>CM053507.1:59304516-59742768 GCA_028627145.1 Eidolon dupreanum
AAAAAAAATAAAAAATCTCAGCAGAAAAATAAAACTATTATTTAAAAAAGCCCAGTGAAAATTCTAGAACTGAAAAATTTTATATCTAAAATAGAAAATTCATTGGATAGTCTTAACAACAGATTGGAGATGATAGAAAAGTCAGCCAATGTGAAGACAGATCAGTAAAGTATTCAATCTGAGGATTAAAAAAGTGAGCTACACTCAGAGATATGTTGGGCAAAAGCCAAAGAGATAACATTTGTATAACTGAAATCACAGAAGGAAAGGGTGCAGCAGGAAATCAAGGTTAGTTAAACTTTGTCTTTAAAGGTTCAAAAATGTTGCAGGCCACATTTTGTCTCTGTTGCGTATTGTTTTTGTTTCTTTTTAAAATTATCCTTTAAAAATACTTTTAAAAAGCCATTCTAATCTTGCAGGACATACAAAAACAGGCAGCCCACAGGCCGTGCGCCACTGATCCCAGGGTAAGGGAAGGATTCTCCAATGATACATGTGAGTGGAATAAAACCTTTAAAGCAGATATTTCTTGGGAAAAAATGAAGAAATTAAAATTTTTTTACACATTAAATTTATGGATTGAGGTTCAAATTATGTAGAGTAGCTTCAGGTTAAACAGGATATTATCCTTTGGCTCAAGAGACAAGGAAGAAATATGGCTGGTTGCTTCACTGGCTCTAAATTGGCACAAAGGAGGAACTATGTTTTGTCTGAGGGTCCATGCAGGCCCACCAGCCCATGATAAAGTCTGGCAACATTAAGGGTATTTCAGTTATTAACTGCTATGTGACAAATCACTCCAAAACATAATTCAAAACAACAACTATTAAATTATATTCCAGAATTTTGTGGGTCAGGAATTTGGGTATGTTTTGACAGGATGGTTCTTTTGCTCTCTATGACACTGACTGACATCAGTTGGTGGTATTGGCTGATAGATGGGTTGGTCCAGGAACCTGGTGGAAAGCTGAGCTTAGCTGGAACTATTTCAAACAATGTCTGCACATGACTTCTCCATCTTGGTCAAGGGTAGCCAGACTTTTTCATGGTGACTTAAAGCTCCAAGAGCGAGTGTTCCAAGAGAGAGGATGTAATGCTGCTAGTCTATTCAAGCCTTGGCCCTCAAATTGACACAGCCAGACTTTCACCAAATTCTATTGGTCAAAGCAGCCCTAGACCCACCAAGGAGCAAAAGAGAGGAGAGTCCACATTCCAGATGAGAGAATTATCAAACATTTTTGGCTATCTTTAATTTACTATCAACTGAAATTAGCAATATTTTACCAAGAATAAGATCGCAGTGGGTATAGTTTTGTGGAATGACATTTATCTTCCTTAATACTACCAAAGCATGGGGGGAATATCACCTGCACAAGAAATAAACATTTACTTTCTTAGTAAACAAGCCAAATATTTTGTTATTCTACACCCTACTGTAATTTTTGACAACTGCCAGTGGAATAAAAGCAAGTAGAATTGATTTGGATTCTGATAGAATTGGGGGGAGGGGGAGGAAGAAAGAAAAGAAAAAAAAGAATTGGAAAATAAGGTTATACAAGTAAGAAGAACAGAACAAAACAATTTATTTCAAAGAAAAGGGAAACTGAGATGTTCCTAGAAAGAGAAGGAAGACAGCAAACTCATATTAGGGGACAAACAGCAGTAGAAAGCAGTAGAGAGAGAAAAATAATTTCAAAGTCAGTGGAATATAGAAAAAGAAGAAAGCAGGAAAAATGTGTGCTGGAAGGCAAAGAAGAAAAACATGATTAAACTTTAGTTCTAAAGATTTCAATAGAATATAGAATTCTTTCTGAAGAACTCAGACAGTATAGAAGAATAAATTACTGCAAACATACAACGAAAATTTGAGTAATGTTCCTTTCAGTATGACTTAGTAGGAAAAATGTTCAATTGTATATTATTCGTTACTATTATTATTTACACTTGAGAAGGAACAATAGTAGAAACACCTGGATTTTCAACCCAATTTTGAAATACAAAAACAAAAGGATGCAAACAACCCCTGCCCAAACATTTCACCAGTATTTTGTGCTGCTTCCTACTTTAAAGTTTGTCCTCACATACTTTCACCCACTGTGAAAAAATTTTAAAAATCCATTTTCTGTCTGCCCTGCAGGAAGAGAGCAGTTGCCCTTGCATCTCCTTGTAGATGGAAGTGGTTTGTTCTCTGGTGCTACTGTATATGCATTTGACTGTGAAGCCTGAGAAAGTTGTGACAAAAGGACTTTCCTTCAAAAATGGTGGCAAACAGAAATAGTAGATACAACACAATTGATCTAGGAGTAGCAGGGGTGAAGGTGGCAGCAGCTGGAACAGCTGCAGAGAGGCTAAACCATTAATAGATAGGCAGTGAGAAAGAAAATATATCCTGTTTCAGAACTCTGAAAAGATGGCCCAAATTGGGAGTATATATTCATTTCACAAACAACAATACAGTATCTGAACTAATCAATGTTCTTATTTCCTATGTGCCCTTTCTCACCCCAATTTTCTCCCTTATCCCACTCTAGTCCCCTGATATTTTCTCCCAGATCAATATTCAGAGCTCAGTGTTTAAAAATCCTATAATAAACTGAGTTTTTACTTCAAATGTCAAAAGCCTGTGCCTTTTTCAAAGGAGGGTACAAAGTACTACTGTCTGCTTGCAGTCCAATCTTTGTAGTATAAAATCTGACATGTCAAAGGCAAGAGGAGAAAGAAGAGACAGAGAGTGCGTGTGTGGAGAGAAGAGACTGGATGTCACAGCAACATTATGCCTTGGAAATAAAAATAGAAGCTGGAGAAATTCGATGTATAAATCTATACATAAATAATTTACTAAATGGCAACCTGCATCCCAAAAGGGTTACTATAACTCCTAAAATTCCAGAGAGAATGAATTTCTCAGCTGCAATCTACTTTGATGTCCTGTATTCCAGTTGGAGATTGGACTGTGGTTAAATCCAGATGGAAACTCATCTATTTAATGGTAGCAAAAACAGTTCACTTTCAAGTGAGTGATTTTGGGGCCAGCCTCCTCAATATGACAGCAATGGCTTCTTCTAAAGACTCTCTCAGTTGTGAATCTGACAGATGAATAAATCAGGCATGGCCCTGAAAATATAGCTTATATACTGATAGGATCTTTTTCATGAAAAATACTGCATCTTTATAGGCATGAACTGCATCCATGACTCTTTATAAAGAATACCCTTGTAGGATTTGCATAGTGTATGCACTTGGATTTACATAACTTTATCATTTACAATAATTAAGTAGAATATGAGGAAAGGAGGAGCTTTAGACTGACAGGAGAAAACATGATACAGGGCTTCAAAGAATGCTAGAGTTGGAAAAATGGGATCTTAGAAATTATGTGGTTCAATCTAATTTTACTTAAGACTAGAGATAGTACCAAAGGTGGTTTAGCATAAAGGAAAATGGACGACTTTCTCATAAGAAAGACCTTGGTTCAAATCCCATCTCAAGTCAAGACTAGAGATAGTTCATGATTTTCTTAATGTCACATACCTAGTAAATGTTGGAGCCAAGACTTGTATCTGGGTTTTCTGACTCCGTATTCCCTGATCTTAGACTATCTTACTATTTTAGCCCCTAAACTTCCATGATATTTATTTCTTATGTTGTTTTAATTGAGGTCAGTAACTGCAAGATTCTACATATGACCAACTCTGAAAACTTGGTGATTAAGCAAACAAAATTCATGTGAAGTCAAGTACAGGTAAGTGGGGGCTTCTTCTGTCCATTGAACTAAAGAACCAGACTCCCTTCGATGTAAACCACTACCAACAAGTGGTTTTAAGTCACCATATCAGTGAAAAAGAGAATGTGGATTATCATACCAATTCTTAAATACTCTTCTGTTTTGAGCATTACTTCCATTCACATTTCATTGGCTAGAATTAGTCATATGACCTCATCTAAACCAAAGGGGTCTGGGAAATATAATCCTTCCATGTACCCAGGAAGATGAGAAATGAACACAGATGAGCACTTATAATCCCCTCCACACATGTATACCTGGTTTACAAGAAGCACACAGTAAAAGTATGGAAAAATTCTGGGTGATTATAAATCGAGACTAAGACAAACACTCTTTCCACTAAATTCATATTGAAGTATGAAGGCTTGGCAAGACATGCTGATGGTGGATGAATTCTTCTCTTTTAGTATGGCCATTCTAAATCCCCAAGTCAGACTTCACAAACATTATGATCCAAAGTATCAGCCACCTGCTTTGTTTATAAAATTCTGCAGACCATCACTCTAAATTAGATCTCTCTTTCCAGGGCATTTTGTAGCTTTTAGTTGGCCCCATGTCAGGGGAAGTTGTGTTTCCAATAAAATGGAGACAAATATTTGTGAAACTAATGAGGGCTGCCCCAAAGCCAGAACAGAGCCAAACCCTGGTATGTCCTATTGTCATAGTCCAATGAGCCCTTGGAGACTTTCTAGAAGACTCTGCTAGTCATATGCTTCTTGTTTTTCTATTTGTAGTTTTTAAGTCACAGTACTTGTTGCTTTCTCATCCGTTTTGTTAAAAGGAGCACTGCCACTGTGGTTTACTAAATACTATCATACTAGAATAACAGGAATTTAAACTTTCTGGTAGAAACGATTTTTGAGTTGATTGTGATATTGAAGACTTTCATTTATACACACACAGATGTGCACACGTGCACACACACACTAAACTTCTTTAAAATAGAGCTTCTTAATTTTTAATGTACAAACACCCAGCATCTTGGTTAATTGCAGATTCTGATCCAGGAAGTCTGAGATGGGTCCTGCAATTGTCTTTTCAACAAGCTTACAGATGATGCCAGTGGATTTTTCCAATGGATCATCTAGCTGTGACTCACACAGTCCCTGTGGATTCTTTTTACCACATTCAGTATATCTATTCCCCAGTGTTTTGTTGTTAAAGTCTCTGAAGGATTGCCTTGAGCTGTTGTTTACATCCACCTATGCCCATTCTCTGTATCTAGTGATTCTAGATATGGAGGATAAAAAGCCTAGCTCCTTTGTCAAAAGGCAGGACAAACTCTGGGTACAATTTCTGCTTCAGAGCTCCTCAACAGAATGTGATCATGCTGAAGCTAGACTTCACTTGAAATCAAATCCTTACCCTGTTCTGTGTCGATGTAAGAAACATCCAAAACTGTAAGGTCTTTTTTATGAGTTTATTTGAGGCAACAGATGACAATTGCCAGGAAACAAAATCTCAATAGATTAAGAAAATGCTCTAGGGAATGGCAGTTTTGTAGCTTATTTTATTTGTGAGAATAAAAGGGGGAGACATAAGGAGTGTTACATGAAATTCAATGGTGGTAGATTAAGGGGGCAGGAGAAAGCAAAGCGGGGGGAACTCTCTAGAATTGGATAAAATGTAAAATGGAGACATATACTTCTTTTACGTTGGTTGACAGAGGATAGTTAATAATTAACATCTACAGTATAGAGAGATGGTATTTGGGGAACAAGATAACAATGAGATATTCTGTGGTCTTGTGCTCTGGTGCAGCAGTTATGCCCTGAGGTGTCTGGAAAAAATATTACTCTGACATTTCAAAGGTATGTTATCTTAGATGCAAAAAGCCAGTAGGTAAAGATTGACCTTTGTCAAGGAAGCTACAGGCCTAGGACTGGACTGTCTACCATTACATACTTTTAGTTAGAAAATTGTACATTCATGTTCATATGTTCATGTTTACATATTCCATTTCTCTCTTTGTTGCATCAGCCTTCCAGACTAGTCATGAGGACCAGAGTTGAGGTATGACCAAAGGGTCTTAGCAGATGGAAGCTGCTCATAGCCAACACACTTTCTTGACCACATGCAGGGCCAAGTAAATATGGCCACAGATTTGGCTCACTGATTAGTCTGAGTGCTTCTTGGGTAGAGAATACCAGGGGCCAAAATGAATGTCACTGATAGGTAGCCAATTAAAGACCTCATAGATATCGGGAGCCTTCAGAGCTTCATATTTATTTACTGTAGTGTGACTCTTTAGTGCTTCATGGATATTCAATGTTTACTTGGTCCTTACACTCCTTCCTTCTTCCTGTTCAGCACATATATGACCTATTATGTTTTCAATTCTAACACATGTCGCACGATACTTGTTTCTGTGCTTGATTTCATCTATCCTTTTTACTTACTTCTTTATTTTCTGTAGCAGAGTTGTATACTCTTAATATAAGCACAGTGCAGTACATCTAACATGGAAAAATAGTTTATTAAAAAGATGTTGGCAAAAAAGGTGTTGGAAGATCTGAAAATGGGATAGTAAGACAACCCAGGGATTAATAAAAGTAGAAGCATCTACCATCCCTAGAACTGAAGGACAAGGTGAGGATGTGCTTGTTACAAGAATCCAGGAACCAACCTACCTGGAGGTGGGACCATGAAGGAATTGATTTCTGAAGGGGTGAGGGACAGCGTGGGTGGGAGAGAGAGAGGGAGAGAGAGAAAGAGGAAGAGAGAGAGAGAGAGAGACAGACAGACAGACAGAGAGAGAGAGACAGAGAGATAGTCACTCTATCATGGGCCAATGTAGCTGGAGGCCAGTTGTAAAGTAAGCCTGGAGAATGTAGTGTGCATAAGTAGGCGCCTGCAATACAAAGCAGAGCAGAGGAGGCATGACAAATGAGGACCTGTATGGTATTCCATCTGAGTTTACTGATAGTGACAGAGAAAGCCCATTGAATGAGGGGAACCCATGGAATTGGCTTCTCTAGCTTCCCAAGTAAATGTGAGACCCACTAAGCTAAAAAACCACCAAATAAAGCTATTGATCTATTTTAATAGAATAATTATTTTAAAGCAACCCAAATTCTGTTTTACGTGTTAGATTAGATCCAATGGTATCTAAGATTTTTATCATCCTGTGACTTCAAGATTCTATGAGTTGAAGAAAAATTTACCCTTGAAAGACTAAATGAGATTTTAAAAGCCAGTTCATATGTTTATCCACGGTAGACAATTTTAAAACTGAAAAGCAAACATTATTTTGAGAAGGGGTCATTCAAAGAAACTAAATAGTAGCAGAAAGAAAAAGTCCTGTTATATTTATTAAGAAAATAATTCCAATATTAAGTACAGGTAGTATATTTATTGCATTTAATAATTATGTAGAAATTGGCTAAGGAGAGAGAAGAGGAAATTTGTATTTGTGATGAGAGTGGATTTACTTAAATAAAAAAAAACCGAAATGATAATAGTAATGATTCACTGAGTATTTCTTATATATAAGGGTTGTGCCAATAGTTCTAGAGGACAGTTTCTCAACTCCTATACTACTGACACTTTGAGTTGGATAATTTCTTGTAATGAGGTCTGTCCTGTGCAGTATAAAATATTTACCATCATCCCTGGCCTCTGCTTATTTGATTTACCCCTCCC
This sequence comes from Eidolon dupreanum, assembly GCA_028627145.1. Lineage (NCBI taxonomy): Eukaryota > Metazoa > Chordata > Mammalia > Chiroptera > Pteropodidae > Eidolon > Eidolon dupreanum. The sequence goes on from CM053507.1 coordinate 59,311,943, forward strand.
CGAGATGTCCCCAGATATGGCGAAATATCCTTCCAGGGGCAAAATTGCCTGGTTGAGAACCACTGCTCTAGTAGCATTAACCCATTATTATGCCCAGGGCACAAATAAGGAAAATGAGGCTAACAGAGGTTAAATTTCTTGCCCCACCTCATGTAGATAGTGAGTGGTGCAGTCAGGTTTTGAACTCAGGTCCATTTCTAAACATGCTACTTAATCTCAGTGTTGAGCTTTCTTCTGTTTTACTTCTTTCTTCTTCTGAGAATTATTTTTGGATGGATTTTTTTTTTTAATTTGGAGAAAGATATTAGGAAAAGAGCAGTTATTTGGGGGGATTTGAATCTATGGCAAGAGATTAATTGGATTTCTGATGAGAGTAGTTTTATGCTGTTTAGATCACAAAAATTCAGAAGTATAAGAAGCCACAGAGCTCATCTGTCCCAGAAAATGCTATTGTGGACAAAAAACTTTTAAAAACAATATCTGACCGCACTTGGTTCACTTTAGGTGAAGAAAGAATGTGTTAAAAAGCTTCCCTATTTTCTGTGTGCTATGATTCTCATTGAATCTCCTTTCTTTATAATGTTGTAACACTCAGTAAATGATCAATTTCAACTTCATGCAGCCAAGGTCAAGTGTGAGAGAATAACAAGCTCTCTACTAACACCATGTAGGAATGATTTATTGCTTTTGCAGAAGGGGATTCTTGACATTTTGAAAAGGTAATGTAGTGCAAGAGTAATTAAGCCAAAGGTAGACTGCTGAACAATTGATTAGCATTGTCAGAGAAGCCTTATTAGCTTAGATGCTGCAAAAACTGATATCGCCAGCTATGAATTAAAGGTTAGTAATTAAATTTATGGGCCATGGTCACTTTCTCCAGGTGGCATTTCACATAGGAGTATTTGTGTTTGAGAGGACAGGCAAATAAAGCAAATGTCAGTTGCCTCTTTACTAACAAACTTTGGTTAAAATGTCTCTTCAGGGACAAAAGAAAAAAAATATTGAGTAAAACTTGTCTCTAAGTCAAGGTAGTGCTTATTATACCTAATAATATTTTTAAGAAGTAAGTTCTAGCTACATTCTAAATGGACCAAATCAAAGAGAGTTTAATAAAATGTATTCATATTCATCATACTTATTTACTAGTGTGCTTTATTCAAGGGAATATTTACTTATGAGTCATCTGTTGTTTTCTCTGTTCAGCCAGCCAGCTCTTTTTTGAAAACTGCTCCTTCCCCTTCCCTGTCCTTCCATCCATCTACTTATGGAAGCAGACATATGCACAAAATATGTCTTCTCTCCTCTGGCCATAGCTGATGCATACAGGGGTAGATGCATAGCCCAAACTAAGGCATTCAACATTTTTTCCTGAGGAATTTTTTTCCTTTCAATTTTTTTTAAAGGATATTCGCAGAGTGTACAAACATCACCATAATCAATTTTAAAGCACTTTTATCATCCCAAAAGAAATTCCATACTCATTAGTAGTCCCTTCTCTTTCTTCCTCCTTCTTCCCCACCCTCGGGCCTAGGTTTGGTGTGATGTAGGGGTCTACTTTCTGTCTCTATAGAGTTGCCTATTCTGACATTTCATAAAGAGGTAATCATACAGTATGTGGTCTTTTGTGGACTGCTTTCTTTCACTTAGCATAATGTGTTTGAGATTCATATAAGATGTAGCATATCAGTATTTAGGTCTTTTTTATGGCCAAATAATATTCCATTATATAGATATACTATATCTTGTTTATTCATCAGTTGATAGACATTTAGATTGTTTCTACTTTTAAGCTATTATAAATAATGCCATTTGCTTTGAACATTCATATATAGGTTTTTGTGTGGAAGTATATTTTTTTATTTGTCTGGATACATACATACCTAAGGAGTAGAATTGGTGAAATATATGTTTTGAGAAGCTGCCAAACCATTTTCCAAAGTGGTTGCACCATTTTACTCTCCCATCAGTGATGGATGAGGGCTCTCATTTCTCCACATCCTCACATCCTCAGTAAAACTTGTTATTGTTCATCTTTTTTTTTTTAATTTTAGCCATCCTAGTGGGTATAAAGTGGTTTCTTGTTGTGATATTAATTTGTATTTCCTTAATAACTAATGATATTGAGCATTTATTTAACATTTTTATTTTTCTTTGGATGTTTATTTAAATCATTTGAATCATTTGCCCTTTTTTATTAGGTCCTTTTATTATTGGGTTGTAAAAGTAATTTATATGCTCTTGATACAGGTCTCTTATTGATATATAATTTGCAGATATTTTCCTCTCATTTGTTAGGTTGTCTTTTCACTTTCTTCCAGCAGAAAATTCAAGATTTTGATTTAGTCCAATTTATCTATTTTTTTTTCTTTTGTTGCCTGTGCTTTTTGTGACTCATGAAGAAACCATGGCCTGCCTCAATGTGACAAAGATATATTTGTGTATTTTCTTCTAAGAGTTTCACAGTTTTAGCTCTTACATTTAGGTCTTTGATTCATCCTGAGTTAATTTTTGTGTTTGGTGTGATGTAGGGGTCTAGATTCATTTTTTTGTATGTGAATGTCCTAGTACCATTTGTTGAAAAGACTATTCCTTCACCATCAAATTATTTTGGCACCTTTGTAGAAAGTTAACAAACTATAAATGTAAGGATTTATTTCCAGATGCTCAATTCTATTCCATTGATCTACGTGTCTACTAATGCCAGTACCACATTATCTTGATTACTATATCTTCGTAGTAAGATTTGAAACCAGGAAAGGTAGTTCTCTAACTTTCTTCTCCTATTTCAAGATTGCTTTTGGCTATACTAAGGTCAGTTGCATTTCCTTTTGAATTTTAGGATGAACTTACCAATTTCTGCAAAGATAGCACCTAGGATTTTGACAGGGACTTTGATGATTCTGTAGATGCACTTGGGGACCACGGCTGTCTTAACAAATATTGTCTTATATCCACAAAGATCTGGAGAAAGACTAGATGTTTTTCCATTTATTTTGATCTTTTAAAATTACTTTCATAATGTTTTATAGTTTTCAGAGGACAAGTTTGTATACCTTTTGTTAAATTTATTACTAAGTATTTTTATTCTTGTATATGCTATTTTTCATTGCATCTTGGAAACTTAACGATTAAGCAATCCTAGCCTCAGTTTATCTAGTCTCTTAAATGGCAGAATTGTAAATCTAGCTAATGTTGGTGGCCATTTTTTGCTTTGCAGTAGAAATACAAAAAGACATAACAAATTCTGAAAACACAAACCAGATACATAAATGAGAGATGCAGAAGACTCCTGGGATTTTTTCTGGTATTGGAGGTTCTTATTTCAGCTCATTTTTCAGGCCAGCTGCATCTCTATCCTTTATGACAACCATTTGCTTTTGCTTAAACCACCTTCAGTGCATCTCTGCTACACTCAACTAAAAGTCACAAATAACATCCTATTAGTATGCAGAAAATAGAATTTGTTCTTGTTGTTAGGGGAGAAAAGAATCGTTTCAATGTCACTTCCATCTCTTAGCTCTCAGTTAATCACTCATTTTTATCTCAAGCGAATTAAACAACATAATGTTTTAATGGTCATTATCTATCTTGTAAAATTACCCAAACACATTAAGCTTTTTGTCACTCTTATCATTTAAAACTACCCAAATTATAACAGAAGTGTCAAAGCTATGAGAACTGGCACTAGATCTATATAACAGAGCAGAGGGTTTAATACTTACTCTATTGGGCAGGTAGTTTACCACAACATGATAGTTGTTGGAAATTAACTATACAAAATGAAACAGTTTTAGAAATCTTTTAGCAAAGTTGCAAGCCTAAATCTTCTGATGATATTTGAGCCATATGCCAATAATTCTCAAACCTGGTTTTGATATATGTTTGTAACCAATTATCTCAAAGGATGTTATAAAATTTTCAAAACACTTTTAGGTTCAATTTAATCATTTTAATATATATGTGTAATGTATAGATAATACTTTTGGGGGTATGTCATTTAAGGTCTTATGCTGCATGTAAATCATATAGCCAGAAAGGCAGCATTCTGGCCAAAGTATTTTATAAAAGCTCAGAAAGGCCTTTATAGCTAGTAAACTCTTCAAATCTTTGTCTGTTAATAAAACCATATAAGATAGTATTTAAAATTGTATATACCACTTTTTGATATGGTAATCTAACTTCTATAAAATTATTCTAAGGACATTATCAGAGATGTGCATTGAGGATGTTCAATACTGTATTCCCAATAACAGCATAAATATATAAAGAAAATAAAAGTACAACAGAGATTATAAACATTAATTTTAGTTCAGTCACGTAATGGAAAATCAAAGAGCCATTAAGAGTTATATTTTAAAACTTTTAATGACATGGATAAGTTTTCTCAATACAGTAAATAGAAAAAGATAGTATTACATAATATTCTGGTTCAGTAAAATAAATTTTATAAGTCTTTCTATGCACAGAAGAAACACCTAGAAAACTAACAAATTATCCTGGATAATAGAAAGGATATTTTAGTCTTATGGGGTTTTTTTGTGTGTGCTTTCTACATAGCATTTATTACCATTTGCACAAGAAAAAGTAAATGCTATACCATAAAATTTATTTTTAAAAGAGTAACAAATAATGTAGATGACAAAGATATCTTCAGGAGACAGAATACTGTGCTTAATTCTACCTGAATTGAAGGAGACGATGACCTAGATCTGTCTCAACTACTGAGTCCTCTCTGTGAATAAAAAAAAAAAGAAAAGAAAAAGAAAAAAAAAACTGTCTTCTTATGTGCCAGTTTTTATCCTAGTAATATCTGTTCTATCTACTTTTCAAGGTTGTAATGAGGAGCTAACTTAAGAAGCTAGTTTGAGAAATGCAAGATATGATTATTAATGATCATTTATAAAATAATAGGTAGTAATAAAAGTGTAATATTGTTTAGTAGACATGCACCCTCTTATAATGGTATAAGTTAATATTAGAAATTTTTTTTATAATAGAAGTCAGGTATTTTTGAATTTTAGCAGAATGACCTCTATTTTCTCAAGATTTTTAGGTCATGAGACCTGAGATCTTGGCTTTCCTTTATTCCCTTTGTTTCCTTTTAAAAGAGGAAATGTGAATTGTTCTCAGATTGATATTATGTACTGCCAGAAATCAGTTATTTAGTTTAGTACTTAAATATTTTATTAAAACGTTAACCACGAAATGGGAAAGAACATAGGATAACTCTAGGTATTCTGTTTTCTACAATAACCCAACAGCACTCTTTAGCTTCTACAGAAGCACAATTTGTCACTTAAACATCCAAGGCCAGTGTCTTCTCCAGTTTCCTAGGATTACTTTGGGCTCTACAGCCCAGACCAAATAGAGAACTTCTTAATCCACTGTTTTGGCCCCGTACTGGTGAAAGAGAAGATATTAAAGAAGTTATAAATTCCTTCCTTATGGGCCCCTATGACAGATTAAATTAAATCACATCCAAAAGGAAGGAAACAATTTCTTTTTTTTTTGTAATAGTATATCATCATATTGCATCATATATATTATGATATAACATCAAATCTCTTCCAATGAACAATAGTCAAGTCTAGTGTGTGGCAGAGTCTGAACTCAGATCATCACGTAATTCAGTTCTCCCCACTACACCAAATTCGTCAGTGTAATTAAGCTACATAAATATAAATACATAACTAACATTTAATAATAGTATACTAAATGCTAAAAACCATTAAGTGTTTTTCATTTTGCAGATGAGGAAACTGAAGACCACTTGATTAAGGTCACATAACTTAGAAGTTGAAGAGACATAATTTAAATAAAGATTAACATCGTCATGTATATTTCATACTACTCTTTACACTGATTTTAGGAACCTGACTGCCTGATATAGAAAGATATTTATTTTTATCAGAAGTAGTTGAGGTGATTATACCCTCCAGTTTGCCAACAGAGTAAGACTACATAAACTTCATACAATAGCTGAACCAAAAACCTATTTGAATATGACTTTTAAGTTTCATTTTGTGAAAATGTCAATATTTCATAGGCGGTTAGAAATTTGGCAGTTACTTTATGGAATATTGTGATGATCAGAGAAATAAAATTAAAGACTGTGTCACAACAAGGAGAGAATATAAGTATATTATATACATTCTCAACACAATGATAAATGAATACATAAGAGAAGATAAATTTAAAAAGGTATCAAGAATAAATACACAGATTCTGGTTCTAATAATGATCAAGTAGCTTCTAACAGACCAACCCTCATGCATAAATATAAATATAAAAAGTAAGTATCTGGAGGCACTGGAAAGTGGCAAAAAGCAAGTGTGGCAAAAAGCAGGTATATGTTGGAGGAGAATCACCACTTAGAAGAAGGGAATGGTACTGAGTGAATTTGCTGATCTTTTACATCTTTCAGTCTGATAGCAAGTTTTAGTCTGTACTTTTCTACGTGGTTAAAATTCAGATAGAACATTTATAGTTTTATTGGCTTGAAGAGGACAAAGTTCAGAGCAATTACAGGAGATGGAAATGATAAAGGAAACTACAAAAAGAGAGATTCAGAGAGGAAGAGCACCAATTTCTATGTATAAATTCTTCCAAAATCTCTGACTGATCCCTGAACTACGCACACGTGGAACAGGCTCCATGAAGCCCAAGTGAGGCTAAAAAATGAGTTTTTTGGAATTTCTGCTACCCTGCAGAGCAGACAGACATTACATATAGAGTTTAGTCAAGTTAAACACTGCTTTAGGGGAAAAAAAAAATCAACACTCTTTAGAGGAACGTAATAGAATGTGCAGTCTCTCTAATTCACAATGGTTATAATACTATCTAAAATTACTACACATTTGAAAAAAATATTCTAAGAGGGAAGTTTATAGTGTATAACACCTATATAAAGAAAAAAGAAAGATCTCAAATAAACAACCTAACTTTACACCTCAAAGAACTAGAAAAACAGACAGATTAAACCCAAGTTAATGAAAGAAAAGAATAACAAAGATCAGAATTGAAATAAATAAAATATGGACTAAAAAGACCAATGAAACTAAAAGCTGGTTTTTAAAAATATAAGCAAAGTAGACATTTTGATAGACTTACCAAGAAAAAAATGAGAGGACACAAATAAAATTGTAAATGAAAGAGGAGACATTATAAGTGATAGCACAGAAATACAAGTGATCATGAGAAATTACAATAAACAACTTTATGTCAAAAAACTGGACAACTTAGGGAAAAAAAAGGATAAATTCCTATAAACATATAACCTACCAAGACTGGATCACGAAGAAGTAGAAAATCTAAAGAGACAATCTCTAGTAAGGAGATTGAATCAATAATCGAAAATTTCTCAACAAAAAAGTTCAGATGTCTTCAATAGTGAATTCCACCAAATATTTAAAGAACAATTAATATCAATTCTTTTTAAACTCTTCTAAACTAATTTTTTGAAGCTAGCATTATTCTCATACCAAAACCAGACAAGGATACTACAAAAAAAGAAAATTACAGGCCGCTATCCCTAAAGAACATAAATGCAAGACTCTTCAACAAAATATTAGCAAAAGCAAATTTAACAGTACATTAAAAGGATTATACATCATAATCAAGTGGGCTTTATCCCTGGGATGCAATGATGATTTAATATCCACAATTCAATGTGATATACTATATTAACAAAATTAAGGATAAAAATAATCTTATCATTTCAATAGATACAGAAAAAGCATTTCACAAAATTTAGCAACCTTTCATGATAAAAACTCTCAACAAACTGGATATAGAGGAAACATATCTCAACATGATACAGGCCAAATATGACAAGGCTACAGGTAACATCATACTCAATAGTGAAAAACAGAAATCATTTCCCCTCAGGTCAGATACAAGAGAACAATGTCCACTAACCACTTTTTTTCCTACTCAGAGTAATTAGGTAAGTAAAAGAAATAAAGTCATCCAAATCAAAAAGTAAAATTGCCTGTATTTTCAAATGACATTATATCCATCAAAAAGTGTTATAACTAATAAACAAAATAAAGTTGCAAGATACAAAATTGATACAGAAAAATCAGTTCAATTTCTGTACACTAACAGAAAGAGAAATTAAGATTATATCACTTATAATAATATCAAAAAATAAAATACTTCAAAATATATTTAACCAAGGAAATGGAAAATCTATACACTGAAAACTGTAAGACATTGATAAAATAACTTGAAGAAGACACAAAAAGAAATGGAAAGATATTCCGTGCTCATGGATTGGAAGAATTAGTATTGTTAAAGTGTCCATACTACCCAAAGCAATCCGCATATTAGATGCGATCCCTATAAAAATTCCAATGACATTTGTCACTGAACTAGAAAAAATAATCCTCAAATTTGTATAAAACCACAAAATACCCCGAATATCCAAAGTAACCTTGAGAATTAGAATATCACACTCCTAATTCCAAACTATATTATGAAGGTATGGTAAAACAGTATTCTACTGATATGAGAAGAGAAACATAGATCACATTAACAAATAGAGAGCCCAGAAATAATCCCACACACATATAGTCAATTAAATTATAACAAAAGAGCCAAGAATATACAATGGGGAAAAGTTTGTCTTTTTAATAAATAGTGTTAGGAAAGCTGAATTGTCATATACTAAAGAATAAAACTGGGCCACTATCTTATACTATACACCAAAATCAATTCAAAATGGATTAAAGAGTTGAATGTAAGACCTGAAAGTATAAAATTCCTATATGAAAACTTATAGGGTAAGCTTCTCAACACTGGTTTTGGCAATAATTTTTATTTTTTTGATTTGATACCAAAAGAAGAGGCAACAAAAGCAAAAAATAAACAAGCTAAAAAGTTTCTGCTCAGCAAAGGAAACCATTAATAAAATGGAATGGGAGAAAATATTTCCAAACCACTTATCCTATGAGGGATGAATATCCAAAATATATAAGAAACTCATACAACTCAGTAGAATAAAAGGAATAATCCAATTTAAAAATGGACAAAGGACCTGAGTAGATGTTTTTTTCAAAGAAGGCATACAGGAACATAAAAAGATGTTCAATATCACTAGTTATCAGTGAAATGCAAATTAAAACCACAATGACATTTCACCTCACACCTGTTAGAATAGCTGTCAAGAAAACAAGAAATACCAAATGCTGGAAAGAATGTGAGAAAAGGAAACCCATGTACACAGTTGTTGGGAATGTAACTGGTATAGCCACTATGAAAAACAGTTTGAAATTTCCTTAAGAAATTAAAACTAGAACTACCAGCTATGTGGAACAATATAAAACTATTAATCATATGTGTAATTTGAGTGTCTGAAGGAGAGGAGAGAATAAGACAAACACTTTTAAAGAAATGATTACTGTAATTTCCTCAAATTTAACAAAAGACAAATTTATAGATTCAAGAATGTCAGCAAACCAAAAGTAGCATAAATGCAAAGCAAAGCACACCTAGGCATATCATAGGCAAATTTCTGAAAACTAAAAGTAAGAAGAAAATCTTATTCTTCTTATTTTAGAAGATAATACATTACCTACATTGGAACAATATAACTTACTACTGATTTATCAGAAACAATGGAAGCTATAGGACAACATCTTTAAAGGTTAAAAAAATCCAGAATTCTAGATCCAGCAAAAAATACTTCTCAAGTCTAATGGTGAAGTAATGACATTTGGAATAAATAAAATAAAGAGAATTTAATGTCATCAGACATGTACTACAAGAAATGCTAAAGGAAGTTTTTCAGACTGAAAAAATATGATGTTAGATAATAACTTAGATTTTAAAGAAGGAATGAAGAGCCCTAGAGATGATCTATTTTTCTTTATTAATTTATTTAGATTACTATTTTCCTTTATACCTTATTCAAAATACATATATTTATTTAAATAAAAAAAATAAAATTTAGAATAGGTGTTATAATGTGTATGTATATATAATACATATGGCAATTATAGCATAAATGAAAAGGATAGGGAGATAAATATTGCATAATTCTTACCTTACATTTCCTGTGGAATGATAGCATATTAAGTCTAAGTAGATTGTGAAAAGTTAAGGATGTGTATTATAATCCCTAAAGCAACTCTAAAACATGCAAAGAGATATAGCCAATAAGTCAATAGACAAATTAAGATAGAATTTTAAAAGAATATTCAATTAATTCAAAAGAAGGCAGGAAAGAAAGTACAGAGGTACAAAAAACAGAGTGGACAAAGAGGAAATAAATGGTAAAATGGGAGACCTAAATTTAACCATGCCCGTAACTAAATTTAAATAGACCATACAATCCAATTAAGAGGCAGATATTGTCAAAATGGATAAAAAGAGCAAAACTCAACCACATGCTGCCTACAATAGACACATTTTAAATATAAAGAGAGAGGTTAGGTAAAATAAATGGATAGAAAAGATACATCATGCAAACAGTAAGCATAAGAAGGTTAGAGTGAATATATTAATATTAGACAAAGTAGACTTCAAGATAAGGAGTATTATCAGAGATAAATAGGAACGTTTAATAGGGTATAGTTATTAAGAAGACATAAGAAACTTAAATGTAAATATATCTAATAAAAGAGTATCAAAATACATGAGACAAAATTAGACAAAATCAACAAGAACTGGACAAATCCATAGTTGTAGTTGAATATTTTAACAAGCCTTCTTCAGCAACTGATAAAACAATTGCATCAAAAATCCAGTAAATATGTGGAAGATCTGAATATAATATTACCTCCAGTAAATATGTGGAAGATCCAAATATAACATTAACCTCTTGACTTAGCTGACATTTTTAGAACATTCCTCCCAACAAAAGAATATGTGTTCTTTTCAAACATACATGTTCATAAATGTACTACGACAAGTCTGATCAAATTGAAATTAAATTAGAAATTAGTTTTAAAAAATATGCAAACCCAAATATTTGGAAATTAAATAGCACACTTCTTTATAATTCAATCATTAAATTAGAAATCATAAAGAAATTGGAAAATATTTCTACTGAATTAAAATAAAGGCACAATATATCAAAATATGGGGAGTGCTGCTAAAGCTATGCTTAAGGAAAATTTATAGCTTTATTTATTAAATTAGGAAGAAATACAGGCTTAAAATCAATGATCTAAGCTTCTACATAACAAACTAGAAAAAGAAGAGCAAAATTATCCCACAGTAAATAGGAGAAGGATTTTTTTTTTTTTTTAGGTGAGGCAACCTTTGGTTGACCTCACAGATTTCAAGGACCTCGTCAGTTTACAATCCCTTAATTTTTTTTTTTTATTTTTTATGCCTACAGCAAGGAGAAGGAGAATAATAAAAATTGGAAATCAATGAAATAGAAAATACACGATAAGGAAAATTAACAAAGCCATAACCCTAACCAGACTTTGTGTGTGTGTTTGTGCAATCCTAGGCATTAAGAGGATAGTTATGGAATATTATAACTAATTCAAATTCATAAAATTCAACAATTTAGGTAAATTGACAAGTTCCTTGAAAAAGAATGTACTTACTAGAAATAATATAAGATGAAACAGAAAATCTGAATATCATCATTTTTGCTAAAGACTGAATTCATCGTCAGAAAACTCCAAAACTGGATAGTTTTATTAGTAATTTTTATCAACTATTTAAGGAAGAAATAATACCAATCATACACAAGTTATTTTAGAAAATAGAGTAGAGAGAATACTTTACAACTCATAAGGCTAGCATAATCATGTTATTAAAACTTGACAAAGACATTATAAAAAAAATTACAGAGTAATACACCTCATGGACATATATTTAAAATCCTTAATAGAATCCTAGCAAACTGAATCCAGCAACATATAAAAATAACGCTGTGTCATAACCCAGCGGGGTTTATCCCAGGAAGCCAAGGTTGTTTTAACATCAAAAAATCAATTATTGTAATACACAGAATTAGGTGAGCTGGCTTATCTATATGACAAAACATTATACAGTCATTAAAAAGATAACATTTTATCTCTATATATTGTCCTGAAAAACATTTGTCATATACTGTTAGAGGTGGATGAGATGAAAAGGGAAAAACCAATAAACCAATAAAATAAAATGTATACAGAATAAAGGCTTATTAAACTTTATTATCATTGTGTTGTTAAGTTTTTAATCATATGTACATAGAGGAGCTGCCTCTTCTTCATGGTCCAGGTGCAGTTTTGGTAAATCTAAGATAATCATTTATTAAGAATCTGGAATGATTTGCACACGAATCATTGCCTATATGGCATGACTAAAATATAGTCTTTTAAAAAATATTTTCAATTTATTTCCATTGGCGTTCACATATAAGAATTTAAGTTTCTGAAATTTAAGGATTGATTTTGATACAGAGAAAGATTGTGACATTTCATTAGTATGTACGAACGAATGCAATTTGCTTCTCAGAGGATTTCATCCTGTCTTATCAGGTACTAACCACAGGTAAATAACCCTGCCCCCCTGCCCCCTGCATATGACAGCAGTTAACTTTTTGGAAGCTGACTCTTTACCAGGAACTGACAGAGCACTTTACAGGCACTACCTCATTTCATTTTGCTTTATTCTCACAATAAGCCTCATGCTATTATACCCATTGTACAGATGAAAAAAGTGAGGCACAGAGAAGTTCAGTAACTTGCTGGAGGTCACATAGCAAATAAAATGTCAGAGCCAGAATGTGAATCCAAGCAACTGATTTCAGAGTCTGTGGTGAAAGCAAAACTAATGGTTAGATGTGATTCTGAAAAACATTTTACCTCTAATATTCATGTCTTTAGTACATTTAAGAATATGTTTTCTCTTAAATTGTAAAGTCTAAAGTGCATTATTTTATACTTACAATAGCCTATAAAATATGCAATTTAAACTCATTCATCCAAATATTTGCTTGAGAAGAATATTAACACATTCCTCAAAGGAAGTGGATAAAAGAATAATAAATGTTAGATGAAATACATGAAGAAGGCAGAAATGAAAGAAAACAGCTTTCTTGAGAAGAAATACAAAGAAATTCCACAGGAGGCATGGACATGTTACAGAAGATCCTCAACTTCCACAAGGACAAGGAACTGAAATCTCCCAAACACCTCCATTCTGGAATGCCACCACAGCTTACCATGTTGTCAAAGTGGCTAGCATTTAAGGACTTCTTCAGACACTTAAGGAGAGATGCCAGACTCTTAGTAACTGGGCCAGTGCTGAGGTAGGGCTAGGGGTACAGAGAAAAAATCTGGGTTTCAGCTTGTGAGCAATTAATTCTCAGTCAAAGGTATCTTCCCAGGGCATCTGTGAAATGTTTATTCAGAGGCTTTTAGGCATCAGGAATGTAATACCTGGAATAAAAGCATTAGATGAATTCCAGTTTTCAGAACCACAGGTATGAGTCAAGATTAAATATTGATATTACATTGGGTTTGTGTCCAAATTAAATATTGAGATTACATGGTCAGATAAGAGTTATTCTTCACCTATGATTTTTGTTCACTCTTCAGGTTTTGGGATAAATATGACTTTCTTTATTTTCCTTCAGAACTTTTATTAAAGTTTGCAATTACAGTATTGTTTGCCTGTCTTATTATCCATTTACTTGCTTATTCTTTGTCTTTTTGATACCAGAAGCCAGGAAACTTGCCAGTCTTATCCAGCACTGAATCCTCATAACAGTGTCTAAATCCTAGAACAGTGCTTGGCAAAAAGGAGAAGCTTAAATAAATGGCTAAATAGATGAATGAACAAATGCAAGAAGGAAGGAAGGAAGGAAGGAAGGAAGGAAGGAAGGAAGGAAGGAAGGAAGGAAGGAAGGAAGGAAGGAAGGAAGAGTTTAAATGTGGATGTAGAGTGATCAATAAACCTTAATTACTAGGCAATTGACTCATGCCCAAATACTAGTTTTGTTGCCTGCAGTAAAATTCCACTAAGTGACTGAGCAAAATTATAAGAAATTATATTCATGTGCCTGCTGTGATCTTTTGAGTTTTTGAAACTGGAAAGATCAAGAGTGTCAATTCTAAGATTTGTTTTGTGCAGCAATTCAAACACTAGTGCATATAAAAATTTCATGTCCATTCCCAGACCCCGCTCTAACAATGATGCATTCGACTAAAATGAATACCAGGCAGAGATTCAGGGGACGTGGAATCAAATCCTGACTCTGGAAGACTAAATAGACCTGGGTAAGATATTTCTCTTTTTGTGTGCCTTGTCACATGAACAATAAAAGAGTGGGCAAATAAAGTTTGTCTTCCTTTCTCTCTATGGCATTATGTAATTCTGTGGGTCCATACATATTTGAGCACTATGTTAAGCCTTCCATGGCATACAAAGAAATATAACTTATAGTCCTTCTTCTTAAACAGCAAGAAAATAATTCAAACAATATCAAACAATTTATGGTTAACATATTTCTTGTGTTATAAGATGCAACCTTTCCTTCCACAACCAATATTTTAGAAACTAAGATATATATTACAACTGATGTTAAAAGAAACCTTCAAGGAAGAGGAATAATTTGTGACATAGTTATCTTCTCTTTTGCATAAGTGAACCAATCTATTTCTGGAAGGTACATCTATCTCACTTGGGGTAATTATTTGAATCTTACCTGTAACTTAGAAACCTAACAGTTGCCTAAAATGTCTTCTAAAATGATAATACCATGTTGCAATAGTGAAACAAAAATTTATTGGATAAGTAGAGGATGAGAACTGTTATCAACATAGCAAATGACACAAATGATGGCAGTAAAATGTGTTGAATGTGACAGAATAACTCAGGAGTTCAAAGTGAGGAGAGGCTGGCATGTCTAATTTATTGATCTTGAAAGGTTATTATGCAGAACACCTACCTATCAAAAACCTCTCCCACTTTTAATAGGAGCTAAATATGTAATTAAATTTAAGGGGAGAGCAACACGATATGCTCAGTCAAGTAGAAAATGCAGGAGAAGTCTCAGTACGTTTCATTATGCCTTAAGATTATTCTATGAGGAAGCAGGTCAGTGGTTGCCTGGAGAGAACCATCACTGAGGAGAGGGAGAGAGAAATGATATAGGAGTACAAGAGAACTTTGGGGAATGATGGGTATGTTCATTATCTTGATCGTAGTGATAGCTTCATGGGTATATACAAATTTCAAAACTCATCAAATTATTCACCTTAAATACATACATTTCGGTGTACTTCCATTTTAACTCCAAACACAAAATGGGCTTCTTCTGTCAATAATAAAGACTGTAACAGAAATTACAGTCACAGATGGATTATCAAAGGCAGTATGACATGAGATGCCATGCCAAAGTGATTCAGGAGCATCTTCAGACTCTGAATAACTGTCAATATCATCAGCACTTTCATTACCACCATTAGCATTTATTAAGTGCTCTCTGCATGGAGTGGACATTCTACAAAAAAGTTTACTTGTATTATCTTGTATAATCCTCACCACTACCACAGAAGATTTATCTTACTATTATTTCCACTTTATAGATATGGGGAAATAAACCCAAAAAAGGTGAAAAGTTGTCCTGAATCATTGAACTGGTAAGAAGCAGATGGAAGGTTTGAACCAGTCAGAATCTGTGTTCTTAAACCACTACTCTAGGTGGCCCTCAGGACCAGGCATATGATACCTGAAGGTTGCTATTTGACAGGAATTTTCATATTGGTACTAAAGGATAGAATAAGAAACAATGATATTTCTTAAAAAGTTCTATACCTTCATGGCCTGCATGAATGTATCAAGTCTGTGGCATATTAGAGGGTAACCACAAGCTGGAGATCTGACAAGCTGGAGGTCTGTCTTGACAACAGTACCCAGGGACTTTGATGCATCTGTGGTTTGAGCAGTATGCAGTTAGGGTTTCCAATTGTGGTGAACAAGGGGCAGAGTTGCCTAAATTTTGGTTTCACTATTTCATTACTTTTAGAAAAAAAGATGGTGAATTAAATGTAGAGGGCCTTGGAAGCATTGAACATTTCCAAACACCTTTTTCTGTGTAAAGTATATATTCTTAAGTGTTGCTTTGTTTTTATCTTTACTGTGGTAAAATATACATAACATAAAATTTACCACTTTAACTATTTTTTAGTGTACAATTTAATGGCATTAAATATATCCATTGCCTTATTTTTAAGGGTAGTATCTCATTCAGGGGAGACAGCATGCACTGTGGGTATGGGCATGGGTACTGGAGTCAGAGAGGTCAACATTTGGTTTCTACTTCTGTCTCTTACTGTTGTCTGACCTGGTCAATTTAATAACCTCTCTATCTTCCAGTTTCCTTATCTGTAAAATGATGATAATAAAGACCTACCAGATAATACTATTGAAGAGTAAGCAATAATATGTATATAAATTAGTATAATTCCTGGCATGGGTAAAACCTTTCACTATGCTATAGAAATTATAGCTATAATTCTACCTGGTATTCTGTGAGTCAGAGGTTCTTAACCTGGGGAATGTAAACCTTAGGGGGTCATGGATTGGGCTTGAGGAGATCTGTGTTTCTCTGAAATGATGCAGATTCATGCGTCTTCTCTATATCAGTGTCTGAGAATCAACTACATAGCTTTCATCCAATTTTCAAAGTTAGAATTGCAGGACAAAACCAGAAAACTCATCAGTGAAATACATATAATTACATCAACCTTGTTTCACCTGCTACTTGGAAGCCTTTGATCTTTGACCTAAGTTTTCCCTTCCCTCTGTAGAGATTATGGGTCAATAGCAGAGCAAAATGTGTATTCTTTGTCTCAGGGCCATGGTGTTGAACCTAAGGGGGTACAAATTACCCACAATTTTCTAGAGTTGTGGCCTGTAGTCTGCATAACTCTACCTACTTTGTCCCACACTCTTAGCACAGTGTAACTGCAACCTGAGTGTCTTGGGGGATACAATGCTAACTGGCCAGCAGGGTTGCTGTGGGAGTGTTAAAAGCTAGGCAAGGGGCTCATAGAGATCAGAACACTCTGCCACCCTGTGATATCATGTGCCTCTATGTACCCGAGCTTTACATGGTACATTGCACATGCCTCTAACAGCATTTTAATGTGCATGCAAATTACCCAGAGATCTTGTAAAAATGTTGAATAAGCTCAGTAGGTCTGGGGTGGGAGTGAGATTCTATATTTGTAAGTTCCCAGGGGATCACACTTGAAAGAATGAGGCTCTAACCTCTTCATATTGTAACGA
Source organism: Eidolon dupreanum (assembly GCA_028627145.1). Lineage (NCBI taxonomy): Eukaryota > Metazoa > Chordata > Mammalia > Chiroptera > Pteropodidae > Eidolon > Eidolon dupreanum. The sequence goes on from CM053507.1 coordinate 59,329,187, forward strand.
TTAGTTTGCTTGCTAGTCTCTGGGCAAGCTGAAGGCGGAGAAAGGACATTATTTGATTCTATTTCCCAGGGGCTTAGTACAGAAAGGACACATATAAGTTGAAAGTAAATGCTTAATAAGCAAATGAAAGAAGAGAGAGAGAGAGAGAGAGAGAGAGAGAGAGAGAGAGAGAGAGAGAGAGAGGAAGGAAGGAAGGAAGGAAGGAAGGAAGGAAGGAAGGAAGGAAGGAAGGAAGGAAGGAAGGAAGGAAGGAAGGAAGGAAGGAAGACGATGGAAGATCAAGGGATTTTTCTCTGAAGGCATTAGGTGTTTTTCCAGGTACTTTTCTTCCTCTAAAGATGAAAATTTATTTTCTTCCTCTCTGGGGCTCAAGGAAAGCTCCCTCTCCTCAGCCAGAAAAAGGGGAGAAAATAGAAGTCACCATACTAATTATGAATAAAGAGACTTAAATTTGTGAAATGCTAATTATGAGAGAATAGGAACATTTACCGTGTAATGAAATGCATTGTGCAAAATGCATTTTATGCTCTAGGCATAAAAATCTACAAGAGGGAGACGAATACACGCAATGCCATTTTAAATACTTATTTTAGAGTAGGTTGTTCTTTAACACAGAATGCAAAGTTTAACTTAAGCAGTTATTTTAGCCTTTACTGCTAATATATGAAAAGCAGAGACTCAGGAAAAGAAGGAGGAAGGTCTTGGGAAGGTGCTTCACCAAGGTAGACAAAAAATGAGGTTAAGAAACACAATCAATTTCTGTCACTTAGATTAAGCCAGGTGGAGACAGCTGTAACCCCAGGTGTGACCACGTATTACCTTTCCTGCTCACAGTCACTGCTGTGTTTACTTGTGAGCAGATCATTTCATAGACAGAGAATACGAGTGCAATCAGTCAGAATGCTGTGCCTAGATGTCACACTATTTCATCCGGCAATGATGAATCACACTGGAGCTCTCACATCTACTTTCCCATGACCTCTGAGCAATAAGGGAGAGCTGAAGAACAATTCCAGTCTTTCAATTTCCCTAACAAAGCAACAGAAGGCCCAGATTAAACCGGCCTCTTTGAAATTTAAAAGGAACCACCATTTGTCACTTTTTAAGGGGCAAACTGATTAATGGACAGTGAATAGTCACAAGACAATTCTCTGATTAAATGTGTAGCCACTGTAAATGCAAATTCAAACCCTTAGAAAGAAATAAATGCACACCCTTCTTCAATTCAGCTGAGTTAGCTTGTAAGTTTTATATTTTTAAAGAAAGTAAAAATTGCAAAGGCAATTTTTGAGGAAGCACTTAAGAGACACATGGAGAAAAGTAAGGCTTTAGTACAAGTTCTGATTTCAATTAGCTTACTATAAACATGGTCTTGATTGTTACAGTCCATCTTTTACCACCATCCCAATAAGAGCCACAGAAGTGGAAAAAGCAACCCATCTTCACCAAAATTTCAATGCTGCCTGAAAGTTTCTGTGATGATGATGATAACGATGATAATAACTAATTTGCCATCGACTAGACATTCTAAGCATTCTTCATCTATTAAATTGTTTACTCCTCATGACAATATAGAATTGATGGTTATTTAACCTTCATTTTTACGGTTGAGGAATCTGAGGCATACAGAAGTTAAATAACTTGCCTAAAGTTACACAGCTGGTTAGTGCAACAACTACTCAAACTTGGGTAGTCTGGCTCAAGGTCCTGTGCTTCCCCCACCCCCAGCTTTATTGAGATACAATTGGCATATAACATTGTAAATGTTCAAAGTATACAGTGTATTGATTTGAGGCATTTATATATTACAATATGATTACCACTATAGTATTAACTAATGTCTCTATCACATCACATCACATAACTACTAATTTTTTTTTTCTTTTACGGTGAGAACATTTAAGATCTGCTCTTAGCAACTTTCAAGCATATAGTACAGCATCGTTAACTGTAAAGACCATGATCAGGATGAAAAAAGTACTTTGTAGTTTTCATTCTCAGCTCTCAGTTCTCTCTGATAGTGAGAGAGACATGAAGAAAGAATTATAGCTGATACCTGATCAACTTCGACATTTGGGCAATGTCATCAAACAGGTCACTATGAAAAAAGACTATCAGCAGTGAAAGATGGAAAAGGTACTGAGTCCTCAAAAACCCACCATTACTCTCAGTGCCTACCAGTGAAAGAGCATTCAGTCCATCCTGAAGGAGGAGGGTGACACATAAGAGAAATAGTGAAGCAAATTAATGATATCTGAAATCATGTAAACTTCTGACACCACCGGTAACAGATTCGCACCTAAAGTTAACACAAGTGAAGGCCTAAACTCATATTGTAAAACATCTAATTTATAAAGAGGCATTTTGGGTGAGCTTTGGTGTGGTTCATCATTTTTTATACTTTTCTTGTTTCATAATTATTGAATAAATGCTTTTATTTAAATATATATATAAATATATATATCACATCTTCTTTATCCATTCATCCATTGACTGACATTTAAGTTGTTTCTGTATCTTGGCCATTGTGAATAACAGTGTAATAAACACAAGTTGTACCTATGCTTCTAATTCTTCTAGCATTGATAATGATGATGCACCAAGTGCTCTGCTTCCATGACATTGCAGAGTCTACAGTGTTTACTTTGACTGTCTGTGAAGTAGCTTTCCCAGTTCTAATATTCCATAAGACTATGAACCAATTGCTCCAACTGGCAGTCTATCAAAAAAGTGAATAGTAATTACCTGTAGCACTGAAGAAGACAATGGGTAATGGGAAAGGACATAAAAGATACACAGAATGTGGTCCCTATCTTCATGTCATAACTTTTAAAAGATATGTATGAATTAAAGATGATTGAACCTTGAGAGCCCTTACCAGGAGGACTGTCTGACCACTATGAAGGGAACCTCAGGGAACCTCAGGTGGTGGTGATTTCTGTGGCTCAGCATCCTTTAGCCCTTCCATTGTTAACAACACCCTGAACTTTCTTTGAAGCTTCTATCTCCCATTCTCCCAAGATACACATTCTTGATTTGCTGTCATGGCGCAGACAAATGGCTTGAGATATGCCACTTGGAGTCATCCTCTTGGGAATTCAAATCTGAGCAGAGTAATGCAAGGACAAAAACCCCCCAAACAACCAAGAACAAAAAAACAAAAACATTAACATCAACACAACCTTCATGTCATTTGGAGAAATTGTTGATTCCATTCTGCTACCTGGATCTCCAGACCATAGAGCTATCTGGTGTGTCCACTTCTGAGTCTTGTTCTTCAGTATTGCTTAGATTCTGTGTGAATTCCCATATGTCTCAACATATTTACTTTGGGCCGAAATTGCCCAGTTTCTGCTACTTGTAACCGTAACTGTACAGCAAAATTACATATTCAATTGTTCTATAGACAAGTTAATACTGAACTACACATATTTCATGTCACTTTACGGAAGCACTTTATTGGTCACAAAGGAGTGATTAAGTAGGATTTAAATAAACCTGCTGACAAAAGTCAATGTGGCCATATTTTTCAAGAAATGTAGCACATTAGAAATGTCCCCCAAACTCTCTATACAGTCGTTTCATTAACTGAACTAAGTACTGAATCAAGAATCAAAGAACCTTACTGCTAGATCCAGCTCAACCACAAAAATACCATGTTTTCTTGGGCAAGTTACTTCTTCTCTCTGAGTTTACTTCATATCTGTAAAATTAAGAAGGGGAGGGTCCCTGAGTCTTCTATTCATAAGTCAGAATCCCTAAGGTTAGAAATGAAAAAGATATGCTTCAGAAGGTCCTGAGGAGTTGAGTAGATGCATTTTTTTTTTTATTATGGTCACACTGGTTAATAAAATCCAGGAAGTTTCAGGTGTTCAATTGAGTAGATGCATTTTAAAACCTCTTTTTTTTTCCCCTAAAAACAGACTTTTTTTCTCATATGAATTGGTAGAATGAAGTTGGGTTCTAACTTGACTCCTTAAAGTAGAAATTTATGGTATGAATGTTATAGCGGATCCAGGATCTTTCTTGTGCCTGTAATGATCTTACCATTCAAGAGAAGAGCTCCAAAAGGTTATTAAATAGCTCTTCTGTCATTTAACTGAAATCTAGTTATGGACCAACCCAAGGAGGTCAGCAACAAATGTAATTTAATTCTTAGCTATTAATAATGAGTTTCAGATTAATTTAAATCTTCAAAGGAACTTGATGTTGAAGCAAAATTCATCATGAAGCTTATTGAATTATTTTGTTGGCAACTATTCAAATTTTAAAGTTTTAAGGTCCAGGCATATGTCTACAGAGGAACAAAAAAATTACATCTCTCATTTGCAGTAAACAATTTGAGTCCTGAAATGTATTTAACTTTTCATCCTATTTCTTCATCTTATACTCCCCTAACCTCCAAAAGCTACACAAACCACAAGTTTCCTAAAGCTACTCCTGATCTATTTCTGTTTGTTCTATAGTTTGCTCTTTTTGCAATTTTATGACATCATTTCCCAGCCCTGTGGTCAGTGGCCTTAAGCTGAGCAAAATGGTTGAAGGCAGAATATCAAAGGATTCAGATCAATTCCATCTAGAGTTAAATTCACCAGACAGGATGAGAGTAATTAATTGATAAGAAAAGTTTACTTCTTCCAAGTATCAAGAAAATTTAGACACATAAACTTATAAAACAAAAATTATTGACATATATTCTTTTATTAATGTAGTTTTTCTTCAAAAATAATTTCAAAACACATACTTTCCTCAATCGTTATGTTTCCTGATTTCACCCATTGGCATCAAGATTAAAATTAAATGAGATAATATGTGGGAATCCATTAACACAACTTTAGGGCTATAATAGCTGTCAAATCTTGAACTCTGACATTGAACCAGACACTATCATTAATTGTACTTAAATCCTATCATTTGATTCTTACTGCCCTTTAGAACAGCTGTTATACTATTATATTTTCCTGTTAAGGAAAATGAGGCTCAGAGTAGTAGAATACATGCCCAAAGTCACACAATGAGGGAGTGGCAGAGATAGGGTTCATATCTAAGCCTCTTAAGATTAATTATTTTCATTACACTTTCATGTTAATAAGTTCAAGGAGAATCTGAAGGAAAAAGAAAGCAGACTGTGGATTCTTGAAAACTGAAAAATTAATAGAAAATTATGCCAAAGGGAAAAAAGTATTCCCTCTTTTAAATGGTATTACTAGCAATTATTGATGCTAGTATGCATGTATGTATGACACCTGATGTCTTTCCAAGAGCCATCAGCATATCTCATGATTTTGCATTTGATCTGAAAACCTGGGGTCTTCCTGGTGGTATGGTTTAGAGGAGAAGGAGGTTTACCATCAAAAATGTTTGCCCCTTGTCATTGAGAGGTAAAAGCTAGAGGTGTTATGACCTAAGCAGAGATCATTTTAGACAGTAAGCACCATTAGCTTTGACTAGAGATTGCATTTGTAAGAGGATCCATCTGTGTAGTTTCCTCAGGAGGGGCCACATATTTATCGCCAGAGAATTTGACACAAGCCATTTGTCAGTCATGGTCACACGTACTTGATGTTGCCATGCTTTATCCTTTTAGTCAAAGCAATAATTCCTAGTTGTGAGAGAGCAACTGTGGAGTGCCAGGTGTTGATATTTTAGAAACACACAGTGATAGGGACAGCTGTGGTGGCAGATTTCAATTTGTTCAGCCAAGCTGGTAAAGCATACTACGCTGGGTGAAATTAAAAAGTATCAGATATAAAGTCTTTTCATCTCCACAATAATGTATAATTTGTGATGACCTTTCTCTGAGGAACTCTCCAAGGAATTCCCCTTCATTCTGAGGCAGGGCATGTGAAAGAGTGGCTGCACTAAGGCACATACATCCTGAATGCTGTCGAAGAGATCCCTCAGACTTTCCTGTGCTGAGGCTCTCCAACATTGTGCCTGTTCTCATCATTACCATTCATCAGTATGCCCACTTTCCTATTAATTCATATTCAATGTGACATTTGCTTCTACTTTCCTTGTGGGTCAATGTCTTTCTGAGCCTTGCAAATGCTGACTATGTTAAAATTATTACTGCTTTGGGTCATAATCATTTGTATGTTCTGATTTAATTAAGAGAGAAATAAAAATTAAAGAGATTTTTTAATGGAATCTTTGGTTTCTCAGATAAAAGCAGTGCAAAGCCAACAAAAATCAGTCCTACAGATTTTTTGATAGATAATAAAATCAGGCCCTCAAATAAAATGAAAATTAAGTTCAGGATTAGCAGGACATTACTTTGATATTTTAATAGTTCATTTTAGTGGTTTTAGAAAATGCTTATATTGGTACTCTACCTGTTTGAGAATCTTATGAAAGCCATGGACCTCTTCCCAGAAAAAGATGCAAATACAATCAAAGTTTTGCATATACTTTCAGGTTTTTATGTATCCAGCGAAAGCTTTACAATGTATGCTCTAGATCAGTGCTATCTAAAAGAACTTACTATGATGAAAATAGCTCATTAAAAAGAATTTTATTGAGATATAACTTATATCATATAATTTCTCACTTCAAGTATATAATTCAAATGTTTGTAGCATATTTACAGTTATGCAACCATTGCCATAATCGATCTTAGAACATTTTTATCAACCCCCCCAAAACCTTTAATCCTATTAACAGTCATTTCTCATTTTCCCCAGTCTCAGTCTCCCCTAGCTCTAGGCAACCATTAATTTACTTTTTTTCCTCATAGATTTGTATATTCTGGACATTGTATGTAAATGGGATCATATAGTATATGGTCTTTTGTGACTGTCTTCTTAATATTATTCTTTAAAAGTTTATTTACAATGTTTTTAAGTTCATCCATGATACTGATCAAGATGTATCAGTGATCATGAAGTATAAGTGCTTTATTCATTTATCATTCGATCGACATTTGAATTGTTTCTGCTTCTTGGCTATTATAAATAATGCTGTTATGAACATTCATGTATAAGTATGAAATATGTGCCTACGTATTTCATACCTGGGAATAGAACTGCTGGGTTATATGGTAACTCTACCAATAACATTTTGGGGAACTGCCAAACTGTTTTTCTAAGTGGCTACATCATTTTATTTTCCTTAAAACAATATATGAAGGCTCCAATTTCTCTACATTCTTATCAACACTTGTTATTAGCTACCTTTTTCATTTTAGCCACCCTAGTGGTTTTGGTTTGTTTTTGCCTAGTAGCTAATGATGTTGAATATCTTTTCATGTGCTCATTAGTCATTTGTATATTTTCTTTGGAAAAATATTTGTTCAAATCCTTTGCTCATTTTTGATTGAGCTGTCTTTTTATTGTTGAGTTGCAAGAGTTCTTTATATATTCTGTTTATATGTATATATATGTATTATAAATATATTCTCTCATTCTCTGGATTGCCTTTTTGCTTTTTTAAAAAAATTATTTTTTAAATTTAGTTTCAAGTATACAGTACATTGGTCAGACATCTATATAGTTCATAAAATGATCCTCCCAATTGCACTTTCCCTCCCTTGACCCTCCATCTAACCAATGTATTAATGCTAACTACATTCCCCATACTGTGCTCCCCATCCCCATGACCATCTATCAGCTACTAATTTATACTTCTTTAGTCCTTCACCCCATTCTCCCAGCCCCCCAAACCCCCCTCCTCTCTGTCCAACACCAAATTGTCCACTATATTTGTGCATCTGTTTTTGATTAGTTTGTTCTTTTTATTCCTTAGATTCCGCATATAAGTGAAATCATATAGTGTTTATCTTTCTCTGTCTGACTTAAATACCTTCTAGGTCCATCAAAGCAATATCTTTTTCCATCCCTTTCTTTTCACATGTAGGGGTCTTGTTTTCTTATCCTTTCAGCTACTCTGTCTTTTGGTTGGAACACTTAATTCTTTTCCATTTAAGGTACTTACTGATAGGAATGTAATTGTTACCATTCTTTATTCCTGTTTTTGATGCATGTTTTTTCTTCTTAAAGAAGTCCCTCCAACATTTCCTATAATGCTAGCATATGGTGATAAATTCCTTTAGTTTATTTTTGTCTGGGAAGCTCTTTATCTGTCCTTCAATTCTAAATGATAGCTTTGCTGGGTAAAGTATCCTTGGTCGTAGATTCTGGGTCTTCATCCTGTCGAATATTTTTTGCCGAGCCCTTCTGTCCTGCATAGTTTCTTTTGAGAAATCAGATGCCAGTATTATGGCTGTTCTCTTGTAGGTAACTATCTACTTTTTTCTTGTTGCTTTTAATATTCTTTCTTTGTATTTAAACTTAGGCATTTTAATTATGATGTGTCTTGGTGTGGGCCTCTTTGGACCCCTGCTTTTTGGAATTCTCTGAACTTCCTGGGATTTTATGTTCATTTTCTTCACCAGGTTAGGAAAATGCTCCATCATTATTTCTTCAAACAGCTGTTCAACTTCTTGATTTTCTTCAGTTACGCCCAGCAGACAGATATTTGGAGCCTTAATAGTGTCCCACATTCTCTTTAAATTATTTTTATAGTCTTAGCATCTTTTTTCTTGCCATTCTGATTGAGTGTCCTGATTGGCTTTTCTGTCCTCTAAATAGGGCATTTGATCTTCTTCTTTATTCACTCTATTTATTCCATTTAATATACTTCTCATCTCAGATAATGTGTTCTTCATTTCAGACTGGTTCCCTTTTATAATTTCCATTTCCATTTTTATGTTTCTTATCTCTTTGTTGAAGTTCTCACTGAATTTATCTACACTTCCCAAAAGTTCATTGAGCATCTTTATAACCAGTGTTTTGTACTCTGCATTTTTGGATTACCTGACTCTATTATTTCTGGATCTCTGCTCTGTTCTCTCATATGGTTTCTGCTTCTTTGTCTTCCCATTTTGGCTGCCTTTCCATATCTGTTTCTATGTAGTAAGCAAAGCTCCTAAGTCTCCTCGTCTTATTAATGTGGATTTGTGAAGTAGGTATCCAATGGCACAGTTCTGAGAGGGGTTCAGCTGCAGGCCAAACTTAGCCCAAGCCTCTACCCTTCCAGGACCACCTATTAATATTCAGAAACAATCCACAGATGTTGTACTTATAATTGCCTCAAAAGGCCACAACAGAAACCAAGGCCAGCTGCTTCTAGCATCTAGGTACTGCTCAGCAAGGAGCACCTGACTCGCTGAGGATATACCTGGATGTGGCTTGGGTGGGGCCATGAGTTGGGGGTGGCGAGGTTTCAGGGAATCCTCTGGGCAGAGTAACCTCTGTTATCCAGTTTGATGACGTCCCAGCTATGGCAGTGCTGTGTCCAGCTCACAGGGAGTGGGGAGGGCTCAACAGGGAACAATGGATACCTCCAGCACTTCTGTATCCTGCAAGTCTCACCTCAGCCCTCATTCTGACAATGTGTCCCTGTAAGTCCCTGGTGCCCCCTGCACGCAGCAGAATCGGCACTGGTGCTCAGAGTGAGCAGGTCGGCACTGCGAAAATCCGCTCATAGTCTTGGCCCCTTTGAGAGGCTTCTGCCACTGCCACAGCCTTCGTCTCACTCAGCCACTCAGGACCGGGCATTCTTCTGTCCTTGCCCTGTCCTACCTTCTGCCATTGCAGGGCGATTTCTTAGACTTCTCCCTAGTTGTATGGCTTGTTCCTCTAGATCCCAGGAGATTTTTCCTTGTTACTGCTCCTTGTTTCCATCACAACTTTGATTTGGTCTCCAGAGGGATGAACAGAGCCTCTACCATCTATGCCATTTTTTTCTCTCTCCTACCTTTTCATTTTTAACAGTGTCCTTTGAAGCATAAAATATTTTAATTTTAATGAAGTTCAATGTTTGTCATTGTTGTTCAATTGTGCTTTTGATGTCACATCAAAGAAATCATTATCTCATCCAAAGGTCATGAAGATTTATTCTTATATTTTCTTAAAACAGTTTTTATAGATATAGCTCATATACGTTGTCTAGGGTACACTTTTGAGTTTGATTTTACATATGGCGGAAGAAGGGACCCAATTTTATTCTTTTGTATGTGGATATTCGATTGTCCCAGAAGCCTTTCTTAAAAAGACTATTTTTTTTCTTGTTGAATTATCTTGGCATGCTTGTCAAAAATCAATTGACCATAGATATAAGGATTTCTTTATGGGCTCTCAATTCTTTTCTATTAATTTATGTCTGTCCTCAGGCCAGTAACACACTACTGCAGCTTTGCAGTGAGTTTTGAAATTGGAAAGTATGCCTTTTACAGTTTTGTTTTTCTTTTTCGAGATTGTTTTGATTTTTCTGGGTCCCTCTCATTTCCATATGAATTTTCAAATGAGTTTTCCAATTTCTATTTAAAAACCCAGTAAGGATTTTGATAGTAATTCTGTTGAATCTGAAAATCACTTTAGAGAGTACTGTTCTCTTAACAGTATTAAATCTTCTGCCCAATATTAATTCATCTTCATTACTAAATATGTTCATTTGAAATTCTTCTCCAACAATCCTGTTACACAACATTTTTCTTTCATTTACTTCAGACTTTTTCATATTCATCTACTAACAGAGTCATTTTCAAAATTTAACATTATCATGGCAATCATAATGATTTTATTATATATCAATGATTTTTTTATTCATTTATTTAATTAATTTTTATTGTGTGTTTACTATATTCCCTGCATTTTTCTGAGTATTCTGATTTAGTAATTTGAGTCTTCTTTTTCCTCATCAATCTAGCTAATGGCTGTCAATTTTGCTGATATATTCAAATAACCAACTTTTAGTTTTATTAATTTTTTGGTGTTGTTTTTTATTCTTTATTTTATTAATTTCTGCTCTAATCTTTATTCCCTTCTTTTTGCTTGCTCTAGGTTTAGTTAGCTTTTCTTTTTCCAGGTTATTGGCTTAAGACTTTCTCTTTTAATATAGACATTTTACAGCTATAAATTTTCCTCTAAGAACTTCATTAGCTGCATCTTATAAGTTTGGTATGTATGTTTCATTTTTACTCATTTCAAAGTATTTTCTAATTTCCTTTGCAACTTCTCCTTGATCCATTGGTTAGTTATGCATATAGGTTCATTTTGAAGTGTAATTTGGTTAAATAAGTTAATTATGGAAGGAAAAAAATACCAATTTCTTATCTGTTATGTTTGGATTATTAAAAATTAATCATTTGGATTCAGCAAATAAACACATTCCATATTCATTATGTTAATTTTCACTACTATATCTTTGTACTGCTTCTTAAGCTTTCATATGGACACAAGTCACCTGTGGACTTAACTAAAATGTGGATTCTGTAGGTCTGGTATGGGCCCTTGTATGATGATGTTAAATTTTTTATGTTAGTTTACAATTTTTGTAGCAACTTGTCTAGCATCTCCTCTTGCTGGAAGAGGATACTTCTGGAATCCAGAATGACTATTCATTGCCCAAAAAAAGACACACTCTACTACTTTGTGTCTTTGCACACTCTCTTCCCATTGCCCTCAATGTCCTTATCAACCTGCCTCTTGCCAACTTATCCTTCAGGATCCAGTTTCTGCCAACTCTTTTAAGCCATGATCTCAGCTCCACTTTGGGCTCCAGGTGTCTTCCTTTGTGCTACTTTAGAATTATACACATAACACTGATATTGTAGTTGTCACGTTTTATGATAGTAATCTATTTATGTCTTCATCTCTAGCTGTGAGCTCCTGAAGGGCAAGAAATGTCTCATATTTCTATTTCCAGTACACAGACAGGACTTGGTACTCAACAGTTCTTGTCGAGTAAACAAATTTGGTCAAAAATATAAATGGTTTGGGACTAAGGCACCGACTATTAACCTTATCTACGAATAGAGCTTATTCATTCATTCCCAAAGCTCTCCTTGTATCCAGTTGCTACAAATATCACATCTGCTTTGAATTATATTTGAGTTATATTTATGCATGGAATTGTGAGGTCCTCAGGAGGGCTGTGTTTGTAGCACATTCATCTTTGCATCTCTTGGCTCACATAGAACAGTGTCTTGAACATAGAAACCATTCTGTAAAGCTTTGCAGAACTGAAATGAGCTTAACAAGCTTTTCCGGTTTTAGCCAAGTTATCATGAAGTCTCTGACTACACTGGGGAAACAATTTTCTCTTAACATAGGAGTGAAGGGTCTATTGCAATACTGTTTGGTGTTTCACACTTTCACATTCCTATGGAAAGAGATATGTTCAAAACAAGTGGGTATATTGTCTACTCTGATTACACTGGTCAATAACTGACCCAGATGACAGCAATATAGTGAGTGTGAAAACAGGGGAGTCATCTTAGAAGGCAGAAGTCAATTGAAGAAGCAGCAATGATTCACAGAGGGAAATATATTTCAGTTTGAAACATGTTCATAGCTCCACTCTTTTTCTTTTGTGGTATCAGAAATGAATTTGTGGGTTAATATCAGAACATGGCTCTCTTAATGACTTTTTCACAGAGTAGCCTCTGGCAATTTCAAACTCACTCTTTTTCTCATTCACCATTCTGCAAACATTTATTGAGCATCAGCTAAGCATGAAACACTGGAATAAGCACCACTAGGACAGAAGATTAAGGGAGAAAGTAAGTATAGAATCAGAAAATATTGGGTATTTTAAAACAATATTTTCACTATCAAATGCAAGAAACATCATATGCAAGCAGCAAGAATAATACCAGTTACTTCAGGACATACGGGTTTTTAAATTCAGACTTGCTGTTGGATATCTCAAAATCAATAGCTGAGATAATGATTCTAATAGTTATATATTATCAACATTTGCTACTCTAAGACAGCAATAATTAAAATTAATGTAACTGCTCCTAGGATGAAGACAAATATTAATATGGCCATTGCTTGCTTTCTTCACCAACTTCAACTCATACCATATTCCTTCCCTCTGCCATGTACCTCAGCCACACTAGCCTTTTTTCAGAGCCTTGAATACTTGTGCTCCTATGATAAAGTTTACACATACTGTTCCCTCTGCTTGGACTATTCTTACCAACCTTCTTCCATTTGCATGAAAAATTCTTATTTATCTTTTATGCTTTAGCTCAGTGTCATGTCCTCAGAAAATGTTACTTCCTTGACTTTCTTAATCAGGTCATATCCTCTTCTCATATACCCTCACAGCACAATATACCTCTCCTTCAGGGTATTTATAAAAGTAACAGTTTTTAAAAAATCTTATTCTTATATACTTATATGGCATGTCAACTAGACTATAATTTCCATGACTGTAAAAATACAATTTCTTTTTGTTCACCACTGGCTCACTAGTGCTCAGCAAGGCACAGGAGGCAATTAAAAATTATTAAATAAACGAATGAAAAATAAGATGAGGTGACATCAAAAGTAACATTACTACAGTGATTACTATTATAATATTAGTTTGAAAATAATTTTATGTTAGCAGATAAACATGAAAAAGTTTAGAGTGAATGAAAGAAAAAAGTTATAGAACAAGACTGTAGAAGAAGAATTTCAAATGACTATATTCAAAGATGCAGATTCAATGTGGGTTCTGAAAACATGAAGAATGACAGACAAAATACATTACAAACAAAGGTAATTAATGGATGAATTATGAGAACCTTCCCGAAAAGCTGTGATGGTAAGAAAGTATGAGCCATAGACTTTTCAAACTATAAGAAAAAGGAAGCAGTGACATAGGCAGAACATATCTCCATATTTATGGTAGAAATGTTGATTCCTTCTGGACTGAGTCTGAAAGATGCATGAGGATATAAGTACTTTGGAGATCACTTAATCAAATCTCTAAGTAAATCCACCCTGGAAATTTAACCAATGTGAACTATGAACTAAATGCATAAATTACACATGTGAGAATGAAGCAAGGGTGTGGGTATGTGGAAATGAAAAATTGTTATTAATACATCTGTTAGAAATTAGAATGCTATGCCAGCTGATGATTTGCCTTCAGCTTTTCTCCCTGAGAGTTCTTTGCAAAAGGTCCCAGTTGTCAATTTGACAAAAACATTTGTTTTTGGTGGACCACATAGAATTAGGTCTTAGACTCAGTTCTATATTAAAATAAGTAAGAAAATGTCTTATTTCTTAGCCTCAGAGAAGCCTGTGGACCACCATATGATATGCATGACCAGGAACACTTAAGTTAATAATCAAACTCTCCTTTATGGAAGCATCTCGTAGAAGACTCTTGACTAGGGGTCGCATAACTGTTTCCAAAGGTGATTTCCAAAGGTGATTTCCAAAGTCTACAGGGGCCTGGCTCAAAGGAACCAAGTTCCCTCAGCAATTACAGAGCTTATTAAAAGAATAGACGTGTACTTTGATAATATAAATGCATAGACAGGAAGCAGTTCAGGATATTGCCATGATGTGAAGTTCTTAGGCCCACAGGAACAGACGTGCTCTGAAATGTCATTCTGACCTGTTTTCTCCACTTCTGTTCATCCTTAATCATCCTTTCCTAATTCCTGGCACCATGTGCCTTTCTAGCTCTGGAAGTGGTGGGCTTCTCTGCAATATGACTCTCATAATGAGCCTATGATTAATTATAAAATAGACTAAGGCTTGGATAATCAATGGTGTGATGCACCTGTTCATAACCAATTTCATGTTTCCTGTTACCCACTTAATGGCACATTGTCAATTTCTTGAAAGCCTGGGGTGAATTGACACATGTGAAGGCTGTAGAAAATCCTCCAGGCATAATATTCGTGGTAACCAAGAGTTACTCAGCTACACAATACTTAATGAAATGACAGGTAAACTCTTTTGGAGGGAAATTTGACAATATTTAATAAGCATCAAGAAATGTTCATAGCCTTTGATACAGTTTTGCTTTTTGAAAACTACTCTAAGGAAATAATCCACATACTGAGAAAATCTATATACACGAAGATATTTTTTTGCTGCATTTTTAAAATAGCAAAGAAAAAGAAACTAATCAAATGGCAAGTAGAGGAACTGTAAGTAAAATGTGGTATATTCACTTGTGGAAATTAAGTGGTTATTGTTCATGGTAGTTAGCAAGACCAGGAAGGAAAAAAAAAACCTCACTTAGGACTAATGAAAGTGAAAAAATCAGAAGAAAAAGTTAAATGTATATGCAAATAATAAATATTAATGTGTATATAATAAAAATGCAAGCAGGAGACACATTAAATTATTCCCAGGAAAATTTTTAAATTGTGAGGTGATTGGCTGTTTTTATCTTTATCTTTACTTTCTAAATGTACAGTCATGTGAGTGTGATGTTTTAAAGAGAGCTTTATGGAAATATAATTGACATAGCACAGAATTCATTTACTTTACAATCCAGTGGTTTTTAGCATATTCACGGAATTGTGCAATCATCACACTATAACTAATTCCAGAACATTTTCATCATCCCTAAAATTAATTTGGTACCCATTTTACCATTCTCCTAGTCTTTAACAACCACTTATCTACTTTTAGTCTGTATGGATTTGCCTGTTCCAGAGATTCTAGACAAACGGACTCATACAATATGGTCTTTGGCATTTGGCTTCCTTCATTTAGCATAAAGTTTTCAAGGTTCATTCACATTGTAGGACATGTCAATACTTAATTCTTTCCATGGTCATATAACATTTCATTGTATGACTATCCCACATTTTATTTATCCATTTATTAGTTGGTGAACATTATGGGCTGTTTCTACTTTTCAGCTATTATAAATAATGCTGCTATGAATATTCAGTTATAGATGATTGTTTTCATTTATCATGGGTATATATCTAGAACAGGAATTGCTGAGATATCTGGAAGCTCTATGTTTAACCTTTTTTGATAATTTGCCAAACTCTTTTCCAAAGTGATGGTATCATTTTACAATCCTGCCAACAATGTGTGAGGGTTCCAATTTCTCAACATCCTTGTCAACAGTTGTTATTTTTTTGTCTTTTTGATTTTAGACATTCATCTGTATGTTAAGTGGTATCTCATTGTGATTTTGGTTTATATTTACTTAATGATTAATGACATTTAGCATTTTTTCATGTTCTTATTACCATTTTTATGTCTTCTTTGGAGAGATGTCTATTCATCCTTTACTCATTGGGTTATTTATAGTTTTATTATTGATTTATAAAAGTTCTTTTTTTATTTTTGGTACAAGTATCTTATCACATATATGATTTGCTAATATTTTTCCATTCCATAGGACATATAGATGGTGTTCTTTGAAACCAAAATATTTTTAACTTTGATGAAGTTCAATTTATTTTTTCTTTTACTACTTGTGCTTTTGATGTCATATCTAAGAAACCAATGCTTAATCCAAAGTCTGGAAGATGTACTCCTAAGTGTGTTTTTAAAGCTTTTGAAAATAATTTTATATAAATTTAGGAATATCATATATTTTGGTTTAATATATCTGTGTGGCTTCAGGAAGGGGGTCCAACTTCATTCTTTTGTAAATGAATATTCAATTGTCTTGGGACAATTTTTTTAAAAAGATTATCCCTTTCTCATTGAATTTTCTTGACACCCTTATTAAAAATCAATGATCATAAATGGAAAGGTTTATTTCTGGACTTTCAGTTCTATTCCATTGATCCATATTTCTTTTGTTATGAACTATTACATTGTCTTGAATACTATAGATTTATAGTAAGTTTTGAAAGGGGGAAGTATGAGTTCTCTAGCTTTGATTTTCTTTTTTTTTAAAATTGTTTAGGCTACTCTGGGTCCTTGCATTTAAAATAAATTTTAGGGGTGATGTCAGAAACATGGCAGAGTAGGAAATGTCTGCAGATGTCTCCGCTTGAAACGACAGTAAATTGAACATCTAAAACTCAACTAAAAACACTCAGTCTACACACTAGAATGTCTGAGTGTGGGATCTGCGCATAAGCACTAACATAGGAATTGAAAAACAACTAGAACAGCATAAACAGTTTTTTTTTAGCAAGGAGATTAAAACTCTCAAAGAAAACAACAAACAAACAGAACTTATGGAGATGAAGAACACACTGAAAGAGATAAAAAATGAAATAGCAAGCTTGGGGAATAGAGTCAACCAAATAGAGGAAAGTATCAGTGATATTGAAGACAGAAATCTAGAAACAAATCAGAAAGAAGAAGAGAGAAACTGAAGAATGAAAAATAATGAAAGAGAAATACAAGAACTAACTGATACCATCAAGAAAGAAAACACAAAAATAATGGGCATTCTCTAGGGGAGGAAAAGGAGCGAGAGATTTGAAAGCATTTTCAGGCAAGTAGTTGATGAGAATTTCCCAAATCTAAGGAATGAACTGGAGCTTGGAATTCAAGAAATCAACAGAACACCCAATTATCTCAACTCAAGAAGGCCTTCTCCAAGACACATTGTATTAAAATTATCAAAAATCAATGACAAAGAAAAAATTCTCAGGGCAGACAGGGAAAAGAGGATGGTAACCTATAAAGGAAAACCCATTAGATTATCATCAGACTTCTCAGCACAAACCTTACTAGCCAGAAAGAAGTGGAATCCAACATTCAAACTATTAAATGAAAGGAACTAACAGTCAGGAATAACGTATCCAGCAAAGCTCTCCTTTAGATATGAAGGAGAAATAAAGACTTTTCTAGACATACAAAAATTTAGGAAATTCTCCACTATGAGGCCTGCATTACAGCAAGTACTGAAAGGGGTCAGGTCACCTAAAACAAAATGACAAAAAAATACATAACTATGAATAGGGTGATGAGCAGGCAAATAGAAGAAGAGGAGTACAACCCTTATTAAAAACAGGGCATTATAAGCTTAAACAATAAGAAAAGATTTGTTATAGAAAGAGAATAATGAACATTCAGTATACATAAGGACAAACTGAGACAACAATAACAGAAAAAGGGAAGATTCAAAGATCCAAATTTACAAAGGGGAATGGAGATAAGGTACACACAGAAGAAAATGGACCACTGTATATATAACTATCTTCTACATATTCATAATGGTAACCACACGCCAAAGATTCAGAACTGAAGTATATAACATAAAACAAGAAGGACCAGAGGGAAAATTCACAAAACCCCACCAAAATATATAATTAAAAAAAAAAAAACCCAGACACACAAATACAAGGAAGCAATGGAAACACTGGACCACCAGAAAGCAAAAGATAAAATGTCTATAGGAAAGCCTCATATTTCAATAACTACCCTAAATGTAAATGGACTGAACTCACCAATAAACACGCACAGAGTTGAAGACTGGATCAAAAAACATCACCCAACTATATGCTGCATCCTGGAGACATATCTCAGTTCCAAAGACAAATATAGACTCAAAATGAAAGGGTGGAAAATGATATTTCAAGCGAATGGTATTTAGAGAAAAGAGGGAGTAGTGGTACTAATATCGGATGAAATAGACTTCAAAATAAAAAAGGTAAAAAAGATACTGAGGGAATGATACACCAAGAAGACATAACACTTATTAATATGCATGCTCCCAATCAGGGAGCCCTGAAATATATAAAGCAATTACTAACAGAACTAAAGAGAGAAACAGACCAAAACGCTATCATACTAGGGGACCTAAATACCACACTGTCAAATATGGACAGATCATCCAAACAGAAAATCAGTAAGGAAATTACATCTTTAAATGACACATTAGACCAAGTGGACATAATTTACATATTTTACATAATTTACATAATTTACATAATTTACATAATTTACATAGAGCTCTTTATCCCCAAACATTTGCTTATGCATTCTTCTCTAGTACACATGGAACAGCCTCAAGAATTGACCATATATAGGGACACAGAGATAGTCTCAACCAATATAAGAGCGTTGGAATCACACCAACCATATTCTCTGATCATAATGCTTTGAAACTGGAGATCAATTGTAAAAAGAAAGTGGGAAGAACAAATACATGGAGATTAAACAACATGCTACTGAAGAATGACTAGGTCAAAGACAAAATAAAAAGAGAGATCAAGAGATACATAGAAACAAATTATAATGATAGTACAATGTATCAAAACTTTTGAGACATGGTAAAAACAGCAAGAGGAGAAAGTTTACATTATTACAGGCCTATCTCTAAAAACAAGAATGAGCCCAAATAAACAACCTAACACTTTATCTTAAAAAACTAGAAAAGGAAGAACAAAAGAAACATAAATTCAGCAGGAGAAAAGAAATAATCAAAATTAGAGCAGAATTAAATAAAATTGAAACAACAAAAAACAATAGAAAAAATAAATGCAACAAAGAGTTGGTTCTTTGATAAGGTAAATAAAATTGACAAGCCCCTGGCTAGACTCACTAAAGAAAAATGAGAAAGTACACAAATAAACAAAATCAGGGATGAAAAATGAGAAATTATGACAGGCACTGCAGAAATACAAAAGATCATATAAGAATACTATGAAAAAGTATGTAACACCAAATTTAATAACCTCGAAGAAATGAAACAGTACTTAAAAAGATACAACCTTCCTAGACTGAATCAAGAAGAATTGGAAAATCTAAATAGACCAATCAGCACTACGGAAATGTAAGCAATCATCAAAAACCTACCAAAAAGTAAAAGTCTAGGACCAGATGGCTTCGCCAGTGAATTCTACCAAACATTCGAAGAAGATTTAACAACTCTTCTTCTCAAACTCTTCCAAAAAATCAAAGAGGAAGCAATACCACCTAACTCGTTTAATGAAGCCAACATTATCCTGATATTAAAACCTGGTAAAGATAACACAAAAAAGGAAAAACGCAGACCAATATCTCTCATGAACACAGATGCAAAAATCCTACATAAGATACAAGGAAACCGAAAACAGCAACATCTTAAAAAGATTATACACCACGATCATGTGGGCTTCATCCCAGAGGCACAGGGATGATTCAACATATACAAATAGATTAATGTGATATACTACATAGACAAATTCAACAATAAGAATCACATGATCATATCAATAGATGCAGAAAAGGTCTTTGACAAGATGCAACATCCATTTATGATCAAAACACTTAAAAAGTTGTATAGAAGGAAAGTACCTTATAGAAATGGTATAGAAGAAAAGCACTCTAACATAATAAAGGCCAAATATGACAAACCCTCAGCCAACATTACACTGAATGGTGAAAAACAAAACCTTTCCACTAAGATCTGGAACAAGACAAGGCTGTTCACTATCACCACTGTTATTTAATATAACATTGAAGGTCCTAGTGACTGCAATCAGGCAAGAGAATTGTATAAAAGACATCTAAAAAGGAAATGAAGAAGTCAAACTGTCACTATTTGTGGATGACATGATTCTCTATATAGAAAACCCTAAAGACTCCATAAGAACACTACTAGAAACAATAAGCAAATACAGAAAGTTTTCTGGATACAAAATATATAAATGTTCAAATATCCATAGTGTTCCTATACTCTAATAATGAACTGTTAGAAAAAGAAGTGGAAAAAATTGTTCCTTTTGCAATTGCAACAAAAAATAAAATGCCTAGGAATTAATTTAACAAAACATATGAAGCACCTATATAATGAAAACTATAAACCCTATCAAAAGAAATCAAAGAAGATACTAAGAAATGGAAAGATATTTTGTGTTCTTGGATTGGAAGAATCAATATAGTTAAAATGACCTTATTACCTAAAGCATTATACAGACTTAATGCAATCCCCATTAAAATCCCATCAGCATTTTTTAAAGAAATAGAACAAAAAATTCATCAGATTTGTATGGAAGAACAAAAACCCCAAATTGCCAGAGCCGTTCTGTGAAAAAAATAATGAGGCTGGAGGCATCACTCTGCCTGACTTCTAATTATAAAATAAAACAACAATAATCAAAATGGCATGGTGTTGGCAGAAAATAGACACATAGACCAGTGGAACAAAATCGAAGTCCAGAAGTAAACCCATGTTATATGGGCAAATAATTTTTGACAAAAGAGCCAAAATCATACAGTGGAGAAAGGAAAGTCTCTTCAATAAATGGTGCTGGGAAAACTGGAAAGCCACCTGCAAAAGAATGAAACTAGACTGTTGTCTATCATCATACACCAAAATTAACTCAAAATAGATTAAGAACCTGAACATAAGACCTGAAACAATAAATTGCATAGAAGAAAACATAGGAACTAAACATAGGACTTAAAGAAGAATTTATGAATTTGACCTCAAAGGCAAGGGAAGTTAAAGCAAAAATAAATGGATGGGACTACATCAAACTAAAAAGCTTCTGCACAGAAAGGTAAAGAGACAACCATATTGGAAAATATATTTGCAAGCAATGCCTCTGATAAGGGCCTAATATCCAAAATATACAAAGAACTCATATTATTCAATAACAACAAAAAAAACAATCACATCAAAAAATGGGCAGAGGATATGAACAGACACTTCTTCCAAGAAAACATACAAATGGCCAACAAATATATGAAAGGATGCTCAACATTGCTAGCTAGTAGGGAAATACAAATCAAAACCACAATGGGATACAGTCTCACACCTGTTAGAATAGCTGTTATCAACAGGACAAGTAATAACAGGTGTTGGAGAGGATGTGGGGAAAAAAAAGAACCTTGATATACTGCTGGTGGGACTGCAAATTGGTACAGCCACTATGGAAAACAGTATGGAGTTTTCTTAAAAACCTAAGACTTGATCTGCCATATGATCCAGCAAACCCTTTCCTGGATGTTTACCCCAAAGACCTGAATACTTATATCTGAAAAGATGTTTGCACACCAATGTTCATAGCAGCATTATTCACGGTGGCCAGGACATGGAAGCAACTGAAGTGTCCTATAATAGATGATTGGCTAAAAAGCTATAGTACATATATACAATGGAATATTACTCAGCCATAAGAAGAGATGAAATACTGCCATTTGTGACAACATGGATGGACCTCTAGATAATCATGCTAAGTGAAATGAGCCAGACAGAAAAGGTTGAAAATCACATGATATCACTTATATGTGAGATATAAACCTAAAAGCAACAAATAAACAGACTCATGAACATGGACTATCGACTAATGGTTACCATAGGGTGGAGGGGAAGGGAGTGTGGGGAGGTAGATGGGGTAAAAGAGATCAAATATGTGGTGATAGAAAGAAATCTAACTATGGGAGGCGAACACACAATGCAATATATATATGCCTTACTGTTAAATTGTACACCTAAAACTTGCTGAATTTCATTAACCAATGTCACCATAAAAAATAAATAAAGAAGTAAAGAAACAAATAAATAAAATGAATTTCAGAATGAATTGGCAATTTCTGTAAAAATGGCAGCTAAATTTTGATAGGGATTCCACTAACTCTCTATATCAGTTTGAGGGAATATTCCTATCTTAACAATATTAAGTTTTTGATCCATGAATCTGAAGTTTCCATTTCTTTAGATCTTCCTTAATTTCTTTGAATGATTGTTTTCAGTATGTCAGTTTTGTATTCCTTTTGGTAAATATATTTCTAGGCATTTTAATCTTTTGCTGCTATCGTAAACATAACTGTTCTTAATTTCTCATTGCTGGTAGATAGAAATATAATTAATTTAATCTTGCATTCTATAAGTTTGCTTAACTTCTTCAACGTGATTGTAAAGTAAGAATGAACTACCTAAGAAGGAGGAAGATTATAGTCCTTCTCAATTTTGCATAAAGGATGTGGATACTCTGGGAATCTTCAGGCAGTCCTAAAGATGCTAATCTATAAATATGCTGCTCACTAGCATGAGAAGAAAAAAAGCGGAAGCTTAAGTTCTAGCAAGATGATACATCTAGAGAAAGGGGGTAAAATATGATATAATTTGTGCTATATTTGTGTCCTCCCTATCTATATATTGAAGCCCTAATCCCAAATGTGATGGTATTTGCATGTGGGTCTTTGCTAGGTAAGTAGGTTCTGATGAGCTCATAAGGGCAGAACCCCTTCCTGTCCCCCATGATAGCGTTAATGTCCTTATAAGAAGAGAAAGAGACCAAAGTTCTCTCTCTCCACTTAGTGAAGACGTAATGAAAAAGTGGCTCTCTGAAAATCAGAAAGAGTACCCTTACCAGACACCAAATCTGGCAGCACCTTGATATTGGACTTTCCAGACTCTAGAACTATAAGAAATAAACATTTATTGTAAAGAACCAGGCAAGTGAGTTGACCCTGCACCAACACAGGGATTTCTGAACTGTCAGCAGCTCTCAGTTTGGCTCTTAATTCTATAAGAACAGAAAATAAATTCTAGGGCATGGTAAGTTGGACAGAGAGAACCAAGACCCTGCATGAAGCTGGGCCCTCAAAAAATATAACTTCAGTGAGAAGAGGATAAATAATCTCTATCTGTTAGCTCAGGGTAGTGAAAGGGTGCTTATTTCCTGGTCTTGGCTTTAAGTGGGAAAAAGTTAAATTAAAATTTCCTGGGGTAAATCATAACTCTGAACTTGCCAGGGATCTAATATACAAATGTAGTAATTATAGTTATCAATACTGCATTGGTTGCTCTGAGAGTAAAGCTATGAGAATAGAGCTTTCACCACCACCACCACCACCACCACAACAACAACAACAAAATGGTAATTATATGAAGTTAAGGATATGTTAACATTTATTGTGGTAAACGTTTAACATTATATACATTACTTTCACAGTGCTGTATGTCAATTATATCTCAATAAATCTGGAAAAGCCCAACTCTGAATTTGTACCCTTTGTGGATTTAGAGTCAAATTCTACGCTACTCAAGTGGAATGGGTATCACCCCCCACTGAGAAAGTAGTATAAACTTGTATGGCCCAGTGGTACCCCTGAATTATATGAGAAGTGACCATAAAACCCATCCTGAAAGGGCACTTCAATAACCCAGGCCGCTTGAGATTTACACACACATACACAAAACAAGCCCTATTGAAAACTAACATAAAACCATATGTAACAAAATATAAGAGGAAATGATCCATCATGAGCAAAACTCAGCAAACAAAAACAAAATGGAAGAATTAGTATTGTAAAGACTTCTGATAAAGATATAACATCATAGTGACAGTATATCAAACATACCTAAAATGAATAGTGGTAAAACAAAGAGTGGAAATATTAAGGAAATGTACAAATAAATAATAAAAATATTTGTAAAATAAGCCAGTTAAAGATAAGAGAGCAGGTTCTGAGCAATCTAGAGAGAATGGTGGGTATAAGGGTGAGGGAAAAGCCATCTGGGCCTATAAAAACATATCTTTCTTTCTCAGCAGTTGTATTTTAATTTCAAGGTATTAGGAAACATGATACTTTTTGGTAAATGGCACTGTACTTAAATACTGACACTGTTATTCCAAATAACTCAAACAGCTGTATTTCTTCAATCATAAGCAATGAGTTCTATAATTAGAGCATCATAATAGATCCTGGATCAGGAATCAGAAAAGGACAACTAGGTGTCATAGCCATTTAGTTTCTCATGCTTTAGGCATCACATACCACTGATGGCATCTCTTCATCTCTTATAATGGCCCATTTTACTTCAGCTTGGAATACCACTGGCTGAATCAAATCTATTCCTTCCTTGAAAAGTTTTATTAAAAAAAAAATAAGGCATAGGTGGTGCTCTATTTTTTAATGCTTTCTTTTTTTATAAACTGGTACAAAGTCTCTCAACTTGGAAACATATTTAGGTTGTTACTTCAGATAGTTTTATATTTCTGCAATCAATGGAATTCTTCACTGACAGTGATCTGTGTACAGTGATTTATAACCCTTTTTGGTTATTCAAGTCTTTGTCACACATTTCAATAGATCTGACTATTTTACTTTTTTTGTATTGTGAATGCTACCATTTTATTTCTTAACTCCCTCTCTCTCCTCAAAGTCATTCAGGTCATTTATTTTCTGACCCACTTAAAAAAGAAAAAAATGCTGACTATTCTTTAAGAAACGTGTGGTTGCTTATGAATGCATAATATGTATTTTTCCCTTAGAGAAAACCTAAATCTCCTAAATGTTATTATTATTGGACAAACTTTAAAGTTCATCCATAAATAGGATTCCCAGTATTCATATTTTCACTTTATTTTCTTTAGAAATATCCCCTTAACAATTCATAGTTCTTCAGAGTGACTTTCTTTATACTTTAGATGAGAACAAATATATTATTTCTCTTTAAAAGATGTAAAATTCCCTAAGAGTTACAATACATACCTTTTTCCCCCAGATCCTTGATGATTTTTTTATTAGAAACCCAGACACAGAACCTAATCATGGGTCAATGATAGAACACTTGGGTATTGAAAATCTTGCTATATGGAGTTAGATTTGCTAAATAACACTTTTGCCCATAGGAGCAGACAGATCAGGCATTAGAAAGCATTTAGCAACTTTCCCCTGCTGTTACATCATTAAAAGTCACTATTCTTTATACTCACGACCAAGTCCTTTCTTAATCCAACAAGTAATGGTCCTATTTTTTCAGAGAATAGCCTGGGTCTTCATGAATCACTTCTTTTGCTGAGGTGATGAATACATTTGTTGGGCCAGCTAGATTAATACTGTAAAATTGGGGCACCTGCATAATTATGCTAAAAAAATGTAGTTGTTTCAATTCTCCATTTAAAAATTATCTGTATGAAGAACTTTCAGAATGATAGAAGTAAGGGCCTCTGAAAATCTGCTCAACCATAAAGGCAATAAGAACACTGGCAAAAATTGCCAAACCAACTTTTTCATAACTTTGAAATTAACCAAAGAATTGCAGTAACCCAAGGAGTGTTATGCAGGAAGAATGGTGGATGCTCAGGATTAACAGTGAGCTTTGTGGCATTTTAGCATTCCCTAATCCCACCTTTCTCACCCCAGTTCCATGGTAATTTTGAAAAGCAACAGCCTCAGCCTCACAACTAGGGTAGCTGTAAAACTCAGTAGCCTGGCAGTCACCTGAGGGGATAAAATAAGTTTAGAGTTCCTTGAAAGCCTCATTCTTAGAGAATTTTCCACATTTGACCTGTCTGGCAGCTCCCTGGGAACCCTCACTTGCAGGACTCTTATTTATTTAATCTGAATTAGACCTTGCTCAGTACAAATGACCTTTCCTCTGGGGCATTTGTTGAAAAAAAAATCAGTAATAATTATTTAACATCACAGCAGTAAGAAGTAAGATTCCATTGGGGCAACAAAAGACTGACCAGAAAAAAGGAAAAGCTCCAGTGTAATTCTAGGTGATACCTAGAAGACCACATGCATGTGTAGAGTTGTAGATATGCCCAGAAAAGATCTGAGAAGACTCTAATTTCTCACCTCCAGCTAACTGTGAGGTTGTGCACAGCAAGCAAGAAATAAAGGCTAATGCAGGCTTCTACACTGTAAGAGCATTTAAAGCATGCCCCAATGAGCACACAGAATCCCTAAGCAAAGGCTGAGAGACTTATTTGTTCAAAGAATTTTAGAAAATTTCTATCCAATCATTAACTGACTACTAAATGAACCAAGCTGAGATTTCAGTGGCCACACATGACAAAGAACATAAATATTTCAAAATTAGTTTAGAGAAGTCACTAAACAAAAACACAAACAGCAATGACAAGAACATCAAAAAGCAACAACAATACACTTGGAAAGGGGGAATCTAATTACAAGGTTTGCAACATTGTATTATTTAAAATATCCAGTTTTTCACAAAAGAAATTATGAGATATAAATAAAGAAATAGGAAAGTACGGGCTATATACAGGGAAAGAAGCAGTCACTAGAAATTCTCCATGAAGAAGTATATTGGATGTGATAGACATAAACTTTAGATTAGCCAATAAAAGAACTAAATAATACACTATCTAAAGACCTAAAAGAAAGTATGTATATATCTACTAAATAGAGATTATCAATGAGATAGAAATTATTTTTAAAAAATAGAAATTCTGGAGTTAGAAAGTACAATAACAACAAAACATTCACTGAAGGCATTCAGCATCAGATATGAGTTGGTTGAATAGAGAATTAGCAGATTTAAAGATCGGTCAATTGAGATTAACCAGGCAAGGAAGAGAAGTCAAAAAGAATTAAGAAAAATTAAACAGAGTCTCAGAGACCTGTAGCACATGCACCAATATCCTGAAAGAGAGGAGAGAAAGAAAGGGGCAGAAAGAATAGTTGGAGAAATAATGGTTAAAAGCTTTCCAAATTTGGTGAAGAATATTAATCTATACTTTCTAGAGTTCAATGAAATCTCAGTAGAATAAACTCAAGAGATCCACACTTAGAATATTATAATCACACTGTCAAAAGCCAGTGACAAAGAGAGAATCTTGAAAGTAATAAGAGAAAAGTGATTCATCACATACAATAGATCCTCAATAAGATTAACAATTGATTTATTATCAGAAACCATGGAAGCCAGAAGGCAGCTGATGACCTACTCAAAGTGCTAAAAGAAAACAACTGTCAACTAAGAATTCTATGTCTAAGAAAATTATCTTACAAAAACAAAGGAGAATTTAAGACATTGTCAAATTTTAAAAACTGTCAGAATTCCTTGCTAGCAGGACTGACCTACAATAAATACTGAAGGGAGTACTTTAGGCTGAAATAAAAGGATGCCAGACAGAAATGTGAAACCACATGAAGAAACAGAGAGAACCAAGAAAGGTAACTACACAATTCAATGTAAAAAAACAGCATGAGATTATATATATATATATTTAACACTTTACTTCTCCTGATTTAAAAGACAACTGCACAAAACAATAAGTATAAAACTATGCTGATAAGCTTATAATGTATAAAGATGTAATTTATATTACAGCAATAGCACAAAAGAGTAGAAAGGAAATGGAGCTATATAGGAATGAAATTTTGTATGTATTGAAATTAAGTTCATAGAAATCCAAATTAGATTGTTATAAAATGATCATTGTAATTATCAGGGCAACTACTAAGAAAATAATTCAAGATATATAATAAAGGAAACAAAAAATAGAATTAAAATGGTATATTAGAAAATGTCCATTTAACACAAAAGAAGTCAGTATTGAGGGAACAGAGAAGTATAAAAGGATATAAGACATGTGGAGAAAATAGCAAAATGGCAGGTATAAATTCTATCATATCAGTAATTATAATATATATAAATGGATTAAACACATCAATCAAAAGACAGAAACTGGAAAAATAGATTAAAAACTATGATCCAACTATATGCTGTTCACAGGAGACACACTTTAGAGTCAATGAATTAAATAGGTTGAAAACAAAAGGACAGAAAAAGATATACCACGACAACAATAACCAAAAGAATACTGTTGTGGCTATAGTATTAGACAAAATACCACCAGTTAGTATCAGAAAAAATACTTCATGACAAAAAATGTTACTAAGACAAAGAAGGACATTTTATAACAGTAAAATGATTAATCCATTAGGAATACATAGCAATTATAAACATATATGCATCTAACAACAGAGTTTCAAAATACACAAAGCAAAAACTGACAGAACTAAAGCAAGTAAGACATTTCCACAATAATATTTGGAAACATTAATATTTCATTTTCAATGAATAGAATAAGTAGGCAGAAAATAGACAAGGCAAATGAAGACTTGAACAACATTATAAACCAAAGTAGAACTAATTGACACCCATAGAATACTTCACCCAGGAATTGTAGAACGTATAGTCTTCTGAAATGCATGTGAAACATTTTACAAGATTAACCATATGTTACATCATAAAACAAACCTTCATAAATAAAAAAGATTAAAAGTGTATTCTCTAGCCACAATGCAATGAAATTATAAACCAATAACAGGACATTCTGGAAATTTATAAATATGTGGAAATGAAACAACAAACTCTTAAATAGCCAAAGAGTCAAAGAAGAAATCACAGGGAATTAGAAAACACTTTAAAAAGAATGAAAATGAAAACACAATGTACTAAAATCTATGAGATACAGCTAACGGAGTGCTTAGAATAGAATTTATAGCTGTAAATGCCTTTATTAGAAAGAAAGAAAAAGCCTCAAGTTAATAATTTAAACTTGCATCTCTAAAAAAATATAGAGGAATAAAAATCCCTCAATCTAAACACAAGGAAATAAATTTATAAAGACTATAGTGGAAATTTATAAAATAAAGAATAGAAAAACAATAGAAAAATAAATAAAAACAAATGTTGGGTCTCTGAAAAGGCAAACAGTAAATGACAAGACTTAATCAAGACTGATTAAGGAAAAAGTGAGAAGACTCAAATTTTCATATCAGAAATAAAAGAGGTATATCACTATCACTCTTAGAGATACAATGGAAATTATAAAGGATTATTGTGAATAATTATACAACAACAAATTAAATACTTATATACAATAGGAAAATCCCTAGGGAGACACAAAGTACTAAAACTGACTCAAGAAACAGAAAGTCAGAATAGATATATACAAGTAAAGAGACTGAATTTGTAATAATAATAAAAAATCCACAAGATAATCTCAGACTCACATGGCTTCGCTGATGAAATTTACCAAAATGTTTAAGGAAGAATTTAGTAATATTTCACAAACTGTTCCAAAAACTAGGAGAGAAGGGAACACTTCCCAACTCATTCTATGTGGCCAGTATTACCCTGATACCAAAACCAGACAAAGACATGAGAAGAAAAGAAAACTACAGATCAATATCTCTTATGATTTAAAAATGCAAAAAAGCTTCCACAAAATACTAGCAAATCAAATTCAGTAAGATATAAAAAATTATCCAAAAACTGACAGAACTCCACAACAAATGAAGTTTATCCCCCAGAGATGGAAGATTAATTCAACATATAAAAAAATCAGTATATTATACCATATTAATAAAATAACTAACAAAAAACACATGATCATCTCAAGAAATTTAGGGAAAGCATTTGACAAAAATCCAACACCCTTTCATGATAAAGCATTCAACAAATGAAGAATAAATGGGGATTTCCCTAACCTGGTAAATGCTATCTATGAAAAACCCACAGTTAACATCATACTAAATGGTAAAACATACAATGCTTTTCTCCTAAGATCAGGAATAACTCAAAGATGTCCACTCTTGATGCCTTTATTCAGAGTATTTAGAGTTAATGATTGTACTGAAGGTTTCAGTCAGGGCAATTAGGCAAGGAAAAAAAAGGGGCATTCAGATTTGAAAGGGAAAAGTAAAAGCATCTCTATTTGTTGATCACATGATCTTGTATATAGGAAATCCAAGGAATGCACTAAAAAATATTATATCTAATAAATGAGTTCAGAAAGCGTACAGAGTATAAGATCAATTTAAAAATCAATTGTATTTCTACACACTAGTAATAAATAATTCTAAAATAAAAATAGTTATATTTACAATAGTATCAAAAAATAATAAAATACTCAGGAATAAATGTAGCAATGGAAGTATAAAACTTATTACCAAAACTGTGAAACATTTTTGAAAGAAATTTAAAAAGATCTAAGTAATTAGAAAGATATCATTCATGGATCAGAAGACAATATTGTTAAGATGGCAATGCTCTACAAATTGATCTACAAACTCAACCTATTTTCTATCAAAATCCCAGTAGCTACTTTTACAGAAATGGAAAGATGATCCTAAAAGTCATATGAAGATACAAGGAACCCAGAATAGCCAAAACAATCTTGAAAATAACAAGACTTTTTGAGGTGATGACAATGTTTTGAAATTAAATAGTGCTGATAGTTGCATGACTCTGTGAACATACTAAAAAACCACTACATTGTATATTTTAAAAGGGTGAATTATATTTCAATATAGCTGTTTTTTAGAAAATTTGTGGCAGACATGTCTGGCCAAATGCATTGATAGTATAGAGTTTGTTTTTCTCCTATTTCTTTCACACTAAGAGATGTTAGTGTATTTATGCTTTATTTAGAATAATGATCATGAATTATTTTCTAGAAAATAATATATAATGTCTGAGTTCAGAGTAATTAGTCATTGTAGACAGATGTTTCTAAGAATTTTTCAGTGTGTTCATAATGAGGAACATATACCAGGTGTGGTCAGTTCTGGCCCTGTAAACATTTTTCAATGAAATAATGATTTTAAGGATCTTTATGAAAAATTATAAGAGATCTTATTTGCAAATTGTTCAACAAGTAATGTAAAATTATCAAAGGTCAAAATTGTTGGAAGCAGACCAAAGTTTTTCACTCTTTTGGTTAAAATCAAGAAAAAACATTCAAATATCTTCCCTCTTCTTTTATGCCAGATGTTGGTCTTTGTATGATTAGCTCTTCTGTACTTCTAAATTATGGATTGCTGACTTTCAAAATATCAGGCTAACAAGCTTCCGAGGATAAGTAATGAAATAAATATTTCATGAATGGAGAGCTGGAAGCTTAGATCGCTAACTCTAATTTCAGATTCCACTTCTCTGCTTGCTTCTCTTTTGACTTCCTAGATTGAATAGAAAGAGAGAGGAGAAGATGGAGTGAGAGGTGGCTAAGGCTATTTGAAGAAACCAGTTATCACATACTAAAAGATTTTTTTAAGGTGTCATGTCTTTTGGAGAGAAAATTGAAGAAAGGAAAAGGGTTTTTTGCATGCAAATTTTAGAGTAGAAATAAACTAATTATCAGAAGCTAGATATTTATTTTAGCTCTTGATTTTTAGAAAAAAAATTTGATTTTTATCTTGACTTTGAGATAATCCATTCAAGTCCGTCTTCATAGACAATTGGAACCAGGATCAGTCTCTTCACAGAGAAAAGCTACCTCATAAGACATAAAATTGTCTATCAGACATACTGTCTATGTCAGTTAAGGTTAGTGCTATGGTACATACCACCAGGAAAGAGAACCAGTAAGCCAACTGAAAGAAGGATCACTTGTGTTAACATGGATAAGATACATACAAACAAATGCACATATTTAAAGTCATGATCCAGAGATGATGGAGCTAAGGATGGGAGTTTTGTGTACAACTCACATGGGGTCATTTATAAAACTGAAAAACTAAGTAGCTGCCACTTACTGAACTTTCTATACCCTAGGTCTTCATATATATTCTCTTATGTGATAGATGCCATTATCTCTATTTTAAAGAGATTTATTAACTAAATGCAAGGTAACCAACTTGGTAAGATTTATCTGGGATTTGCACCAAGATTAGAAAATCCATACACTATTAGAAGGACAAAAATAGAACATTCTTCATTTGCTTCCTTTCTCAAATAATTATTAATACTGTGTACAATATTCTTTCATTCCAGAAATATTTATTAAGTGCCTACTATGTGGTTGAAACATAGTGTTTAAATAACTATGTGTACTTTGAGTGGAAAAATGAGAAGGGTGAGAAGTCAGAGGGAATGACGTTGTATCATTTTAACTATTTTGAGTTAGTAGTGTAGCTGAATTTCATCCTAAGTGTCTCTTTATAAATAGGTTTATTACCAACTATCAGATAAATACTCTAAATGATAAGAAAAAGTCATATTTCTGTATCACAATGATTTTTACACATAATCTTATGTTCACCTGGATTGTGATATAATGCAAAGATCTTTTTTAGTTAACTCTTAAGATAGTTATTGGTCTTCTGATAGCATTTTAAAGGGGAAACTAAACAAGAGTCAACAAGTTTATAACTAATTCTCCTACAGAATAACTCTCAAAGGCGAATCACATGGCTGACAATGTTTATGTTACCATTTTTGCTTTTCTCCATTCCAATCCCCAATATGTGTAAGTTGAAAAATTATCAGCCCAAATTAAGGCCTGAAAAGATGGAAACTACTTTGTGTTGAAGCACAGAATAAAAATACTTTGTTTGTTCTCCTTATAAGTCCTCTGCAGCTTGAAAGACTTCCCACGTGCACAATAGAAGGAATCCAGCTTTTATCTGACAGGGTCCTTTAAGAAGTATGACCTCTGGCTCCTTTTACATTGCTGGAACTTAAATTTTCATGTAGTGTATCCAGCATACTTTTTTTTTTCATGCAAATTTTTTGTCAAAACTACAAATGGACATTTGATCAAAGGTCAGCCCTCCTTCTTGCTTCTGTTTGGTAAACAAACAAACAAACAAACAAACAAACTTTATTTTATCTCTGGCTTTCAGGCCAGTTTGAGAAAGTATTACCTAACAAATAACTGATGTATTTCTTCCTGGTCTTCTTTATAGTTTTTCCTCCTCCTTTTTCTTCTTTTAAATCTTACAGGTGTTTTAATTTGAATATGTTTTCACATTTTAATGGAATACTTAAAGTAGCTATGGAAGGGATCTGAACTTTGTCCTCTTGTTAACTGAGGTTGAATTGCTGGTAGATTAATACCCAGCAACTGACAGAATAATCATCAACCTTTTTTAATAGCAGTTTTGTGTCATGCTTAACTTGTGGAACTTGTGTATATATATGCCTCAAGAAGGAAAGTTGTTACCTAGGGCCAAATAAAGATCTTTTTTTTCTCTCCAAATACTCTTTTGTCTTTCCTGTTGAGAAGAATAAGGAAAAGAAGAACAAAGAAAATTGTAAATTGTTTTGTATAAATATATTATTCTGTGGTCACTTGTGTCATACTGCAAACCTAAGTTGAGTTTAAACAAAGATATTCCTTCATTTAGTGGGTTTTCAGTTATTGAAGGGAAGGTTAACTATAAGATGCTACAAGATAGGCAAAGTTCCACTTGAGTTTTCATCAAGACTGTCTCAGCTAGTTGTAATGGTGTAGAGCCTTGAAATACTTGGTAAAACATTAAAGCATAGCTATTGAAAAATCATATTGCAAAAGCAACAATAACAATCATGTTGAAAGAAACAACAACCTTGATTATAACACAAAACTTCAATCAAAGAAAAAATTGTCAAGTGAAAATTTAGTGACCTAAATAATACTATATCATGTAGAACACTTCACTTTTAATAAAAGGGATAGTCACCACTGGAAGAAAGGGACTTTGAAAGGAGACAGACTAAGTTGAATCCTAGTCTTGTCATTTCCTAAGTGTTTGACTTTGCATAAATTAGTTTTCAGAGAGGTGACTTGCTCATCTATAAAATGAGAGCTCAAACCTCTTGTTATCTTTCAAAGCTCAGGAATACAAGAGGGGCATCTGTGGTACTACACAACCTCCTTCCTTTCTTATCTACTTCCCTCAGCCTGCTCCTCTGTCATGCTGCACACCTCACCCCCTGCCCTACTTTCTCCCTAGAGTAGCCAACTTTTATTCCCCCAATCTTCCCTTATACCTTTCTCTGATCTTTTATCACGTAGATTTACAAGGCATTCTTTTCTACTTAGAGAAGATTTCTCTTTAGGACTTGGAAGTAGGGAGAAAAACTCCAAAATTCTGGGATTCTCTTCTGGAGCTGGGGAGTGGAGGAGCCTGAAAAAAGTCCTTTTACAAGATTGATGCCTGCCTTCTGTACCGCTATATGCATCAGCTCTAGTTTTATGGGTAAGAAGAAAAATTGTTAGAGATAGGGGTGTTTTAGGACAAGAAGACACCTTTGAGCAATCGTTAGTTAATAAGGTCGTAGGTAGAGGAAATTTGCCTCTGCGCCATTGTTTAGTGAAAAATTAATCAAGATACTGAAGTAATCGGACCAGTAGAAGCTAATAGTTAATAGTCTTGCCAAGCCAGTTGTCTTTTTTTTGCTTGATGCCACTCCCTCCAGTGAACAGAAGCTCATTTTGAGTTCAGATTTTTCAAAGCTAAAAGCCACTCCTGCCTTGTGTCTTCACTGTAGTCAACATCCATTGGAAGGGAATGAACAGCACTCTGGTGGTAGAACTGAATTACCCTTTGCTTTTTCTTTTCCCTTTTGTTTTTAAGACTTAGGACAATGAACATGTACTGGGAGGCAATGTAGTCATCAAAATTACAGAGACATCTAGATGTGGTCTCTTAACTAAGGCCATTAACATCACTGGCAGGCATTCAAATGATCTGGTGTTGCTTTTTTTCAAGGAGCTGATTATCTGACTGCACCCAGAGCTGCTTGCAGACTTCCTAGCTAATAGGTGTCGGTGATCTGTGCCTGAGCAGCAATGATCTGAAAGGTAGCACCTCTTGGAACCCCAAAACCTGCACCCCATAAGTGCATGCAATTGTAAACCAAGCAGCACTTTATGAACAATTACTGGTTGTGAATTTGATAAATAACAGTGGCATTATCTACTATTGCCTACACATATGTTGTATTGGTTGTCAGATAAGTAAGCTAAATACCTCTAATGGGTATTTTTTTTTCAATTACAGCTTTATTAAAATATAATCTACATACCTACAATTCACCCATTTAAAGCGTAGAGTTTAAGGGTTTTTAGCTTATTCACAGAGTTGTACAATAATCATCATAATCAATTTTAGAACATTTTCATCATCTCAAATGAAAGCCTGTAGCCATGAGTGGTCACTATCTATTTCCCCTTCATCCCTGAGCTCTCAGCATCCTCTAATTTGCTCTCTGTTGCTATCTGATGGGATTTTTTTAATTCCTGCTTTTTCCACCAATAAAAGGAAATCTATATCTCACAGAGGTGAGGAGTATAGACAATGTTAGGACAGGGTCAAGCACACAGGTTCAGATGGTCTTGGTGAACTCGGTAAGAGCTGAGCATCTAGGAAGACAGACCTGAATGTAAATGTGGCTCTGCACAGGCTTTCAGATAAGTTAATTTATATGTGTTTTCAGATAAGTTAACCTCTTAGAACCTATTTTCTCAACCACAAAATGGGAAAAATAATAATTCTTACTTTATAGGGCTTGTTTTGATTATTAAATGAGAATGCATATAAAATACTTGGCATTTCTGGAATATTGTTAAGTACTCATTACATATTAATATTATATTTGTTCATATTTTTCATGGAAATCTGCAGAATGAATTTCAGTTTACATAATAACTCATCTTGCCACAGCTTAACAATTTCTTCTTACTTCTTTTGAGGTGACTACAGTCGTCGCTTAATAGGACAATTAGAAGAATGTCTTTAGAGTGGTACAGTAGACGGATGCCAGACCACAGTGGGTAAAGAAGTGAATGAGAATTGAGCAAATGAAGGTAGCAAAAGCAGACTCCTCTATCAAAAAATTGGGCCGTGGCTTGAGGGGGGAGTTCTATGTAGGATTTAGAGGGTTTTCTGATGTTTGTAGACCACTGGGAAAGAAACAATCAAAGGAGTAAGATTGGAGATGCCAGATAAAAAGGGTCAAGATCAGAAGGACAAGTAAGGAGTCAAGGCCACCCTGGAAATGGACATACCACATGAATAACTGGATAAGCATTTTTCAAAGCCACAGCTAAAAAAATTAAAAATAGTAGTGCCTTATCCTGGGTTCTCCTGAAAACTGAGCCTGATGACGAAGGCTCAAGTATGTAGTTCATTTGGAAATATGATCCCAGGGAGTAGCAGTATAGGAGAGTAGGAGGGAAGCAGGAAGGAAGGAAAGTTTATACCTGATCTACAGATAACTGGTGCTTAATCCCACTGAATCTTCTGAAAATCTCATTAAACACATTTCAGAACTGCCTACCTAAGAACTGCCTAAGGACAAAAAGAGGGAAAAAATGATTTTTTTTTTGCCTTTCTCCTAGGTCAAACATGGTCCACTGGATTTCCTTTGCATTTCCAGGATGAGAAATTGTGAGTGCCAAGAAGGTTTCCAAAAGTATCCCATGCTGTGACTTCCAAGAAGCCCCAAGGCTTAAAACAAATGTACAGGGCTATGACTCAAGTAACGGGCTGTGCCACTGTATCGGGGTAAAGCCTATGAAAGCCTTCACAGAACTATCACCAAGTGGTAGCTGGATTTTACAGTGATAGGCAAGAGATGTCCCGCATAGATGTCTCTCATCATTGAACATTTATTATATATCGAACACTGTTCTAAGCACTTGGCATTAACTCATTTAATCCTCACAACTGCCTTGTACTGCGAATGAGAAAACAGGAACAAAAACTTAAGTAACTCACTTGAGCTCATATAGTTATTAAGTAGCAAAACCAGGAGTCGGAATCCAGCATATAAACTAATCACTGCACTGCACATCTTCTGATATCACTGGGTCAGTTGAAGCTGGAATACCCATTTACATTTCTCTGACCCTCCTTTTCCCTGAATAGTAAAGAACCTCTACTGAACTCAAGGTATAATTTATTTTTACCTAAACATCTCTAGATGATGTTTGACTTTATTCTCTTCTCCTTGTTCCGCAAAGGAAAACAAAACCCCAAAAAAGACCCAGCTTGCTGGCTCAAGGTTAGCTTGGAGTCCCTTTGAGCTATGAGACTTCATTTATTCTCCACTCGTTCTGTTAAAGTCATTTGGTAATCAGTCACTCCCAAAGTGTGTGTAGAAAAAATAACATAAATTAAAAAAGAATGTAAACATTCAAATACACTTAGAACAAATTTTTTTAAAATATGGCCATAGTTACAATTTGTAGCTCAATTTGATTACTGAGCACTTGACGTGTGGTTACTTCAAGTTGAGCAGTGCTGTACGTACAAGATACATATTGAATTTGAAATATTTAGTACAGAAAAAAGTAAAATATCTCATTAGTATTTAACATGATTACATGTTAAAATGATACTATTTTAGATAAATAGGGTTAAATAAAATATATTTTTAAAATTAATTTTATTTATTTTCTTTATTTAAAATGCAGCTGCTAGAAAAGTTAAAATTGCATATGTGGCTCACATGATATGTCTATTGGACAGTGCCACTCTAGATAATCTAACTTTTGCCATCTTTCCCTCCCTCTCATTCTTACTTTTCCAGTCATTACTTCAGTTATCTTTCTAAAATACCCCCAACATGTTCCTACCACCGGGTCTTTGTAGTTACTGTTTCCTTGGCTTGGAATGTTCTTTCCCTACAATTCCAATTCCCTTTGGCTAACTTCAAATTATTCTTGACTTCTTCAGAGGAACATTACCTAGCCACTCTATGTAATAGTAGTATCTCTATATGTCCTTATTCTGTTTTTGTTTTTTTTTTTGTTTTTGTTTTTGTTTTTTTAACATTTAAATTGGTATTGTAGCCTCTGTCATTGCTTGGTTTATATTACAGTGGAATAAGCAGATGGATGGTGAAGTGGATTTTTGTGTTTTCTTGTAATCAACTTTTTGAATAATGCTCAATTTTTAAAAGAAAGTTTGTCCACCCAAATGGACTGTTTGATCTCTCAGCCTTGACATTTCAAACTTGCCTGAGCTCCCTTCGCACTCGCAGCACATCTTTCAGCTAGGTTGAAGGAACAGCTTGCAGCTTAAGAACCTTTACAAGGGTCTTTTTCCCTCAGAAGGTATGTTGACTTGTCTGACCTTCCAGTGAGAAGGGTTTCCCATCCTCTTCCGTTCACAGATGCTGAAGTTGTTTCTCTCCGTGTCCTCTGCTTTAAGTGACAGTAGAGGGCAGCAGAGTCCTTTCCATAGGAAGCAAAGACCACCTAAAACTGGGCGGTGCAGAAAGTCAAGCCCCTTTCAGAGAAAAATTGCTGAGTTCTGTTATGTCTAGGACAGTACTTGTGGCAATGGTACATTTTTCTCCCAACTCTAATTATATAGATGATTCACACTTCTGAAGAAATGGAATTTGTATATTTGGAAGTTAGGGTAAATTAGCAACCTTGTCTGAAAAAAATCTGTAGTTTTATTTTTTGTTGTTGTTACCCAACCTCCTTATTAAATATTTATTTTATCTGGGTTTTTATTTTCTTCTTTCTACTTAATTTATAGTTTGAGGCTAAAGGACTGTAGA
This sequence comes from Eidolon dupreanum, assembly GCA_028627145.1. Taxonomy (NCBI): domain Eukaryota; kingdom Metazoa; phylum Chordata; class Mammalia; order Chiroptera; family Pteropodidae; genus Eidolon; species Eidolon dupreanum. The sequence goes on from CM053507.1 coordinate 59,367,890, forward strand.
ACTGGAGTAAATTAATACTGGTGGATTCATCTGGTCTACATCACATCTTGGACTTACAGAAATGAAAGCTGTCTTCTTGTGGCATATAATTCCTAGATTTACCTGTAATGATCACTCTGAAGGAAAGACAGTTTTAACTCTGACTTTACACACTACCTAGAAATAAATTTCTTCACTAATCCATTGCCACTATGGCACTGAGAATTTTCAATAAAGACTAGGTTTGTAGGACAAGTGATTAATAACCCTCTAGAAGTGAGACAGATAAGATGCTTGTAGATCTTTTGGTTATGCTTATTAGTCATGCAGATATGTTTCCTAAGAACATAAGAAGAAAGATTCAATTTCCCAAAATTTATTTTTAAAATTCAATAGGTAGTGAAGGTGCTTAAGGAATTACTAAGTGCCTTGGTCAATTAGTGATTTTAGCTGGAAACATTAGTAAACCAGCAGCTTAAAGGTGTTTTACCTATTCAATTTATTTTTACTTTTACTTTTTAACTTTTATTACATTTACCAAAAAAAAATTACAATTAATTCTTCATCTCTGCATTTCATGGAAAACAAACAAACAAATGAAAAAGAAACTGAACAAACAAAACCCTAAAACCAAAGCAGGCAAAAAAACCCAATGGTTTAGAAAAGATCACTTGACCTTGGTCATGAAAGTTAGTGGCTAGAAGTGACTAGAAGCTTACTCCCAAGCTTAGTTGTACTCCCTAGGATTCTATCTAGATGCTAGTTTGCTGTGTCTCAGTAACAGAATTTTGATTCATAACTGAATTTATTATCAAATTGTATCCCACTGTTTTGATACCTAGTACTTACATGGATATCTTTTATCATGCTCTGGTTGCTTTTACTGTGAATGTTACATTTTCTAAAAATCATTTTTGGGATAAACAGCCCCATATGCTTAGGGCCAGAGAAGAAAGTCTTGACTTTACTGAGCCATAATCATAGTTATTACACCAATAGCCACTGGAAGATTTTGTTGCTGTTTATGATCTCACAAATCAGTCTCAGCCTGGATTGTTTGGGCTTTGTTTGTATTTGATACTTAACTTTGAACTCTAGGTTTTGAAAATTTCCATTCAGTCTCAGGAACATAACCATAGGAAATTGGATTCTCAAGAGATGGCAGTAGATAGTGTTGAGCATGCCTTTTAGACATAAAATCGGATTAAAGAGTTTCATCCTGTTGAAATTATTTACCATTGGAGCCTCTGAATATAAATGTACTCCTAAGGCAGTGAAGCTTAAGGCAGCCATATGAAGGAGAATAAGCAAAGATTTCTATTATTATACATATGAGATGCTGAGAAAGAGATGAGAAAAAACTGTAAGGAAGATATAAAATGGTTGTGGGATAGACATTCTGTTTGAATAGATGAAGATACTGTCAGGGAAAAACTATTTTCACTTACAATAACTCTATAAAACACACAAAAATTAATCCTGATTTAAGAAGTGGGAAATGATCTATGCATTCTGAGTCCATCCACGTAGTGAGAATAAACTGAAATATGATTTGAACCCTTATTGATAGATATGAACTCAGGACACTTGAAGTATAAAAATGCAATGAACTCTCCTTTGTCCCAAGTGTAGTACTAGATGCTGTGGAAGCAAAAATGAGCGCAAAGGAGTAAGACGGTCTCTGGTCTGGCAGAGTTCAGTTCTGGTTCAGGAGACTAAACAAATAAGTTAACACATTTATTTAACCAATAATCACAGTTCAATATGATAAGCGCAAAGCCAAAATATGGGCAAACTGTTGCAGGAACAAGAACAAAGAGGAGACAACTTCTGAAAAAAATCTTACATATCTACTTATTCAATACAATTTTACCTGAAAATTAGTAAGCATATCAATACACAAACACAAAGGTTAGGCACTTGCTTTATAACTTTAGATCAGTTTTTAATATGATCATTTCTTTATAATGACAGTCCCAGTAATTTAGTTTTTATGGCTATTTTTGATTCTAGTTTTAAAGTCAGAACATGAGCCTCTCTCAGAAAATATAGTTCTCATCTTACTTATTTTGGGGCTCCTCCATAGCACCTAACACTGGGCCAATATTCAACAAAAATTTTGAAGCTCAATTAAATTTGAATATGGTTTTACAGGCAGGTGAGGTGGAAAAAAGAAAGATTACTCATTGGTAATATCTGAAACAAAACTGGATAAGGCAGTAATAAAAAGGAAAATTACATATTTTCTCTTTATATGCTCATGTGCCAAAACTCTACATTAAGCACACTGTTTAGAACTAAAAAGATAACCTTACAACTTCCAACATTTGATACAGATTAATTGTATTTTCAGCAGAAAATATATATCAAATAACTAAAAAGTCAAAAACTGATATAAGAGATGAATTTGTCATTTGTTCAAGCTATCTTCTTTATATAAATGGGACTAGATTAAGAAGCATGGATTTATCTAGGATAATCTGGTCTCAGGTATGAAAGAAGCCTTTAAAGATTTCAGTAATTAGTTACATTTCCCCTTGGAATAAATTAATGACTTTTCATAGTTGCATTTTTAAAGTTTGTTTAATTAGGGTAAAAAATTTCCTGTCTAAAGCATCAGCAAACAGACGGAGAATTTATTTTTGGTGAGAGTGGTGACTCTCCTCAAAACCCCTCTTCCCAACATCATCTTGTAGATATGTGCCAACTAGATCCCACCAAGATTTCAACTTTCCAAATGGTTCTCTATTTTTCTAAAACAGCATCTCTTAGACCATTTTTTTTCTATGTAAGGAACTGCCCAAAGCACCATGTAACCAATGGCTTTGCTTTGTTCTGTCACATGAAATCACCCATGATAATCACAGCACCTTGTACTCTCACCATATATTATCTCAATCAACTTGAGTAACATCACTGCCGACTTGGTAAGTCTCTGCTCTTCAGATGCAGAACCAGCTTATAGAGGTTACAAGCTATGAAAAACATAAATGATAGCACAAACTTAGATCCTCTATCAACTAGTGATGTTGTTCTCACCGTGTAATTTTTCTGCTCTAGGCATGGTGTGTTCTAAAGCTGGGGAAGATGATGTTTATTTCATTAGCCCATCCTTTGCAGGTACTTTAAGTTGCTGACTCTAACGGAAATGATCACCCATTCCAAGTGGGTACCACTAACGATGATTTCCTGTGACAACATTATTGGCAGGATTTGAGAAAGCTTCTGTTTCTGTATTCTGAAACAAATATTTAATGAACACCTACTGCTCTGAAGATAGAATATTCAAAGCACAGAGTGCAAAAAAATAATAAACTATATGTGTTTTATATACACACACATACATATGTGTGACATACATACACACATACATACATACATACATACATAATACATACATAACACATACATATAATCATCTTTAAAAATATTTGCGGGACAAATGATATACACAAAAATTTAACCAGCATTTGGGGGAATATTTAACAAGTACTGATGATAGACTTGGACATAATCTCTTTGAGTGCAGCTTTTTTGTGTTTTGTCGTTTCCATATCTTCAGCTCCTATGACAGTAACAACACATATTTAGTGCTCAATAATTTTTTTTCTGAATGAGTGAGCAGCATTGGCAATAGGGGATGATGGAATCCAGGGGGAGAGGTCCTCCAAGGCACCATGGAGGAAGGAAGATTTGAGCTGAGCTTTAAAGTACATAGTTTAGGTAGGCTTATTAAATTTAGTGCCTTATTTGTGAGGACAGAGCAAAAAGCAAATCTCAAGGGTGATCCTAAGAATGTAACTCATAGCCTAAAAGTCAGCTCTGTCTGCTAAATATTTTCTATAATTCAAAATATGTAAGGGAAAGCAAAACTAGAGTGAAATAATTAATAGTCACTGGTCTGAAAACAAGGTCAACAGATGGTATAATAATAGGAAAGGAGAGCATACAAAGTCCCTTTCTTGCCTACCATTTCCTTTCACTTCTTTCTAAACATGGTTCAAAAGTCCTGGGAAGGAATGGAAATTGAGGACAGGAATGCTGCTCTTTGTCACTGAATATGGAAGGGATCCCTTTGCTTTTGTTTTCCAGCCCTGAGGCTGGTCCCACATTAGGCACGGCTGTCTGGCCTTAGTTGTCTGCCACTGCCAAGCCTGGCTGCTCTCCTCTGTCTCCTAACCCATTCCCAGCCCCCACCCCAAAGTCAGCGAATGACAACACCCACGAATAGATTGGCTGCCTATCTGACTTCCTGGAAAATCGACTTCTGTTTATTCCTAATCATTTATTTTGCAAATCTAAAAATTACCCTGGTGGCTATGGGCTTTGGTGAGTTAGGAGATAATGGGAGGCCAGAAAAATACAGCCACTGGGAGGTGGTCCGAAATCTCTACCACCAGCTCCCAGAGTAGGAAAGCCAGATGCAAGGTGCCAGATTTTTTATGGTAGGGATCTCTCACCATTCTTACTGTTTTAGGCAGCTAACAGTGTGATCTGGCATCTTGATTATGGCACTTCAATGCAGATTGTTTTTTCAAGTGGCTAGACTAATGCTTTGAAAAAATTTTTAAAATAAAAAATGTAAGTATGTATGTATTTGTGTATATATGTATGAGTATATATCTTCTGCTTGCACTGCCTGTTGTTTGGCTTTATTTGGAAGCATGGTGAATTTAGGAAGCCTGTGTGTCACACTCTTAGGGCCCTGAGCTTCATAGTCCAATAGATCTTGGTTTAAGTTTCTCTATGTACTACAAGTGGTTAAATCATCTACGTTTCCATCTATATATGGTGGGAGTGACATCAAAACATCTTTCACAGCATAGTTGTGACAATTAGATAGGATCATCCAGTGTGTTCCCCAAAGCCCCTGAGGTAATGTGCATATTAATAAAAGTTAGCTATTATTATGATTGCTCTCTTTTGTTTCCCAGTCTTGAGACTGACCTCAAATTAATCACCTTAGTCTGGCTTTCTTTGTTGTTTATTTTAATTCATTAGTCCAAATACCTTAGCAGGATTTCTCACCCTTGGCATTATTGACATTTTGGACCAAACAATTCTTTGTCATGGGGCTGTCCTGTTCCTTGGAGTATCTTTAACTGTATCCCTGACCTCTACCCACTAGATGCCAGTAGCAAACCACACCTTCCACCTCGGACTGTGACAACCAAAACTGTCTCCAAACATTGACACATGTCCCCTGGGGGGCTAAATCATCCCTGGTTGACAGCCTCTTGTGTTAGAGTCATTCTTGACTCCCCTCTGTTTTGCACACTCTTTCACCTAATCCATCAACAAATTTCGTTAGCTCTACTTTGAAGATGACCCTTTCTTGCTCTCTCCACTGCTACCACCTGAATGCAAGCCGCATACATCTTTTTTCGGGATTACTGCCTTAGTCTCTTGCTGGTTTCCTCATTCCCTAGCCCTTGCCAGCACCCTCACTCATTTCCAGCCTTACTGGCCTCCTGTCTGTTCCTTAAACACAGCAGACAGGCTCCCACCTTTGCAATGGTAATTCCTTCTGTATGAACTGTTCTTCCTCCCCTTATCTTCATGCCTCACTCCCTCACTGTCAGGCCTCTAATCAGATGTTACTTTTGAGGGGAGGTCTCCCCAATCTACCCCAAATTCTGGCAGCTCTGACACTTTCTATTCCCTTCTCCATGCTTTATTTTCTCCAGAGTACTTTCTCCATCCAATACAGTATATTTTAAAATTTTGTTTGTCTTCCTTCACTAACTGTCAATTCTATGAGGATAAGATTTTTTTTGTATGCTGAGTTATTGATTGTGCTCCCCCAAACCAGAACAGTATCTTGCCTTTAGTGGGCACTCAAATATTTGTCAAATGAATAAACACATGTATTATCATAATTTATATATTTTAAATTGTGGCAAAATAAACACAAAATAAAATTTACCACCTTAACCATTTTTAACTATACAGTTCAGTAATATTAAGTACAGTCACACTGTTGTGCAACCAATCTCCAGAATATTTTTCATCTTGCAAAATTGAAACTCCATATCCATTAAACAACATCTCCTATTACCTCCTTATCCCCAGTTTTTGGAAACCACCATTCTACTTTCTGTCTTTATGAATTTGACTACTCTAGGTACCTCATATAAATGGAATTACAACAGTATTTATCTTTTTTAACTGGGTTATTTCACTTATTGTAATGTCCTCAAAACTGATCCATGAGTTAGAATTTACTTCATTTTTAAGGATGAATAATATTCTATTATATGTGTATACCACCTTTTTTAATCCATTCATCTGCCAATGAACAGAAGTGGAATTTCTGGATAGTATGTTCATTCTATTTTTAATCTTTTCAGGAACCACCACATTGTTTTCCATAGTGGCCACACCATTTTATATTCTCACCAACAGTGCACAAGGGTTCCAGTTTCTCTATGCTCTCACCAACACTCGTCCTGTTTTGTTTTTTTTTTTAAATTTACTTTATTATTTTTTATTGTAGCCATCGTAATAGGTATGAGCTAGTATCTCATCATGCATGGGTTTGATTTACATTTCCTTAATGATTAGGGATAGTGAACATCTTTTCATGTGTATCACCTCTATTTTTACACCTAGGTCCCTCTTCTTCACAAAGATTTGTGGCTTATCCAGGCAATATCATATAAATCTCCATCTCTCACACCCACTGCCTCTTACATACTATGTGTCTTGGGACTATGTGCATCTCTGTCTCAGTCTTTATTCAGCAGGCTTCACTGGTTAGGAAGGAGGCTACCCTTTTTCATTTGAGAATACACTAGAAATCTCCAAATTAAAGTCCATTTTTGTCTTTCTCTCACTGACATCAATCTTTATGCTCCCACAGGCAATTATCTCACAGCAAAGTTACAAGAGTAAACAATTAAATGTTCAAATTAGGACATTTATTGGTAAGACTTTCAGAAGTTCTCTGAGGCAATGACTCACTCAGTTGACTCACTTATGTAATTCCAATGTAACACTTGTCAATCAGATGTTTAATCTGAGGACAGGGTTTCTTTTCCCTCTCTTCTCATTTTTTCTCTTTTTGATCTCACAACATCTCAACTTTGAAGAGTTATTTGCAGTCACTGACTTAATTTAACTACATCTTGTACATATTATCCATATTAATTAGTAAAGTCCTCTTCACACTAATCTGAAACATGTTAATATTTTTCCATTTAGCATTGATGAATCTCTCTAAGAAACTTCGAAATGTTTCCTCCAAGAAATATTGATTTATGCATATGAAATTTACACTGATCTGTCTTTGAGAGCTCATATAAGTCAACACTTGCTCTTTCTTCACTATGGCCTGAAGGTTGTGTTGCAACAATGACCCAAGGGTAATTATACTGTCATATGACAATATAAATTTGCACATACGCTCAGCCTCAAGGATGATTGGCTGCCCCAAAAGTAGATAGTATAATCATCTTTCTTTTCTTTACTGTCTTCCTTTTGCTCCCTAAATTCTCCTTGAAAGCTTCTGATTTTTCCATACGTTGCAGTTTTCTACTCTACTTCTCGAGAGCTCCTTCTCAATCTCTTTCATGGGTTCCTCTCCTTCTTTTAGCCTGTAAACATAGATCCTCAAGTCTCTTTGCTCAGTCTTTTGCTTTTTCTCTTTCTTGTCAGCCCCATTCATTTCAGATTTCCATTTCTGTCTCTCTGTATGAGATCCAAAAGGCATGACTTTTCCTGAGATCCAAATAGGAATCCTCAGTGCTGGCCAGGCATCTTATCAAAGCTACTGCATCACCCTAAACTCAGTACTCCCCCAATACCTCTTTTTTACTTGTTGATTTAAGCATCCTATTAATCTTGATTTACAGAATTTAGATGTCTCTCCTACTTCCATTTCCACTGTCAACAAGAAATAGATAGTGCTTAAAGCATTTAAAGGAAAGAAAGATTGTTTGGGGTTGTGGGACTCAGAGAGGTCTCCAATGAAGAAGTGATTTTGGGTTGGCATTTAAAGGATGTGAAGCAGATTATGTTAGGTAGAGATGAACGTTAGAAGAGAGTTTTCAGACAGAAGATGAAAGAGGCAGAGGCTATGCTTTGGGAGAAGGAGAGTTAGCTGAACTGGCTAGAACATACTGCAAGGAGCAAGAGGAGTTTAAGGTAGAAATCATGGAGAACCATGAGTTTAATAGGAATAATATTATTTAAATTTATAATCTATTCTATTGTACTCCTGGTTTACCTTCCCTGGGAAACTTTAAGTCCTTGGGTAATCTCCCTCTCTCTTTCTCTTCTTAATCTCTCTGAGTCTTTTCTGTATCCCCCAGCTTGTTATGCAACATATTAGAATTCAGTAAATGTTTGATAAATGGATAAATAAGTGAGTAGTCCAAGTATAAAGGTACGATGAGCACAGACAATAAACCACTACAAAAAAATAAATGTTTCATTTAGTACTTGAACTTTTTAAGCCTTTAGGCTTCTCCTCTAACCATCAATTACCCACTTATCTATCCTTCTTCCTCTCAGTTGGCTAACCAGTCTTGTTTACTGGTAATGTAACAGATATGACAGATATAAAAGAGTAAAACCTCAAGAAGCTACTTGGGGGAATCAGAATGGCATGTAAACAAACTCTAAAATATGTTGCAAAGAGAATTTTAAGAGAAAAATGCCTCATATTATGTGGAAACACACTGAAAAGAACAACTAGTTACCTGGAATAACATCTGAGCCACATAGACCATTCATTCAAAAAATATAATCTCCTGTATGTCTGTCACAAAGATTGAGGTATCCTGTGTGGGATGTACACTAACTCCTGTTCCTAAGACCTCTTAGTCTAATTAGTAGAAAATACTTTCATTTATTGAACAACTACCATTAAGTGAACGTGGGCTCTCACATAAAGTCTTTATACATACAAAGCAACTAAGATTCAGAGAGGATAGGTAACTTGCCCAGTTGGAGTTGGGGTTGGTTTCAAAGCTCATGCTCTGTTTACTACACAGTGCTTCTTACCAACAGCAAATAGAGGGAGGTGCAAAGTGTTATGAGAAATTAGAAGAGTGGATAACTAGGGAAGCATTAGAGAAGTCTTCCTGGAAGAGGCGGGATTTTATAGCAACAGGATGACTGTTACATGTTATTTGCTCTGATGAAAAAATTTTTAATATCCAGATCTAGTGACAAAATATATTTTGCCAATCCTATTATGTGCTCAAAAAAGCACAGAGGTGCAATTTTACTGTTTATTTGCCCCAACAAAAGTCTGTTCCATGAGGTCTCTTCTCTCCTATCCTACACAATAACAAAAATGCTTAGGGCTCAAAGTTCACTCCCTGTTGTTACAGAAAGCAAAGATGGTGCATTAAGGAAGATAGGCTCATCTTTTCTTCTTGCCAAACATTGCTTAACTGATATAAATCAATTTATTTGCACTGGATCTAAGATCAGACATTTGAGCCTTATGAGTATAAAGGGCAGGTCATAATATCCCTAGCCTGAATAATTCATATTGTTTATAACAACTCTTTTAAGCCTTTCTTTTTCTCTTCCTAAATCAAAGCTTATTTTAAAATTGTTCAACTTTGAACAATTCCTCAAGCTGAACTGTTCCACTATTTTATTCAGTATTTTAGGATCTCAGAAGCTTGTTCTTAGGCCTACTATATTATTCAGTGCCTTCGTAAATGATGAATAGGTTGAAAGCCTAGAAGGCGATTTTCTAATTTCTCAAGGGTCTCTTTACCACCTAATTTTCTTTTCATCAAATGTTATTTACTGAGTAACTCCAATCAGCTGCTTTGGTATTGTAGCTTGCTATGATTCTACAGATAATAAATGTCAGCATGGGGAAGCTAAGAGATCCAAGCTACAAATTTAATAATTCTGTTTGTTTGAAATTGGCTTCACTTTCATCATACTGAGTCTCACAGAGGGCAAGACCTTTACTCAGCTATCTTGATAAGATCCCTAGGGTCTCTGTTGATGTCTCTAGGATTTGCCATGTGGCAAGAGAAGAAAAGATTTCAAAGATCTAAGAAACAAAGCAATCTATTATTTGTCCTGAAAATCATATTATGTTCTGTGTTTTACAGACACAGTAGGCAAATTAATGTGCAGTCTATCAAAGACATACTCACAAAGATCTTAATATGTTACATACAGACTAGCAAGAAAGAATCATTTCTACTTGGAAGGTAGGAAGATTAAAGTGGGAAGTCACAGAGGGAAAATATGTGAAAGTCAAGTCACAGTAGCCTCTTCTACACCATAGTAACCATTGTACATCAAATCAAGCACTCTCTTGCTGAGCTCAGATGCTGCTCACAATCCTTCTCACTATAGTCCACCAGGAAGCAACTGCCAATCTTGAGATGTCATGCCCATTCCTGATGTCTTAGGTAGGTTATCCCCAAATGCAGGGACAGTTATAGGCCAATCCAAGAGGCTACCTTAGAGATATTAAATACAATACTAAAATACTCTAACAAAATTGGAGGTTCCAACTAATTACCTAAGTGTTGTTAGTATCCAAACTCTTTAAGTACAATGACCACACACTCTGGTTTGCCTGAGTCAGACCAGTTTTTACCTGTTATCCTGGATTAGTTGTCAACAACTCCTGCACTCAAAAGTGTTCTGGTTCAGACAATAAGGATAAGGATAGGGTTGCCAGATAAAATATAAGATACCAAATATTGCATGGGACATACCTGTACTAAAATTTTTTCATTGTTTACCTGAAATTCAGGTTTAACAGAGTTTCCTACATTTTTATTTGCTAAATCTGGTAACCCTTTTAACCCTGTACAATGGCCCCTAAGGGTTTTATCTTGCCTACTGTTCTGCCTACTGCTCCTACCCACTCTCACCTCCTGCCCCACTGGTCCTTACATGCCCAGAATATCCATGCTAATTTCCTCCTCTGGACCCTGCACTTTCTCTTTGATCTCCCTGTGTCACTCGCCTTCTTCATTCAGCTGACTAACCAGGTTCTAGCAGATGTTAGTACAGGAAGACATATTACCCCTGTGAAAGAAGCCTTATAACTTCCCTTTTTGTCACTAAAAAATAATGGCATTTGTTCTAATGGCTGTCTTTCTCTCCCCATTAGGGTAGATATTCTATGAGATCAGGGGACCTTGTCTTTCTAGATCACTGCTGGGGTGGGGCATACATGTTTAGAGCAATATTTGGAATACAGTAAATACTCAATAATTAATTGCCGAATATTAAATGGACACACACATGTGTATCAAGTGCAGTATCTTGGGTGTCATGATATAGGAGCAGATACGTACTTGTTCCCTAGAAGAGGGTCACATTTCTTTAGAAAGATCTTAGGTTTGAATCAGAGCTATTTCCAAATGTGCAGTGGTTGTGCATATGGTAATAGTTTTATAAAGTATGTTAATCAAGGAACCACAGAATCATTTAATCTAGGAGGTTTCCTCACCACCATCAAATACTGATTATATTTACATAGAAATTGACTCATTATCATGCAGCTGATAAACATTGCTGAAGGGAGAGCCTGCAGAGGTGTATTTGCCAGAATCTCCAATTCCAATAGCTGACAGAAAATAATCATTTTAAAGATTGCCACACACAAAAAAGTGACATTTGTGCATCATCGTATTTCATTTCCCTATAGTAGAAACAATAATTGATAAAGTTGATAAAATATAAAGTTAACTTGTTAAAAAATAAAATGTTAAGGGTATGGAAATGTATGATGATAGATGTATGATAATACCTAAAAATAAAGTTCTAAAAATCTGCTTAGGATGTTAAGCTGGTTAAAAAACATTTTAAAAAATGGGGAATAATTAAATGATTTCATGCATCCTTTAGATGGTTATGTATGTATGAAACTATTCTCTATCATATATGTAAATAAACATAGCAGATCCACACACTTGAAGTTTGCTTTCCATTTAAATTTAAACAAAAGTGTGAAATGTATATTTAAAAATTCAAGCACCATATTCTCATCTGATTTGCATTCTTCTGTGTATTTTATTTTAAAATTAGCTTCCTTGTCATTGATGCTGCAGATAATTTGTTTGCAGAGCACAAACAGTCCCAAGTGAATCTGGGCTCCAAACTGACCTGCGGTTGAAATTAGTCACAAGCTGTCACCCCAGCACCCCGTCTCATCAGTAGCTTTCCCTGTCCTGTTTCACATTCAGAGTTCACACCTTTTGGTAAAAGAGGTGCAATGTGGCACATAGGTAAGGTCAGATCTTAGAGTGGAGCTAATTTTACAGCCCTTTCTAGTTCTAGAAAAGATTTTTTGTTAAGGAGCTAAACTAATTTCTGTAATGCAAAAATTTAAGTGTTTTACGATAAGATTTTAAAACTGAGATCAATATAGTGATTAATTTTTCTTCAGATTCACCTCTCAGTTTCATTCAGATACATGTGAAATTACTAGCTAAAATAAAAATTCTAGCAAGTAATTTGCTAATTGTAAGTAATTAGCTCAAGATCCTATAGAGTTTCTACAAAGTCTGCCTTCAGTTACATCAAAAACTGCAGTGATAAATAGTCCAGCAAAATGTGCTGAAGATGAATTAAAAGTTTGACAGAGGCAAGCTGGGAAGAACATTCTGCAATTTAATGCATTTTTCTTCTATTTCAATTTCCACTCTAAGAATAATCACTTGTTCATTTAAAAAGGCCTCTAGATTGAATACAGGGTACATCACCTGAGGATTTGGGGTGGACTTTGTTTGACTTTGAATAATGGAAGATATTTTTATTTACTTATTTTCTAATAAAGGCAAACCTCTAGCTGACATTGTCGTCAAAGACTGGACACGGTTTTAGGACAGAGATTGTGTCCTATTCGTTTCTATTCTCAGGCTATTCAATAATGCAGTTAAATTCAATACAAGGAAAATGTTCTGCTTGTTCTTACAGGTAGCAGTAGAAACAACTCTGTCATCATTCATCTCAACTCTATTCAATCTGGCTGGGGATTGGGACACAAGGTAGAGAGAGAGTGTGTAAAGTAGATATGGGAAAAGGCTAAGTAGGAGCCCTGACAGGTGCAGTCAGGAAAGAGGCTAGTTTGAAACTGTGTAACTTCGTATCTATAGATGTATTTGATCCTAAGATATTTAGTTATATGAGAAGCTGCTCAATAAAAGAATGTAGTACTGTGCATAAAGGTAAACTATATGTCAGGAGCATTTTTCCAAAAGCACTAAGCATATTACAGTCTTGTTTTAATGCCAAATAATAGTCTTTGGCAATTTTTGTATGTGAAGTCAAAATTTAGCATTTATTTTTTCCAGGTTTCATCATTATTATAATTAAAATAACAAAAGACACTTAATTCGTAGAAACATTTCTTTTTGTCTGTGTCTTTACTTATGAAGACTTACGCGAAGTTCTTTTTAACGAATAATTCCAAACCTTACAAAAATAAGAAATTCATTTTTTCTAGATTTATTTTAGACATAATTGATATACAACATTGTGCAAGCTTAAGGTGTACCACATATGACTAGATACACTTATATATTGTAAAATGATTACCACCATAGCACTAGCTAACACCTCCATCATGTCATATAACTACCACTTTTTTCCTGTGGTGAAAACATTTAAAATCTACTTTCTTAGCAATATTCAAGTATATTCTATAGTGTTATTAACTATAACCACCATGCTATACCTTAGATCCCCAGAACTTATTCATTTTATAACTGGAAGTTTGTACTCTTTGTTAAATATCTTCCCATATCTCCCAACCTCTAGCCCCTGGTACTTCTAGTCTCTATTTCTATGAGACTGGTTATATCTATATATACATATACATATATATATATATATTCATATGTAAGTGATATCATACAGTATTTGTAAGGAATATTTTTGATCCAGTATTACATGTTATACATTTTAATTTTTAATTTTTATCTTTAAACTATCTCAGATTTACAGGAGTTGTAAGTACAGTACAGAAACTTTTTATTCCTTGAGCCATTTGAGAATAAATTGCTGGCCCAATATCCGTGGTCCCACAAATAAGAACATTCCCCTATATAACTATAATACATACACAAAATTGAGAAATTAATATTGATATATTACTACCAGTTAATTCTCAAACCCCATTCAAATTCTTTCAGCTATCCAAAAACAACTATTATAGCAAAAAATCCAGTTAAGAATAGAATGTTTCATCTAGTCATTGTGTCTCTTTAGTTTCATTCAGTCTGGAAGAGTTCCTCTACATTTCAAAAACTTTTCTTAACTTGGACACTTGTAAAGATCACACGAAAGTTGTTTTGTTGACATTCCCTCAATTTGTAATTGTCTGATGTTTCTTCATGATTAGACTCAGGTTATAAATCTTCAGCAGAAGGGATGTTATATTCTATCAGATGTCACATGATTACTATTCATCCTGTTACTGATGATATTCACTTTATCACTTGGATAAGGTAGCTTCTGCTAGATTTCTCCACTGTAAAGTTGCTCTTTTTCTCTTTGTAATTTATAAGTATTTGGAGGAGTTTCTTTGAAACCTTGTAAATATCTGATTTCTCATCAAACTTTCAGTTTATCCATCCATTGACTTATATTAGTATGATATTGGGTTTCCTATTTTATTCAATGGGTTGTAATCTGTCACTATCCTTATTTATTTTGACATTCACTTTATCCCAGATTCGGCCAATAGGAGCACCTTTGAGCTGACAAGCCCCATGATTCTTTGAGTACTTCCTTGTTTTCTGGCATAACAAAAGATTCCAGGTTCATTTTCTACTTTGCCTGCACCAGCTGTAGAACCAGACATTTCTATAAGAAGCTCTGATTCATTTTAGTGGAGAAAATATTTAGAAGCCAAGATATGAGTGCTAGTTGTGCTCACAGCTATTGGGGTGTTGCTGCTTTCCAGACTTTTCAGTAGACGGAGCTAGGGAACACACACACACACACACACCTCTATATGTACATATATACCCACATACATATATGTACCAATAACAGTGTGTGTATACATATAATATATATACATATTTATATACATCTATATATAAATATATATGTATTTACATCTATATAGATGAATCTCTCTATATATGGATTTTTATACCTATTTATATATTGAAATCTTTGTATTCATACTAATACATATAATTTCACTCCATCACAGAATTTATTCTCGTCTTTGATGTTTCCGTATTTATATTTTCCTTCTCAGAGAGCGAGAAACCAGGTTTTCATAATATTTATTTGACCAATCCCCCTGTATAACTCACTTCCCACCACCATCCCATCTTGATACCCTCCTCAGCCCATTTGGGCTCTGACTTTCCTTGTTGGGCCCCATTCCTGCATGGAAGCCCTTTACACCTAGCTTGGGCTTTGACAATCCGTGACAACCTCATGTATGGATACCTTCCTCATCCCATGCTAAGCTGTTCTTATCCCCATGGGAGCCATATCCTCATCTGCATGGGCTCTTATATCAAGCTGACTCTTTTCAAGGATCCCTCCTCACTCCACTTGGGCTTCATACCCTGTACCAGTCTTTCCAGCTCCATAGATACCATCCTCACATCCCCAGGGCTCTGACTCCTCATGCCTAACTACACTCCACCCGGGTGGCCTCTCTACCCTGCTTGGTCTCCAATACTGCACACCAGTCTACTCCTCTCTGTCAGGTCTACCTTGGTCTGCCTTACCTAATCGCCTGCAGCCTGGGTTGTTAGGAAAGAGAAGAAAGTGGAAAGGAAGGAAAAAGGAAGAGCCACTAAATTCTTTAAAAAAATTTTTTTAATTAAAATTTTATTTGTAGTCAAGGAAATAGTAAGGAAGCCTTTATTATACACTTGTAAATAACAAAATAACACATGCGGCTAATGAAAAATTGGCAGTTCCAGGACTTTAGTCCTCACCCCACTCCTAGTTCCACTTTCATGCATATGCAAACATGTAAGCACAGGTCTTACCTTTTTACACACAAATGGGATTATACTATATTAACTGGTCTACCACTTTTTTCTTTTCTCTTTAAATATATCTTAGAGATATTTATATGGCAGCTCAACACATTTATTTTAATATTTGCATAACATTTTCCTGTTTGAATTATGAATGGATTATCAGTCTTCTACTGATGGACATTTCAGCTATTTCTGAACCTTAGTTATTACGAACAACGCTGCACTATACATCCATGTGAAAATATCTTTGGGTATGCCTCTATTCACATTTTCAATTTTAAAAGCTTATTTGGAATTAGAACTAAATAAGTTAACAAGAATGTGAAGTGCAGGCTACTTAAAAGGCACTATATTCTATCTTAACTGTGAATTCATTTTGTACCATAGAATATAAGGTTAAAAGAGCATAATAAAATAATTTTGTCCAAAGACTAGATTCTTCATAAATCTCCTTATAACAGATGAAAAAGTTTGAGAGGGAAGATCAAAGCAATTTATTGATAAAGCCAGTACTAGCACCCATGAGTCCAGGCAGGCAGGGCTCCACATAGGAGTAAATACCACAAGAGCAAAATCCCAACTCAGGAGGTGATCTCATACCCTCTTTGTGTCACTTGCAATTCTACCTGATAGTGCAGTGTTTATATTCACAGAGCTCTTTAAGTTCCACGACTTGCAGTTTATTCATTGACACAAGTGGGATCCTAGAGTTGAAATCAAGTTAAACTTTTTGCTCTTGTTCTATTTGTCTCCCAGCACTAAATCAATGACTTTGTTTCAAGCACTTAATTATCTTTATCATCCCCATATACATCACATGTAATGAAAGACAAGATCAATAAGAAAGAGGAAGATCAATAAAGGTAAAACAGAATACAAGACCTTAAAGATGAAGCTAACCACAGAAAAGGATAAAAAACCAAAACAAAACAAAACGGGGTAAAAGTGGTCCAAAAGGGAAAATTACCTTATAAGAATTGAGAGAAAGGACCACTAGGGTACAGGAGATACAACAGATAAATTGGGGGGTTTGTGAGGTATGTAAGTTTTTTAGATAGGATTTGGAATAAGAAAAATTTAGAAGCATCAGGGAAGGAGGAAAAGGTAAAAGCACTAGCTTCTTCTCTTCTTTAATTATTTCATCAATGTGGCAAGTTATTTCCCACTGAATCTTCTTAACTCTCAAATTAAGCAGTCATATTTGGATTGCATTAATTAACCATTATCTTAAATTATTGTTCTTCATCCTCTTGTTTTAAAAATTAATGTAGGAATAAAACACAAGGTATACCCTCACAAGGGGGAACTCCTGTTGCAGCAAAACAGCTATTTAAGAAACTAAATTACCATAGTTCTCAACTTATGAAAAAAGAGATATACCAATTTTAAAAATGTTTTTAATACACATTTGAAGTTGATCCTTCATGTATCATATCATGGATAAAGTATACTGCAGGAATTTTTAAGTAAATATTTTTATAACTCTGAAATATACCAACTCAAGTTTCTGATGATTCTTAAGGTGGTAACAGCCTCAAGAGACTTGCACTATTCCTTGTGGTTTCCTTTCACCTTGTGCAGACATTTATAAATAATTTCTTTGTTAAATCCTTCTTAAATTACCCGAATTCCAGTGTGCCATCTGTTTCCTCTGGGACCCTTGCTGATTCAGAGTGTGACTGTGGAATGTCCTACCAGGCTGTAAAGGAACAGGCAGTGGTAGCTATGAGTAGAGGAAGGAAGAGGGTGAAGTCACCTCTTCACTTTTTCAATTTGTTAGAACATGTGTGCATCATACCATATTACTTAGAGTGAAAAAACATAAAGCCATATTTTAAAAATTTGTACAATGACATCTGGCTCTAAGTTTACTTGCCAAGGTTAGAATTAACTCTCTAGAGCTACTCTGGGCTTGCAAGTTCCAGGCGAATGGGGCAAACCCTGAATGTCTGTCCCCGGGCATTACAAAGGCAGTTGTTCTCTCCCTAGAGCATTATGGTCCTTTTTCTCATAGGCATCCTTGTATCTTAACTTAGCCAATGGGACATTTGATGAGGCTCCCAAGGTCTCAGAGACCCTCCCACAGCTACTCTTCCCATGTATTGTATCTCCTGGGATGCACTGTGCCTCAAGTGACTGCCACATGCAGATAGAGGCAAGCTTCCTCCTCTTCCCAGGGCCTGGAATCAATGTCTCACCACCTCTGGCCTAAACAACCAAAATGGATTCAAAATGGATGGAAGAACATACAGTATTTTCTTCCACACCATCTTCCAGATTGCCTCAAGAAATCCAATTTTAATAATGAATCTGAACATATCACTCTTCTGCTACTTCATTAACTTATGTTCTTTCAACTTACATTAACTTTAAGTTAAAACAGAAGTATGAGATAGAAGACTCTTCACAGTCCTGCCTCTGGCCTCTCTTTCTTGGTTTACCTTTGGTCACTCACTGTCCTTCCTCACCAACAACAACTGTCTATATTCCAACTTCATGGAGCTACTGATCATCCCTGAACACACAAGTAACAAAAGAAACTAAAATTAATGAGTGTCTATCTGTCACTGTGCCTGGAGTTTGACATATACATATACATACATACATATATATATATATACATATATATATATGTATGTATATATATATATATGTATGTATATATATATGTATGTATATGTATATATACATACATACATATATATATATCATCTAATTCATACAATCATCAAGAAAATTGAAGTTCAAACAGATTAAATAACTTACCTACAGTTTGAGAGCCAAGAAGTGGTGGAGAAGTTGCTGAGCAGGTCCCAGTATTTCTGATATGGTATGACTCAGAGCTACCAGTGGTGAAGTTCTCCCAGTTACAGTGTTCTCTCCCACCTTCAGCTGGTAGAATGCTTTGCTTCCTTAGATTCAAGCCCAGATCTGCCCTGAACTCTTCCATGCTTACAGTAAATGAATTTGGTCCTTTGTCTCCCTTGGAACCCACAGCACATTTAATGCCTTCCTATTACTGTTCTTATTACATGGCAACCTCATTACTTGCATTTGTGTCAATCTGTAATTATTAATTGCAAGGAATTTGGGGAACTAGGACTGAAAGTATATTATTTATCTTTGGTCCTCAGCTCTTGCACAGGGCCTAACAAGAATAAGATGTTCTATCAATATTTGATAAAGTAAAAATGAAAGGAATGGAAAGTACATATGCTTTGCCTGGTAGAAAAGTTTCTAACCACATACTATTTAACAATGTCAAATAATGGGTGTCATATGTACATAATACTGGGAAAAAAGATTTACTAAAATGTCAGTGAAAAATTATATTTAATGAAAATACTATTAAAAATAGTGACAAAAAGTACATAATGCCATATGGTTCTGAGATATAAACACTATTTCTCAAAATTGACTCATAATTTAGAATTCCTTGGATTAAGATAAAAGTACTTAGCAGTAAAGATGAATTATTTTATATATGGAAAAAGATGATAAAATAAAAAGAACATTTGTAAAAACAGAAGAATAAAAGAAAAATTAACCATTTAACGTCAATGGTGAGTTCTCTAAGACTCTAAAGCTCAAATAGGAATTTTTAAAAGTGAATTATAGTGACTATATGTTATCTTAATGGTGATTGAGATTAATGGAAATTAAAAGAAAGTAACATGATTGGGGTCAAAATTGTTATTTTCAGTGTTCTAATGTAAAAGTAAGAAGAAAACTGAAATAAAATATTTTAACAGCTGTGTATTAGAAATTCAAAGTATATAGTATTAGTAAAATCTCACTTACGAGATGGGGAATGAAATAATTTTCTTTTTCCTGAGGGGTGAACTAAAACCCATTTACTCTCCTTAACCCAATGTGAGCCACAATTTAAACAAAATTCCTTCAATTCTCTCTGTGTATACATTTTACGGAAAACTACAGCACCAAGAAGCTAATTAATGTCAAATCAAAACACTAAAATGGTGATTATTACAAAGAATACTACTCAAAATTCAGTACTCTTTCTACTGATTGCATTAAGCATGAAATAAAAACCAACAATTCTCAGAGAAAAAGCAGAATTATCTATTTCAGAAGTTTATGGACAGTGATCCAGTAGTTAGGAAAAGGGAATGCTATTGACCACTAAACAAGATCTATTTATTAAAGAACTTTAAAGTGATAATCTATAAAATTATTTTGCACTTAATTAAAGAGTAAGAGAAACCAAGAAGATTGTGTTTTCAATCTTGCAATCGTTTAATCAGTTGATTTCAAGAATCTTCTTACAAGTAACCAAGTAAAAGTGGCATATTTTTACTGAGATATTAAATCCCTGAGCTAATTACCATAAAGTGAATGAGCTTGGAATATATGAAAGAAGATGTGAAAGCGTTTTATCCAAAGAGTTCGAGAATCTTTGTGTACATAACACAGCTTCTGCTTTGAGGCATTGGCACATGTGCAATGGTTATAAAATAAGTACATAGGATGGCTAGTATTTTCCAGTTACTGATTTTGTTCACTAAGACAAAATAAGGCACTTGGTTTTAGGGATAACACCAACAAGACTATGACCATGTAATTAATGTTCCATGTGGGAAAGACATTCTGTTACAAATTACTTTATTAAGAGTTAAATTGATGAGATCTAATCAGAACAGACTGTCGTTCAACAGATGTTATTTATAAACTTGTTAAGTAAGGGGTGTTGTAACACAGTGGTCCTCAACCTTCCTGGCATCAGGGACCAGTGCTCCTATGAGAATCTAATGCCTGATGATCTGAGGTGGAGCTGAGGCAGTGATGGTAGCACTGGGTAGTGGCTGAAAACACAGATGAAGCTTTGCTCACTTGTCAGCTGATCACCTACTGCTGTGTGGCCCAGTTCATAACAGGCCATGGACCAGTACTAGTCCATGGACTGGGGATTAGGAACCCTAGTTGTAACATACTTTCCTATTTCAGCTTTAAAATACAGGAGCTCAAAAGAAAATAATTATTTTAAATGCTAGTGTTACCAGGACCTCAATTTTTTTTTTCAAGTCTATCTGCCTTTGCGTGCACACAGACTCAAAGAAATGCATGAGCAGGATTTTGCAGTATAGAAGGAAAAATAGTTTAATGCTGAATTTGCCAATACAGAGATGGGGAGCTTATGTTCTAAGGACGCAACTCCTCAATGGTATATAGATTACAGATTACCAAGGTCAAAATCACAAGACAATGGGTAAGGGTGTTCAGGTAGTGCTGGGAGCTGATTGGTCTTATGGGATAGTAGCCAAAGGGTTGTCGCACCTTAGGACTGAGGAGCTGAAACATAATTTAGGTCAAAATGTTACCTTTAGCCCACCAAAGGTCTGGACCTTGTGACCATCAGTGAGATCTGGGCTACTGTTTTCTGCTGCCTCAGGGGTTCCTGATCATCAGGAGAAAGACTCGGTCTCTGAGGGGTATAGAGAGACAGAGAGAGGTATATGATTTCTAGTGCTAGGGTTTAAAATGGAATTTAATCAAAGTCATAGGGGACCCCTAGTTTCACTTGGCACATGTCCTTTCAATATGTATATTCACTAAAACCAATTCTGAACTTAAAACCAAATGTCTACAGCCATCCTCTTTAGTAAAGAAAGATGAGTAGCCTAAAAATAAGTGTTTTGAAATATAGAAGGTGAAATAAGTTTGTATGATTATTTATGCTTCTAGTTCATTGTTTCACTGGTTTGTTTATTAAATTCATATTTTTTGAGCACTTAACTGAGGATTAGAAAGTGTGCTAAAACAAAGAATAGAGCTGTGAACACAGCAGATTCTATCTGTTCTCATGGAGCTTCCAGTCTAACGCAGAAGACAGGAAATGATATTTGCAAAAAAATATGTTTCTCCAATGCAGGATGGTGAAATAGAAAGCACTCAAGCTTTGGAACCAGGCAAATCTGAAATAAGATCCTGCCCAGCAATGAGTTTGTTCCCACATTTTAGCCTCCTTATTTTTAACAAAATTACGGATTGTAACTTCCACCATAGAGGATTCTCCTGAAGATTAACTGGGTTCATATTGGGGAAAGGCCTGACAATGAACAGGTATTCAACTCATTCCCTTTTCCTTCCTTATTTGCATAACCTTACTCTAATCTTCCACTCTTATAATACTGAATGACAAGATATGACAGTGAAAAACCTTTTATTCTATTAAAGTTAAGAAGTTATTTCATAAAAATAATTTATTTCAAAAGTTAAAATAATTTTCTTACTTAATAAAGAAGTTATCTATATTGAGAATAAGTGTATATTGAATTGTGTTATCAAGTTCCTTGTCTATTCTCAGTGTTCATCCAATTTCCTTACAATTGAAAACATTCTTATTAAAATAGCATTTTCATTGCCTTAGGGAAAACTAGATTTTATATTCAAAACAACAAAGCTCATAGAAAGCAAAGGATAAAGTTTATACAGTCTGAACCATTCCCTCTTAGGTATAAGAAAACAAAGTTTATGGAATTAAAATTATTTGGGTATATGCAATCAATATAAATTTGAACGAAACTAATGCAGCTAAGGCAATTGTCACTAATTTACAATTTTTTTTTACCAGGATTGTTGGGTAAAATAAAATATTAATCTTTATTAGGAGTGTTTACATATATTAAAAATCTTCTAAGATTTTCTTTTAACTATATTTTTAACACATTAAGTAGAAGACTTAATCTTGTAGCTTACATTATGAAGAATGACAACCACATTCATTCTTACATCTCTTCAGATACCTACGGTTCTTTTATAAACCCTGAAGACTAAACTCTGAGCATTTGAATTTCCTACAGTTCGTTTTAATATGACCTTCCTTGAAGGAAAGTTTAGCATTTTGCTCATTATCTAAAATTCCAATGAGGAAAAGAATCCTGCTGCTTGAAATGTAAAGAAAGAAAACAGATGTCATAAATTCAAAATAATAACACCTTGTTATGGAAAGAGAACTTCAAAGAGATAACTTAGACCAATTCCCTCTTATTGATGAGAAAACTTGGGAGGTTTAAGGTGCTATTTCAAGTCAGTATCAGACTCAGTATCAGCTTGGTTTGTAGTCCAGATGTGGGGGCTCTGCGGGTGTGGCATATCTGTGTCCACACATATGTGTGCAATCTTGTATTTACTTATTTCTTCTGTGTGTTGAGTGCAAACTAAACACTTCAGAATGTCTGCTTTACTAAAAGGTGAGAGGGAGAATTTTACTATTCTCAAAGTAGTTTTGAATCTAAGTTTTAGGGTTCACACATGTACTTCTGGCATTCCACAAACACTTTTTAAAATTTCTTATATCTTTTTAGCTATTTTAAAAACAAAAATAAAAGGAACAAATCACATGAACAGCTAAATGTGTTAAACACCAAATTTTAACACATTAGAAACCTCCGATATATAAATATTTACTGCTTAGTTAACTTGCTTTTCTGCAGGCCTTAGGATAAAGCAAGGGTCACAAAGAAAATGGCATCAGGGACCAAGGAGGTGATATGAGGGGCTGAAGGCAATGAGAACTATGAACTGGAGCACACAGCCCCATCTAATCCAGACAGCTGATTATTACCTGAGGAAATACAAAACCAGTATTGCCACATCTTAATTCTTTCACATAAAGCATAGTACTCCTTATCTTTATGAAATTATGAAAACAGAAAAAAAAAATAAGTAGTTAAGGATCCCACCAGTGACTAGCTTCATTATCACCTGCTCTAATTAACTGATTTACTAATAACCCTAGAGTGAAAAAAGCAAGTCAAATAAAAGAGGCATACCACAGTATTAGGAGCCAGAAAGTCCTGAGTCTGAATGCACCATCAGTTAGGAGTTTCATGACCACCTGCAAGTACTTAAAAAAAATTAATCTGTGTCTGTCAAGTAGAGAATAAGAGTACCTACCACCTCACGGGATTGAGTACAAATTTAATGAAACAATATACACAGATATTGTGGCATAGTGGCATGCATCTAGTAAACCTCTCTTATTATCATCATCATTATTTATTTGGTATGGTTTCTTTAAGGCTATATTAAATTGAGTCAATGAACTATATATTCCATTCAGCGAACAGATGGACACATTCTATGTGAAAGACATAGAAAAAAATCCCAAATAAATTCATATTTTTGTTATTTAATACAAATATATTCTAGGGTTTTATAAAACAATTTAATTCCTTCAATGTACTTAGAACTTAAAAATTATTATTTTATAAATTACCATATGCACATAATGTATTATGAAAATATATCTACAGGAAGAGAAATTATAGGATGAGATTCTCCCTGACATAGATTGAATATCATTTCCAGCTGTAGTCTTTTTATAGCAATTAGTATAACTTGCCTGAATTCTTGAAACTACAACTTGCTGTTGGCCCTTTTAGAATCTCTAAAGCTATCATTTTTAGGTTAACTTTTCTGGAGACATTTGCATGTAATTTTTAAATTTTCTTCAACATCAAATTTTAATAATTTAGGAAGTTTTTCTCCCAAATTATAGGTAACTATTCTCTCCACCAAACTACAGATACCCATCTGTTTCAACAAAGTTGTTCAATAAAATTGTTCTCACTTGTAAAAGGTAACATTTGTTAACGTCAGAAGATCCGTAGCCAGTTAAGATTTTCTGTTTCAGTCAGCTAGTCACACCCAGGTCAAATCCGCTGGGCTGA
Source organism: Eidolon dupreanum (assembly GCA_028627145.1). Taxonomy (NCBI): domain Eukaryota; kingdom Metazoa; phylum Chordata; class Mammalia; order Chiroptera; family Pteropodidae; genus Eidolon; species Eidolon dupreanum. The sequence continues at coordinate 59,392,518 of CM053507.1, forward strand.
GTTGGGTAATTAAAAAAGGCACTACCATTTCTCAAGGAGTCTGTAATCAATATAGGAAAATGAGTTGAAATTTCCAAAGATGACTTTTCTTAAAGCTGCTATAAACATAACCTTGTGCATAAAATAGTTAATTATAATAGTAAGTTAATTGTATTAATTTAAAATGACTGAAAAATAGATTTTAAAACACAAGAACTTATATAGTGCTTTTGATGTTTAGATTCCAACACATTTGTAACTTTTTAGGCATGCTTCCTAAATAAATATAAGTATACAACAGAAATCATCACAGCAATTAGGTAGCAATAAACCCTTTATTTTGCAAAGTTCAGAGATCAGGGAGCCTCCAGGGATTTGAGTGGTAGCACAATGTTCAGAAGTTCAAGGAGATTCCAGTAAAATGAAATGGGATGTTGGGAACTTTTCTGTATCTGTAAACAGGAACAATGGCTATATTCTCTTATTTTTCCCAAGAAACTTCTGAAATACAGAGCATCATCTTTTCCTTCAAAATGTTCACTAACCCTGGATAGCTAAGACAGAAGGCTAAAGTTCAAAAATTGCCTAGAGCTTTCCGACTTCGTTTTTGTCCAACCTAATACTTATTGTATAAAAGGACCAGTTTTTGAGAAGCCAGACGACAGGGACCACAGCTGAGGTTCTACTAAAGGAGCGTGCACTGTGTTGTCAAAGGGCTGACTCTGAAATTGAAATTGATTCTAAGGAGTTCATATACAAATATATCTGAAGTCCACCTCGGTTTAGTTTAATTTCTCGATGTATCAAACTCACTTTCCAAAAGAGCAAGACGTTAACAAATTTCAAGAGATGTGAAAAACACTCGAAGATGACTAACCTTTAAGAAAACACAAAGAATAAACCTTGCAAAAGACAACTACATTCCTAGTTCGAAGAAAAAAAAATGTAAAGTGTTTAAAGAAAGCGTGAGCTTTAATTCCGAACAGCGCTAGGTGGCAGAAGAGAGTCGGTTAGGCGCCCAGGCTCTCCAGACAATTTTGCCTGGCATGGTGGCTTTTGCTGCTCTACGCTCCCTCTCCCTTCGGTATCAAAGAGAAGCCTTTAGGCTGACCTAAGCTCCAACAGCGGCCTCTCTTCACTAAGAGGAAACTCCTGTGAGCTAAATACAACTCTTTGAAACCTTTCACTGCAGCTTATTTGACTGGTTGGGATTAAGCCCGCCTTGAAAGAACCTCGGTGGACAGCCCTGTTCTTCAGTGTAGCAGATCACGAGTCACAATTCAACTCAGCATCAGTAAAAGACAATACGTTCAGGGGCTGTTGGGTACGCCACCCTACCCGCCCCGAAAAGAATGCTGAATTACTTAGAAATGCCGAATCTCAGGAGGGAGCGCTGAGATGACATCTGTTTTCTTGTGTGCCATGGCTAGAATTGGTTTCAGGCGAAACTGCCCTAAAGCTTGATTGGAAGGTCCAAGTGGTGGGGGCAGGAAGAGGAGTGTGTTTGGATGCTTTTGCTATCATTATCTTTTGGTGGTGTTCACAAACCTGGAAGAGGAGGGTTTTTTTTTTAGGAATCAAGCTTCGGTAGCCACCTAACCCATCTAAGCTTTATTTTCTTTGTTTCAAAAATGAGGATAATAACAGTACTAAATAACAGTATTTAAAGGGTTGTTATGAAGGGTAAATTAAATAAGTTATCCATGAAAAGTGCTTTATAAGATGCTTTGTCAATAAAGTGCTCAATAAATGTCAGCTTTCGATATTACCACCGTCAAATGAGGCAGGGAATGGGAAGGGCTTATAAAACAAAGAACAGACATCATTACCATCATCATTATTACCACTCTCCTTATGCCCTCTATGCTTCATTTAAACCAGATGACTTGATATTTTCTCAGGCATACCCTGTAATTTCTCCTATCTCTTTAGCATCTAGAGCATAATGTTCACAACTTTGGCTATGGATCATATAAAGCTGCCATTTATCAGCTATGTAACTTTGAGAAACTGGTTTCACTTTTCTGAGCCTCAGTTTCCCCACCCGAAAAACAAAGGTAGTAATGGGATTTTTTCCACAGGTTGTTTATGAGAATGAGATGGCATAATGTCTGTTGCAGAGTAAAAATTCACCAGATATTAGCTCTTAGTAGTAGTATTAGTATTATTCATATTAGTACTATTCATATTTCCCCATCAAAAACTATTTTCTATAAGGCTCAGTTGAAAAATCTCCATTCGTTCACATATTCATTTTCTCATGCAACATATATTCTCACGTCTCCTTCATATTCTGTGGGGTTAAGAAATGAATAAGACATTGCTCCTGGTATAAAGGAGCTCCTAGTATGGCAACAGAAATAAATCAAGTATATAATGTTCTTATTACAATGCAGAGTGTTAAGTGGTCACAGAAACACATATTGTAAAGATGGTGTTAATTTCACCTAGGAACAATTTAGGAAGAAAGACAATGTGTACCATCATGATTAGAAGCATGGAGCTTTGTGTTACATAGGTCTGGAGCTGAATCTCAGCTTAGCCATTTGTTAGCTAGATAACTTTGGATGTTATAATATTCTCTCTGAGCCTCAGTTGCTCATCTGTAAAATAGGGATAATTGTAGAATCTACATGATTTAGGATGAAGTGAAGATTATAAATGGACATCCACTTAAAATGCTTCAGGAGTTTCAGTAAAGATTAACTATTATTAGTAGTAATGGTATTAATATAGGTGATATCATCGGCAAACCTTAGTGATGGGGACATTCTGATTCTTGAATTATGAGTAGAATTGAATATAAGACTGGAGAAGGAGAAAAGATAAGAAGAAAAACTTGGAAGTGAGAAAGAAGAGGATGTTTGCAGGAAGCAGAAAGTGGCTTGGTTTGGCCTCATCAAACACTAAAATGTGTGGCTAAAATGATCACCTGTCCTGGTTTGTCTGGGGCTGAAGGCTTCTCCAGGGAAGCAGGACTTTCAATGCTAAAACCGAGTAAGTCTTGGGAAAACCAGGATGAGTTGACCCTCATACTTAGAGGATTACAACCCAGCACGTCCAGGGGTTTAGGCTGTATTTGTAGATAATAAGGAGTTCTTAAAAGTTCTTGAGTAGGGGAGTAAGTGTTCAGAAGCATGTCGGGCAGTCAGTTTACAAAATGAAGGCATCATCTCTCATCCCAGCCAAATCAGTCTCCTCGTTGTTCCTCCCACAGTTCTTTGTTTGCATCTCTCCTCTAACATTTATCACATACATGTTATCTGTGTTAAAGATTTGTGTGTGTCCCCATAATTTTACAATATAGTCTCCTTGGAATCAAGATTGGGTCTTTGCCATTTTTTCTTAATATTGTCTTATACATAATATTAGCTTAATATGTGTTGAATTAAATTGATTAGAACCTATTTCTATATAATACAATATTAACTGATGTTTATGATTTATCTCAGTTCAAAACTGAACACCAGGTTTCTGTGTGCTTAGTAATTTTTCTTCTGGTGACATATAAATTCAATTATTAAAATATTAATTAGTAAATCTACACACAAAATAATCCTCTGTAAAATGTAAGGGGATGTTCGTAAGGGGATGTTCATTCCCTCTCTATTAAAATTTTAAATTGAAGAAAATGTTCTCATTCATTCATTCATTCATTCATCCATTCATTCTACCAGTAAATGTAGCTTAGTAATATTATGTGCTGGTTCCTGTCCTCTGGTCTGAGATACAGATAAGGAATTGAGGTTTCCCACCTTAATAGGTGGCCAGTTAAATCCCCTTCCCACCCAGTAAGGCAGATCAATGGGTAGAGTTTTCATGTAAAGTTCAAATAAGCCTAAGGTCATTTTCAAATACTGAACTACCCTCAGGGAAAGGTCAGTTTTAAGTACTGTCTAATCAATAAATCAAGTAAAAAGCATTTATTTATTTCTATGTGTAAGGGACTGTGGAGAAAACCAAGATACATTAGCCAGTGAGATAATACAGCAGCATGGTGCTTTTAAAGTAGGGGTTTGAGGGCCAAAAAGACAAATCTCAGCTCTGCATCTCATTTGCTTACTTTAATTGACAAGATATTAGTCATTCTGATCCTTAGTTTCTTTATGTACAAGATGGGAATAAAATAGTATCTACCTCATAGTGTTGTTATAAGAATAACATGAGATAATGCATGTAAAGCACGTAGTGCCATGGACATATTTAATGCAAAGTATACATTCCAAAATCCTTCAGATAATCTAAGATTGACCAGGCAAAGAATGAAGTGTGTTTCAAATAGAGAGTGGCTAAAGAGAGGCTTCCTTGTAGCCAGTTCATTCAGTCACATAATTTATAATCACTTGGCCGACCAAACTTTGAAATTGTGTGATTCTTGACAAATTTTGGTTTCCTGGGTTGGGTTGGGTTCCTAGGAGGCAGTTAGTAGATGGAGATGAGCGTTTGAGAAGTTTATTAAGGACTGGTGTCAGGATGAATACCTATAGAAAAAGGAAAGGATATAGTTGTAACAAAGGATACTCTGAAGATGAGATAGCTCTTTTAGGACATCCAGTGTTGGAGTTTTCCTAGCCTGCTTTAACTAGTCATTGGAGGGAAGGAAGTATGGTCTCGAGCAAGTCAGCTCTCTTCAGCTGAGGCAGTCACTGGAGAGACACTGACCTGAGGTCTGTCTGCCCATTTCACTCCCAGCAAGTGGAAGAATAAGTCCTGCTGGGGGGGATCTCAGCAATGTTGCACCCCACCCATTACAGGAGTGATTGTCTTGATTTCGAATGTTGTACATAAAGTGAAGTTTATGTTTTTAAGTGATGTAATTTCAAAATTATGTGTGTGTGTGTGTGTGTGTGTGTGTGTGTATGTATTGCAACCTTACTGTGTATGTTCCCTATTACTACTATTATTAATTCTTAATTTCTAACATTTATTTAATGGTGCCTATCTTATAGCATTTTGGTGAAGATTAAAAATCATGTAATGCATAGAAAGTACTTTGCAAACTTCCTGGCACACAGCAAATGTCTGATATGTGTTAGCTGTTTTTATTGAGAAGGTCTAGAAATACAGAAGGACTCAGTAATAAATGAAGAAAAGAAAACTATATTAGGATTCTAAAACTTACAGACGAACTTAAAGTACTGAACTTGTCACTGGCAAAGTTTACATTATGGTATTTGACTAGTGGGTGTCTCGTTCTAATTTTATGTCAACATTAAATAAAGATTTGGGTTTTGGCACCTTGTGAGAAGTCTCGGCTACACTGTGGGCATTCTTCCTTCTTATGAGAAAAAATTTGAGAATGTTAGTATTACAGTCTGTCTATTTATGAAAATGTAAACAATGATAACAAGAAAGGAATAGAACAAAAATATATTTATCTCCCAACTAAGTCATCATATCAACCAATTTTTAAAATATTCATTTCTCAACTGAATCAGAACATGAGTTCTCTTAAGCAGAGACTAAATTCTCTAACTGCTTTTTAATTTACTGAAAATAATATCAGTACTAATGAAGAGAATGATAATGTTCCTTTTGGCTGTCTTAGTAAAAAGAATTTTTTTCCCCTGTGGTTAAGTATGCAACTTTAACATTTTTAAAAATTAGTTTCAGGTATACAGTACATTGGCTAGACATTTATGTAGTTTATGAGGAATGGTGTTTTTAAAAAATATGTTTCATGTACTTATTTAGAAAGATATATTCAAAACAAAGGCTTCCCACTGTTGTCCAGCTCCTATCCACTACCCCTAAAATAGAGTTCAAATGTTTATTTGGGGATCAGGAACTATGTCAGAATAGGTTCTGATTTTTGTTTCATTTTATTCCATTTTGTTTTTACCTCCACAAGTACCTAGAGCAGTGCTTCAATGTAGTGGGTGCTCAATTAAAATTTGTTGAATAAATGAATGGATGCATGGATAGATGAATGAATTTCAGAGCTAGAATGGACACTAGAGATTTTAGAATAATGTTCAGAGAAACTGAAGAATATACAGTTGGTTGCAGAGCTGTTTGAGTCAGATCAAGGATCCGAGTCTTAGAACTCCCCAGAAGGCTCTTTCCACTACAACATAATTTTTGTACCCTAAGGACCCAAGTAAATCTGCTCATAGCATTGCTTGTCAGTCATTCTTACCAAGGCATTCATTTTCTTAAAAATACTTGCTTCTACAGAGTTAAAAGTAAAACAGACCACACTTTTCTCATTCAGGGCCCATAAAATAATTTTAACACATCTGTTACCTTCACACCTTTTGTCTTTCATGTCTTTGTAAAACTTCCTTTTATTTGTAGGATGTGTCAGATGCCTTTTTAAATTATTCTTCATAGTTCTCAGGTTACTCTTAATTGTCTCATTAATTTCACAAATTTGGAAGAGGTCTGTATCATACATGAGATAGAAAAATGAGAACAAGAGCAAGTTTGAAAGATGTAAATTTTAAAAAATGTTATAAAAAACTACATATTCATCATTAAAAGAGAAAAATTTCTTTCGAAAGTCATCTATGTTCTCATTATCCTAACATAGCAATGGCGATAGTGTTCTGGTTGATTTCTTTATAGTCTTTTTTTCTTAGATATTTTTTCCCATGGTTATAATCAGAGTGCACTGATATCCACAAATTCTACTTTTTCACTCAACATTATATAATAAGCATTTCCATGTTTCAACATAGCTTTCATAACTATAATGTTCATTGGTTATACAATGTTCCACTGAGTACATACATCACAAGTGACTTAAGTGTTTACCTAAAGATGGACCTGAATGCTTCTTCAAGTCATTTGATATAAATCAAGTAGGGATGAGTATTTTGTGTCACAATTTTTTCATGTTTTGGCTTGTTTCTTCAGGACAAATTCCCAAAGTAGAATTACTGAGTCAAAAAGAATGGACATTTTTATGGCTTTTCAAGCACATTTTGCCAAATTCCTGGGTGGGGGTGATAGAATTCTGAGTTTAATTAAATTAGGCGAGAGCAGCAATGGAGATTTCCTGTGATCAGCATCACCAGGCAAGCAATCAAGTCCAATAGTGTGAATAGGCTAATAGTTCAGACCATGGGTTCACCTTTCAGCTCAGCCTATGGAGACTCATTAGAATTCTGTAGGATCAGAAAGTTATTTCTTAGAAATCTGTGTTAGAAGCTCTAGCTAAACTGCACTGTTGACTTCACTTAGTCTCGTTTTTGATCTGCAACAGTTAATAAGCAAGCAGGAAAAATGGATGAACACATTTTCATGTTATTCCTTCTAATGAGGCAAAACAGATTCTGAAGTTAAGACTTAAAGAGATGGAGTGTTACAGATCTGAACATTTCTGTAACATTAAATCATGCTATCAGAAGCCACTATGGCTTAGAAAGAGGTCTCTAATAAAATAGGATCTTCAGGGGCCCAAGTTTACCACTCAAGGCACATAGAGGTGAGATTGAGTGTTTCTTCTCTGAACTCAGGTGGTCATGCTGAGGTGGGATCGTTAGGAACACATCTGAATAAGTCAGGCAAACACATCTGGATGATTCCATCACTAGAAAGGAACCCCATCTGTCCTTCAACATAAACCCAATTACTGGGTAAATAGGTATTTCTCTCCTGCATGTTTATTCCTCAAAGCAAAGAAGACTGTGACGTCCAAGAGAGTGTCTGCATGCGGATGAAGAATTAATACTTCTTAGCATTTGTACATGCTTCACAGTTTTACAAGTGTTTTCATGCATATTGTCTTCACAAGAGCTTTGAGAGTTAAGTACTACTTTTTTCCCCATTTTACAGATTGAAAACAGTGAATGCTCAGAAGCATCGAATAATTTTTTTCAATCATTAGGGCAGCAAGAAGTTGAATCATGACTAAAATTCCTGTCTCTGATCCCAAATCTTATACGCTGTTACCTCCATCACCACAAAACACCAATCAGATATATAGCTGGTATACTGATCCCTATTTATTGTACCAAATTCTCAGCTGGTTAGGGATCCAGAGGAGGTGAAGGTATTAATTAATTGGCTTCCATAGAAACTTCAATAATTTCCAGGACTTGACTTTCTTACTTACATATATTAGAAGCTCTCTTAAACCTCCTCTTAGCAACTTGCCAAATCAACTAATGCTCTTTAATCCAGGGTTTCTCAATCTCAGCACTATTGACATTTGAGGCCAGATAATTCTTTGTTGTAGCGCTGTCCTGAGCATGGTAAAATATTTATCAGCATCACTGGTCTCCACCTACTAGAAGTCAAGAGCACTCCTTGAGTTGTGACAACCAAACATGATTCCAGACATAGCCAAATGTCTCCTGAAAGGCAAAATTGCCCTTGAGTGGAAAACCACTTCTCTAATCCATTGGGAACACTGATCTGATAACCATGGCATGCACAGCTCTCCAAGATGCACATGTCCTCCTGATCCCATTAGTTGAGCTATAGACTTATCGAGTGTCAGTTGTATATTTCAAAGATATTTATGTTAGTTGCATTTGTTTTAACTATGTGATTTATATAAATACCACATGATCCAATGAAATATGAGAGCAAAATAAGATAATTTTTATTTCTATTCTAAATTTAATAGAAAAGACTCCATACGACAGAGACGAATGATATTTCTTCACAATTTCTCTTTTCTGGGGCATACAACACAACTAAACAACAACTCCTGAGCTCCCCTGCAGTTAGAGGAAATCCATGTAATTGAGTTTTGGCCAATAAAATATGGCCAAAAATGGTGAACATTATTTCTAGGTCTGGCACTTGAAACTCTCCTTGTTCTCTCTTGCACCTGCAAAGAATACAGAAGGGGTCTCTGATGGCCTAAAGCAGAGGCTGGCAAACTTTTTCCATAAAGGGCAAGATAGTAAACAGTTTTAGCTTTGCAAATTTTTTTCAACAATCCTTTAAAAATGTATACTGTTCTTTGCTTGTAGACTGTATAACATACATCATGGGCTGGATTTGGCCCAGAGGCAGTAGTTTGCTAGCTCCTGCCCTAGGGCATGATGATGAAATACTATCTTCCATAAAAACAATTTTAAAAAATCTTGTCGAGTTAGGTATAGGTAAAACAACTATAAACATAACAGGGAATTGAAAGCCTAGAATGATTTTGCATGTAAATTGTTTCAAAACTCTTTAAATTCTCCTTCTACTTTAAAGAAATTGAAAGTGGAAATCATATAGACTCTTCATTCCAGACACTGCATAAAGAAGAAAGATGTACATATTTCATTCGGCAGACTCAGTCCAGTATGAGGCCTTGGTCTTACACCAAAAGACTGGTGAAAATGAACGTTTATGTTTTGAATTAAAAGTTTAACTATTATGTTTCTATAATTATCTATCTTAATAGACTTTTATTCAAGTAAGAGTGCTTCTGTTTTAACTTTATGTGAAAACAGACTAAAAGAAGATGGCAGGAAAGCCTAAAAAGAAATGGGACAGAGCCACTATACTGATTCTTCTGTTCTGGTTCTTGGCTTGGATGTCAACTCTCCTAGAAATCTACAATAATACAATTGTGGCAATGTTCTAGGTGCAGACATGTTAGAATCTCTTAGTTTACCATACAAAGGTATAGAAAAACAGCAGTTAGTACAGTTTATTTAAAATAAATGGACATGGGCAAACATGAGCATAAACTAAGGAACATTAAAATGAGAAAAGTCATCAGTTCACATTAATGTGTCTACCTATTCTAATACATCTTTTTAAATTGAAATAGCAGTATTCAAAATGTGGAAACTCTACACAGACTAGCTTTAGTATTTATAAAGAATTAACTATATAGCTTACACCATCCTCTCTCTCTCTCCTGCAATTCCTATCAGCTGTCATAACACAATGTTTGAAATTTTCTTAATCAGCTCTGGCTGCCATAATAATATACCATGAATTGGGTAGTTAAAACAACAGAAATTTATTTTTTCATGGTTTTGGAGGCCGTAAGTCCCAAATCAAGTTACCAGCATGAATGGTTTCTGGTGAGAGCTGTCTTCCTATCTTAGACGTAAGGAAACTATCCAGAATGGGTTAATAGAGTTATAAGAAGGAAAAAAGAAAAGGATATGATAAATATATGTAAAATAAACTTTGACTGTGTAAAATAATAATGATAACTTGGGGTTAAAATTATGTCAAATAAAATTCCTACAATCATGCCATCTACATCAGTAAGAAGATAAGTGGATTTAAATGTTTTTAAGGACCTTTCATTTTCTGGAGGAAGAAAAATTAAGTAAAGATTAACAGTAGACCTTTACAAGTCAACAATACATCTTACATATGTTGTAATGATTGAAATTATTACTAAAAGAAAAGAAAAACTGCTTATAACTTCCAAACAATAAAGGAACATACAGGGTGAGAAAATATAATGCACATAGTAGTAATGCTATATTGAAATTAAATACACAGCAATTACATTAAATCTATAATTAATTGTTTCAATTAAAGATAAAGTTTTCAGAGTTGCTTTAAAAATATGCTATTTATATTAAAAATATGTGGCAACTTAAATGCAAGGATGCAGTAAGGTTGAAAGTAAAAGGAGAAAAAAGTTAGACCATGTAAATAAATACTAATTTTAAAAAATGACAACTGTGTGGCTGTATTACTATCTGACAAAATAGACTTTAAGATGAAAACATTACTAAAATAAGAAATGTCACTTTGTAATGATAAAGTTTGAATTTTTCTGGAAAGATAAAATAACTCTTATTAGTTTGTACCTAAAAATATGGCCATAAGCTATATTAATCAAATTTATTTAAAATGTATTTGTTATAAATGTATTCAAGCTTTCATAGTATATGTAATTGATGTATATTTCAATCAGGCAAAACATGGGGGTTATTTGGTGACCAAGTATGCCAAAATAGGAGAGAATATTTTGAATTGGTGTTTTATCTCCTTGCTTTAATTCATGCCTTTTCTCACTGAATCCATTTGTTTAGTTTGTGTAGCAAGTGAAAATGCAACAAAAGTTTCATATCTTACTTTATTTCTTAATCTATTCATTCATTTCAGACCATTATTCGCTAGATAAAGGCAGGACAAACCTCAATGGCAGCTTCAGAGATGTAAGGAAGGTTGAAATTGGGTTGAAATATATATTGGTAAGTTGCATTGTTTAATGTGATATAAAACATAACACTGAAGTATGATTAGCATTCTTCAGTCATAAATTGAAAATCTTTTAGTAATTAAAATAATTTTCTTAAGAAATTATTTAGGTTTCCCTCAGTTATTTTTAAGAGATATTTATTGCTATTTCCTTTAATTCCCTTTTTTCCCCTCAGAACAAGAAATAGGCATAGACTTGATAATTCTTAGAATAACATGAGGATATTGGAACTTCTTATGAGATGTGGCATATAAAGCTATTGTTTCTGTACGGCTAAACTATATGTCTTTCTAAAGTAAAAATATTAAAATATACTGTGGTTTGACTTCAGTTTATATAGTAATTTTACTTATAACCAGTCTTCTCAGTAATATGATAAAAAATTCAAAAGATAAAACTGGTTCCATGATTCCATATCAATTTACATATATATGACAAATTTACACACATATGTATACATGTGCAATATTTTATGCAAGTCCCCACTCCCCCAGTTAATATGATAGTTTTAACTTTCTTTTATTACTGAAGTCTGTAGAGTATTATTTCGCATTAGCAATGTATGTTATATTTTGAATAGTTATAAGTCTATGTTGTCACTTACACATTATTTTAAATTTATTTGCTTTCTTATCATGTTCTCTCATGGAGAGAGAGAGCTACTTCTCTGGTGTCTTTTCTTATAAGAGCACCAATCTCCTCACAAATACCCCACCCTCATGACCTCATCTAAACCTAATTACCCTCCCAAAAGGTCCCATTTCCAGATACCATCACATTGACTGTAGAGTCTTAATGTATAAATTTTTAGGGGACACTACTCAGTCCATAGCATCAATCAACAAGAGGATCTCCAAGGTACAATCCTCTAAAATTAATTATTATGTCTCCAAGCACCAAGCTAATAAGCACCAAGTACTAATTAAGCACTTTTTCTATCAGCACTGTCTGGCTACTTAACCAAATAGCTTAGAACCCAGTGCTGATAAATCAAAGTGAACTGAAAGTCATCATAAAAAAAGCATACTTTTATTTTTACCACCCTGAATATGCTCTTTTTTTTGGTAACGAGAGAAACCAAATGACATCGTGTGCCTCAATCTAGCATCATCCATCATCACTGATAGAAAAACACTTTGAGGAGATAAGCATCATCGACTTCATTTATACAATTTGAAGAGAAATCAGAGTATATCATCATCAACTTCATTTAACAAAGATTTAAAAAGTGTGTTTCATCATATTCAGAAACTCATTCTTACTTTTGCCACATTTAAGGAAAAGACTAAAAAAATTTTCATTGTCATCTTATTACAAGATTTCAAGCTTAGATAGTAGAACTTCCTTTCTATTACTTCACAATCTGGGTAGTTTGTTTGTTTATTTGTTTGTTTTTATTTTTTTATTTGAAAAAGTTTAAACCTGAGAAGAGCTTTGTCAAATACAAATGAATACAGAGGCAAGAAAGGCTTGCGGAAGCAATTTTTTATTCTTAAAGGTTGGGAGCTATAAGTAAGATACAGTGAGAAAATTTTGACCCTCAGCATCAACTTACATTTGATTTGGGGTTTAAGGTTAGTTACCAAATGCAAGTTTTGTTTCCTAGTCTGAGCCTCAAATCTGAGGCTTGCAGAATAACTGTCTCCAGAAGGGGAGATGTGATACCTGGCAAAAGGATTGATAGGTTGTTAATCTATCAGTATAAAGTACAATATGAATTATATTAGCTCTTCAATTTACCAAAAGGTTAACATTTTGCCACTTTGCTTTATTTCTGTATGTGTATATACTTTTATGCTTATTATTTGTGACAAACCATTTGGAGATAAGTTTCAGGAATCATGACCCTTCATTTCTAAAGACTTGAGACTGTATTCTCTTAGAACGAAGATATTTACTTAAACAGAGCCCAGAGAATTGAAAGGGAGAAAGGGCTAGTATTCACCAAGGATAGGTGTGAAAGAGGCCATTGTGTGTGTGTGTTTGTGTGTGTGTGTGTGTGTGTGTGTGTGTGTGTGTGTGAATTATTTGCATAGCAATTAAATTTACCCTGTGACTGCAAGAACCCAGTAAATCAAGAATTCCTAACTAGGTTTAGGAATGCTCCTTCGACCTATTGTAGCCTGAGTCATTAAGAAAGTGTTTGGATTGTATTTGCACTGAAAACTTCGACCCCTGAAAAGTCAGTAAGCTAACACAGGTGGAAAAAGTAGCAATTTATTGATTTGGTACATTCTAAACATAGTCGAAATTTCCTTAACCTCTTTTTGAGATCTCAAGCTGGGTACATTTTTGTAAATGATTGTATTGGCTCCCTATCAGCCATCAGGATTAATGGACTGCTTAGCCAGGATTTGCTTTCTGATTCACAGATTAACAACCTATCAGTATCCTTTTGCCAGGTATCACATCTCCCCCTCTGGAGCCAGTTATTCTGCAAGCCTCAGGTTTGAGGCTCAGACTAGGAAACACAACTTGCGTTTGGTAACTAACCCTAAACCCAAATTCAAACGTAAGTTGATGCTGAGGGTCAAAATTTTCTCACTGTATCTTACTGATAGCTCCCAACATTTAAGTATAAAAAATTGCTTCTACGTGCCTTTCTTGCCTCTGCATTCATTTGTATGTGACAAAGCTCTTCTCACAAAGTCACTTAGTCCTGTTGAGCTTTACCACACCCACTTTCCCTGGCCACTTACCATAGATCATTTCCTGACTACTCTTATCACAGTAGTCTGTTCTTAAAGAAAATTGCTCCTGCAAAGGTCTCATAACAGAACTTGTGTAAAGCTTGTTTATGGTCAGCATCTAATTATGTTGTGACACATTTTTACCTATTGGGACTAAACCTTGCTTATCAAGTTGGAAGACAGATTTATGGTACTGTGTTTGAAGAACAGTGTTCAAAATCTGAATTTCAAAGTCTTTCTGAAAAAAATTAGAAATATAGTCAACTCTCTTATGTGGATCTCAAAGTGGATGAAGCAGATCCACACTTCTGAGTAAAATTACCATATACCTGAACATGGAATGTGTGATGGTAGAGCACACTTGGACTTTCTGTCATAAGCATTGTATATATAGTCTCAACTGCAGATATTTCAAAGGCAGAATTTTCATTTCAGTGGATTTAGGAGTGTATGTGAGAAAAGTGTGAAAATTACAATAGAACAGAGTCTCTCAACTTCAGTAATATTGTCATTTTAAGTTAGATTATTTTTGCGGGGCGGGGGAGCTGTCCTGTGAACTGTAGTATATTTAGTAGCATCTCTGGCATCTATCTGCTAGGTGCCAGTAGGAACACCCATACCCTAAAATGTGACAACTAAAAATATCTCTAGACATTCCCAAATATCCCCTGGGAAACAAAATTATCTTGATGAAGAAGCCATGACTTTTGTTTATTTTCCCCATGTAATTGGGCAACTGCTGGTTTGTTTTAAAGTCATATATGTATACGCCATCAATTGCCTTCTTAACTGTCAGTTACCTAAGAGTAGGTACTTGGTTTTGTTTATTCCTTCTTCACTAAGAATGTCTAGCACAGTCCTTGTATGGTATGTTTATCATTGATACTGATGCCCAGATATTTCCGAGAACTGTAGAATTGAACTTCCCATACTATGTGCAGTTAGGAATGGTTACAGGACTTTTTTGGACAATGAAATGTGAATGGAAGGTGTTTGTGTCTCTCTAGGTGGGAACTTTAATGTCCAGTACACTATTTACCACACACTTGCTCTCCTGAAGTGGTAACCGAAAATATTTGAGATGGTGATAACTCCATTAGTTTGGGTTTCTGAGAGATTGCAATGAGCGGAGCCCCTTGCTGACCTGGATTAGACATAAACATGAGTAAAAAAAAGTTGGTAATTTAAGATGCTGGAATTACGGAATTATTTGTTGGCACAGCATATTTTAGTCTATCCTGACACTTACATGCTGGTTTTAGTGTTATCAACATTTGGATTAAAACACCTATGAGGGTGGTTGTGTTTCTCTTAACCTTATCCAAGCTAGAGACCACTGATGATGAACCTAAGCCACGAAATTGGGCTGGGAAGATAGCTGCATCAGTTCCTGCTCAGGTTTAACTTGGATTAATGCAAACTGGTTAATATGCCATGAAGAATAGAACAATAATTATTGTAATCATCTGGAAAATTAAACTGAATTTCACTTTAATATCAGAGTATGGTACTACTAATAAATAATATTAACTGAGTTTTTTCTCTGCACCAATCACTGGACTGAGTACTTTTCATAAATCTACATAAATTGTCTCCTTTATTCCTTACAAAAGTTCTCATAATTGCTTTTATAAGCCTAATTTTAGAGCTGAGGAAACAAGGGCATGGAGAAGTCATCCACTTGCTCCAGGCCATAGCTAGAAAGTGTTCAACAGAGACTTGAACTGAGGTGGTCTGATTTCAGAGCCCATGCCTCTTGGCAACTATGATAATCTACCTCCTAAACTCAGCAATGGTCCCCAAAATTTTGGCACCAGGGACCAGTGCTCCTATGAGAATCTAACTCCTGATGATCTTAGGTGGAGCTGAGGCAGTGATGCGAGTGCTGGGGAGTGGCTACAAATACAGATGAAGCTTTGCTCGCTCACCCTATGCTTACGTCCTGCTGTGCGGCCCAGTTCCTAACAGGTTATACACTGATACTGGTCCATGACCTGGGGTTTGGGGACCCCTGTGACCTAAAGCATGATTCTCACTCCGATTCCATGGAAAATGAGATCTCTGTGTACATGCAGACATAGACATAAGTTAGATCTATGTGTTCTCTAACAAAGTGGCTTTGAGACATGGTTGGAAAA
Source organism: Eidolon dupreanum (assembly GCA_028627145.1). NCBI lineage: Eukaryota > Metazoa > Chordata > Mammalia > Chiroptera > Pteropodidae > Eidolon > Eidolon dupreanum. The sequence goes on from CM053507.1 coordinate 59,408,447, forward strand.
GATAGCCACATATTTGAAATGATGCAAAATCAGTTAAAACATGATACTTCTCCAAGGATTGTGATAAATTGAGTTGATCAAACTTATTCTATTATACATTTCTTTCTTAGGAACTGAACTGGGTATGCAAGAGAGGCCCATGTAAGACATCTATGTCTTATATCTATAATGTGCTGAGTATTATAATCTTGGTTCCAGACCTACAGAAAGCTTTCTGACACAATTATGAGGCTCGAAGTCTCTATCATATTAATGTGCATATCTTTAACTTAAACCCAGTAAGTAGCTAATCTCCAAAGATGGCTCCCAAGGACCTATACCTCCTGGGCATTTGTGCCCTTGTGCTGGTCCCTCACACATTGAATCTCACACTCTTCAGAAGATGATCCAATGAGCCCCCACTGCAGTCAAGTTAATTATACAGTTAGCAGACTTAGGGTGATTGTTTACATTGTAATTTTCTGTTTACAAGCCTTCCCTTTAAAGTATTACTCATTAGAGTTCCTTTTTATGTTGAGATTCTCTCAAATTTTATTAATATTAAGTACTAAGAGAGACAAAAAGGAAAGAAGAGAGGAAAATTCAACTGTTAGAAAATTTTGCAAACTCATTTGTGTATTAATTCATCCACTACATTACTCTTATATTGCTGCTGTAACAAATTACCACAAGCTTAGTGGTTGAAAATAACTCAGATTATCTTACAGTACTGGTTGTCAGAGCCTAAGACCAAAAGTATTGGCAGACCTGCCTTCCTTATGCAGACTCTAGGGGAGAATCTCTTACCTTGCCTTTTCTAACTTTCTAGAGGCATCTGCATTCCTTGCCTCATGCTCCCTTACTCTACCTTTAAAATACATCATTCACCTTCTGCTTTCATCACCATCATATCTCCTTTTTCTGACTTGACTCTTTTTTCTCCTCTTATAAGGACTCTTGTGATTACATTGGGTCCACCTAGGTAATCCAGGATAATCTCCCCATATCAAAATCCCTAATTTAATCACAACTGCAAAGTCTCTTTGCTATATAAAGTAACACATTCACAGATTCTGGGGATTAGGACATGGACATAATTGGGCAGCCTAATTCTGTCTACTACATCCATTCACAATTTGATATATTCATTTATGCAATTAATATGTGAACATGTGAACATTTATTCAGCACCTAACATATATCAGACAGTGAGGTAGGTGATGGGAATGCAAAGAGAAGAAAAATTGACCACATGTACCCAAAGCAACATGAATAGAAAAATAGTACTAAGTGAAAAATGTAAGAAATAGAATGAGATTCATAGCACGATATCTTTATATAAATTATAAGGGCACATAATACACATAATACATTAATATATATTCTTTTTTGAATGTTAACTGTAATTGAAAAATAAAAGACATTAAAAAGTACATATTATATTCTATTTGGATCCACATCAAACCCATTATAATAGGTGTGTTTGAAATGGAGAAGTATGGGAATAGAGATGGGACTTATGGATCAAAGTTAATATTCTGTTATGAATGCAATAAATGACTAACTCAATTCTGTGCAGCGGATAGTTGAAAGGAAGATAAGCAAAACAGTTTTAAATAGTAAACATAGCATATTGATGTAAACTGCAATAGAGATGTTAACAAAATAGGAGAAACTATAACACAGAGGAGAACAGAATAGACTGGAACATAGAACAGCGGTTCTCAACTGGGGATGATTTTCCCCCTAAGGGACATTTGACAATCTCTGGGGACATTTTTGCTTGTCACATCTCAGGGAGGGGAGGGTGAGATGCTGCTGGCATCTAGTAGGTTGAGATCAGGCATGTGCTAAATATCTGATAATGCACAGATAGCCTCCTGTGACAAAGGATTATATGGTTGAAATGTGAAGTGAATAATGCTGAAATTAAGAAACCCTGTGAGAGAACAGCCAGCAATAAAATTAAATAGTCCTGAAATTATTGTGGCAGGTCAATAGATTTACTTTATTAATATTTGATTATTTTGAGGATTAAAGTATGACCAACTTCTCATCCGATATTTCTCTCTATTGTGTTTAATGTACTCCATTCTTAATACTTGATGCCTCTTCTCCATGAATTCCATTTCCTGTGTCTTCAAGCTGAAGATTACTGCCCACTGATACTACTTCCCTTTAGCCTTTCCAACGATTCCATGAGCTTAAAAATATTCAGATCATGACTGAGCTTAGAAAAAATAAACAATCGTTGTTTAATTCCATTCCATTTGAATACAAGCTAATCTTCTAACAGGACAAGATGTTGATGTCTCACATTTTGACTTTTGCTCTCTCGATCATTATAAGTTTGAGTATGATCGAATAACTTAAGGGTTCAGTAATTCTATTCAGAGTTTCCAGTCTTGTACAATAATTCAGTCTTGCAGTAGAATTGTGAAGCATAATTAACCACATGAATATTAATAATATATATGTTTATAATATATACTAATCTATATAATATATATTAACCATTTCACTCATTTAGTGGAAAGATAAAGAAAAATATTAAACTGCTATACCTCTAAACTATCAATTTACTCTGACAAATTCAAACTACTTTAACAGCGTGACTATTACTCTGCTAGCTTTTTTTTTTTTTCATTTTTGGGGGCATTAAACTATCTCAAACCTATACCAATAGTAGTGTTCATTCATGACAGAGACTAGCAGATACTAATTAATTATGTATTTGACACAGAACTAGACATGCTTAATGGAGAAAAATATCCTATATCTCAGTTTGAATACTCTATCTTATTCCCAAGGACCTTTATATACTGTAATCAAAAAAGATTTGGCTTTGGAGCCAAATATTTCCATGTGACTATGGGCAAGTTATTTAAATTTAGTGTCTTTATTTGTAACACTGTTCTTATAAAATTTAATTAAAACCTGAAGTTTAGTGAAATAATATAGGTAACATATAGCCATTAACTTCCTTTCTTGTTCAATTAACTTCCTTGCTCAATTCCTGAATTAAACTCTATCAGTATTAAAGTAGAGATGAATTAATGCTGTACCTCCCAGGTCAAGCCAAGATAAAGCAAATAGGTAAGAATATACTCTATTGCTTTTGTGAATACTTCTATGGTGTATCCTCCTTTAACATCCAGCTTAAATCCCATACCAATTGAACAAAATCTTTTATCTCTTCTGAAGTCTTTAACATTAATTCTTGGAAATGCTAACTAGGGCTGCCCTCAGCTTACACTTTTTGGTTGATTTTCATATGAATATGTTTTATCTCCATGGAGAAATCATAAAGTCCTTGAAGTCCCTGAGGTTAGGAGTCATATATATATGTCACATACAGTTGACCCTTGAACAACATGGTTTGAACTGAGTGGGTCCACTTAATACATGGATTTTTTTTTTTTTTCAGTAAACACAGTAAATGTGTGTCCTCTTCCTTATGATTTTCTTAATAACATTCTCTTTTGTCTAATTTACTTTGTTGTAAGAATACAGTATATAATACATATAACACATAAAATATGTGTTAATCGACTGTTTATGCTATCGGTAAGGCTCTGGTCAACAGTAGGCTGGACTTCCACAGTTGGACTTCCACATCTCAGATTCATTCTCAACCATGGATTGGAAATATGTTTTTAGATCTTCATATGAATTTGCAGAGGCGAAACCTATAGATATGGAGGGCTGAATGTAGTTAAATTTTAAGGGAGTGAAAAGTTATGTGTGGATTTTTCACTGTGTGTGGGGGGATTGGTGCCCCTAATCCTTGATTTGTTCAAGAGTCAACTGTATAAATACACAGCTTAGTTTATTCAGGCTCCATAACAAAATACCATACAGTAGGTGGCTTATAAATAACAGAAATTTATTTCTTACAGTTACGGAGACTGGGAAGTCCAAGTTCAAGGCACTGGCAGATCTGGTTTGTAGTGAAGGCCCACTTCCTGGTTCACAGTGACTGTCTTCTCACTGTGTCTTCACATAGTGGAAGCTCTTGTGGTCTCTTTAATAAGGGGCACTAATTCCATTCATGAGGAATTTATCCTCAAACCTAATCACTTCCCAAAGGTCCCACCTCCTAATACGATCACAATGGGGATAAGGTTTCAATATGAATTTTGAAGGGACACATTCAGTCTCTATCTCTCTATTTATATCTATCTATATCATGTATATCTATTGTTTTTGGTATGAGAAATATTGTTTTATTTATTACCTCCCTAGAATACAAGTTGGGGGTGGGGTAATAAATATTTTCAAAGAATCTAATATCTCTGCCACTACTTTTACAGCCTCTTTTTTTTTAGATATATGCTAAATTTCACACTTGAAAGAGAAATTAATGTGTTTTAATATCCCCTAGTATGAATGAATTCCGTTATTCACAAAATGCCATCTTCCAGTTATTTCCATGTTGAATCCTCACATCACCTCAAAGGGAACAAAAATTAAAATACAACAAATGTCAGTAATGTACAATCAGTAAGCTTGATATTAATATCTATTCAGAGTTTTATATTTAAGAGAAACTAAATTATATGCAATATATGTTTCTAGATATTAAAACAAAAAACTTTTAAAGTATGTGATGTTGTATTAAATTTATATTTAAATAATCACTATTGTTGCTTCATTTCAGGCATTAAATCAGCCAACATGGAAGTCTTCAGCAAGGAAAAGTGTCATAATCTGTTGTAGCTGTAGCTTGAAAAAGATAAATACAGAAGAATGTCACTTCCTAAAAAGTAAGAGTCACAGGTATTCTCTCTTTATTTTCATTGTATACTGCTCTTGTCAATTTCATAGCCTCTATCACTACTAAACAGGGAAATTGGAAAATGGCAAAATCAATTTGCAGAAGTGAAGTCCTATTTTCTTTTATACCTGCTTTATGAGAGTTGCTATCATTCTTGTGTTGTGTGGTATTATTATCAACGTAGCCTGGGCAGAGGTGATAATTGTTAAAAGAAATCCTTTAAAGTGGAAGCAGAAAAAAAAAGGAAGCCACTGTGGAACTTTCTCATTTTCCACATTTCCCGCTTTCATAATCCTTCATCTTTGCTATAATTTAAGTGTAAATATTATAGCAATCTTCTTTACTTTTGGTGCCTATATTATAAATTTTAAAATAATAAAGCTCTAAATGTTTAATTTGAACTAAATATACTGGTTTGCTTTTCAATTTTCATCCTTACTGAATTTTATTTTAAACTGTAAATATATGAGAAAATTACTTCAGAGTACAATATGGTATTTAGTACCTTAAGAAGAAAACTGGTTTACTTTTACTGCTGCCTTCCTTGATTAATAGTAGGTTTTTATTAAATTTTGAATTAGAGCTATTTGAAAACAAAGCTGTAGCCATTGACTCTTTCGTATCAACCCTGAAACAAAATCTCCTTTGCATTCTTAAAGATCATAGAGAATGAATAGTGTGGGACAATTGGCTCAATTTTTATACCTTCCTACTTATTCTGCTTTTTAAAATTCATTTCTAATAATGATGACATCTTTACTATCTAATGCCATCTGCCCCGTAGAATGGAGTCTATTTACAGGTCATCTAAAAGGCAACTTTGTAATTATAAATCTTCACTCTTTTTTCTATTTATATTTAGATTGACTTTTTGTTCTTTGTGTTCTGCCCATCACCCAATTCAGAAATTTTTTGGGGTCAAAGAATCAGAAAACTTTTCTTTTAGTTAATTAAGCAATATTGCCAAGTGTGGTTGTTAATTAGGGGACAAATTGGCCAAGTTTCTTAAGGCTTAGCCACAAGTTTCTTAGCCATGTAGGTGGCTACAACAGAAACAAAACACAAACAAGAAAACTTCTATTTTAACAGGTTTGAAAAGGTTGCTAGATAAAATAGAGAATACCCAATTTAATTTGAATTTCAGATAACTAATGATATTTTATTTTAAGTATGTCCCAAATATTGCATATCCTATATTTTTATTTGCTAAATCTGGCAACCCTATGGATTGATGCCATTTTTTATTTAATACCATCCGTATTGAGAGTGAAACCCTCACTATTTTCTAAGTTAGAAAGCAATAATACTGATTTATTAAAAAAAATAAAATTTAAAGTTATGAATAACAAAGCTAAATCAATTTATCATTTTCATCCATTCAGAACTGTGCAGACAAAGTATTCATAAAGAGGAGTTATAAGTGCCTATCAGTGTCCATCTATTCCAGCTCCCAGGAAACACCAATTCTTGTGAACTGGCACAGAATTATAGTACTTGAGCTCTAAATTTTTCAGCAGACCTAAGTAAAAAACCGGAGTGTTTTTCATCATTTCTCTTTCTTAATCACAACTTAAATTCCAAAATCCTTCATCAAGAAATTCAACTGTGTAATCTTTTTGGTATTAGAAAAGTTGTGCATGGACTAGCTACATCTCTACTAGAAATTCCTTTCCAAATCACTGATAATACTTCCTTACATTTCAAAGCTCTAGAAATAGTATTTCCAGTGTTAGCTCATTTGTGCCTTACATTTATTTTAAAAATACAAAGTATCTATAAATGTGCCAGGGACCCTCTTAGATACTAGAAACACAAATCGAAATATGTCACCAGTAAAATTTCTACTTTCTTTCAAAAGGCTTGCAGCCTATGAGGCATTAAAAATAGGAATTATTATTCACGTGTTACAGGTGAAGGAGCTAAGTGCTCAAGAATTAAAGGGTCTTATCTAAGGTCTTACATTTAGTAAGTAAAGAGCCAGGGATTCAGTAATCGACCCTGGCTCCAGGCTCAAGGCACTCTCCAATACTTCTTCAAAGGAAATCCCAGACTATTTAGTATCTTAACTCCTCCATTTCCCAAGAGGAAAAAGGAGAGCATCTTGAATCCCTTTATAATGTTCACGTGCTCTTAAAAGTGGAACAGGTGTTCTCTGAGTGTTTGAGAAAAGCAGTCATGAGTGGGAGTTAAAATCCTGAGCAGCCGTTGTAACCAGACCAAGTTAATCTGTGGAAACTGGAGCACTCGGCCAAGGCTATGGCTATTTCAATTGGGTGTCACAGGTGACTCATCAGAGATGGGTTACTTTTGGGCCTCCTGATATTTTCCTTCAGGGTGGGGTGTCAGATTTCCTTCGCATTTTTGGACAACAGCCCTCTTCTCCATTTCCAAATTTTTCTGGTTTCACAGCCCGCTTTCATACCGGAAGCTAGTCATTGGCAGGAGGTTTAGGGAATGAAGAACAAGATTAAAAAAAAAAATCCAGGGACCTGAGCAAGGCCTGAAATGGGGTGATTTGCGCTTCAAGAGGTTTCCCTACTCCAACCCCTCAGAATGACAGCTCTCCACGGCCAGAAGACTACCTCTCCCCGCAGGCACTGCGCGCTCCACAGACACAGGCTGGCGGTCTCCTTGCTCTCCACCTCCGCCAGACCAGCCAATAGGGATACCCGGCTTGGGCCTCCGCCCAACCCGGACCACGCGGGAGAGAGGGCAATAAAACTACATTTCCCGAGGTGCTTTGTGCACATTCTGACCAATCAGCTCTAGGAACGCGGAGTCTGGGGGCGGAGCCGGATGCATAGCCCACCCCATTGGCTAGGGGCAGCTTAGAAGAGCCGGAACCCGGGAGAGAGAGAAGCGAAATGACATTTCCTCTTTAAATAGCTGGAGCCGGGGCCCCGTGGAGAAATGGCCGCGTCGGCAGGTGGGTCGTATCGTGGCTAGGGTGGTGAGTTGCGAGGGAGGTGGGCCGGGGTCCAGGCTCAGCCTGCGAGCTATGGAGGTGGCGATGAGGAACTGGAGAGAAGGATGGAGAAGTGAAGAGAATGAGGGGAGGAAGGATGGATGGATGGCGTGGAGGGCGGTGGGCGGTCCGGCCGGACAGGGATGGAGAGGCCGGGTACCCGCCGCGGTTCTGACCCTTTCGAGAGGCGGTTGAACGGGTACTGACGGCCGCCATCCATTGAGCGTCCCTCGTTAGGCTCCTGCCCTCCGCTCTTGGCTAGGACGTACCGGCTCTCCGCGGAGTCGCCACAGACACCTCGCCTGTTCTGTCCGCGCGGTCCCTCCGCGAGCACAGGGCATCGGGCTCGCCGGGCTTCTGGAGAAGCAGGCTGGTGTTTGAACTCGCAGCGCAGCTCGCTCTCTCCCAGATTCTGCCTCGCGGTCCCATTTGTTGATGTATTTATACATACAAGTATTTTCGTACGGGGAAAAAAAAGAAAAAAAAAAAAAAGAAAGAAAAAAAAAAAAAAAAAAACAAGCCAAGCAAACAAAAACAAAACAAAACAAAAAATCCCGCGACGCCGTAACTGGCTCCGAACTTCTTGTGGTTGTACGATTTTTCTCCTCCTAGATTTAAATAAGTCTTCCCCATCACCGAATGGGATTCCATCTTCAGACACAGCCAACGATGCCATGGACCCCTTCCATGCTTGCAGTATTCTTAAGCAACTCAAAACAATGTACGATGAAGGACAGTTGACAGACATTGTAGTGGAAGTGGATCACGGGAAAACATTTTCTTGTCATAGAAATGTTCTTGCTGCAATCAGCCCTTACTTCAGGTATGATGATGGTAGAAACTTCAGTTAATATCGCATAGAGTTCCCTTTCTTCCTCAGTATTGGCCGTTTGATTACTATACTGAGATGCTACAATGAAAATGAAACCAATGAGTTTGTTTCCTGAAAATAGGTAACAGGCCCTATTTTATTAAACTCTTGTTTTTGACTTGTCAGATTCTTCTAGAATTCAGATGGTTGTTTTTTAAGTTAGTGAATATGTTTTTCCTTGTTTGTTCCAAGTAAATGACCAGAAAATCTAGAATCATGTTGCCCAGTGTGGCAGTTACTAGCCACATGTGGCCATTTAAAATTAAACAAAATTAAAAATTCAGTTCCTCAGGCACACTAACCATATTTAAAGTGCTCAGTAGCCACATGTACAGCACAGATACAGAGCATTTCCATCACCAAAAGTTTTATTGGACAGTGCTGGTGTAGAATTTGTTCCCAAAATTTACCCATGATGCATATTTCTTCAGTGCGTATCTTTTAGAGTTTAAAACATAATAGCTTGTTCTTTTGAAAACAAATTATCATTAATAGATTGTTTTAATGCAATGGGTGGCAGATAAAACCAGTGAAATAAAAATAAATGAAATATAGTTTCTATGTACCTTATGCCCAGACTAGTGATATTTCCAAGATTTCCAGAAGTATTTTTAAGCAAAGTTTTTATTTTCATTTCTCTTAATCTTTGTATATCATAAAACTTTGAAAAGTAAAATTTCAAAACTTGAGTCTAAAAAATAAGTTCATACTCTAAGAAAAGATCAGTGATAAAGGTAGTTTCCTGCTTGAGTTCAAGTTCTCCTTTTGTTTCAAGTGCTCATTTTTTTAAGCCTTTCAATATTCAATAATGGTACATGAATGGCAGATATTTTCTCAACCACATTTTGCATTTTCCTTTTAAAGGTGCTTACCTTTATAGGGCATATAGCAGTGTGGTGTTCCAGATAGTAGTTTCTGGTTCCTCTTTCTCAGAATACTGGGTTAAATATAGTGACTTCAGTCTGATGCTTGTGATGTAACCATTTAGACTTGCCTAGGGTAAGTCATTAGGATATTAACCACCACAAGGCAGTGAGCTGGAAAGAAAGAAGAAACATATAGTATGCAGAAGGTATGAAGTTTGGCCTGAGAAAGGAAATGGCTGGTAAGACTCACTTATCCAGACTATCCATTAGATATAGTTAGGTCATTTGTGTGTTTAAATATGTGTCACAATTAACTACTTATCAAGCTCTGGGCTAAGCTTACTTTACATATATTTCTTTATATAATTTTGACAATTCTGTCTCCATACAGTTGTTATTCCTTTTTTGTATATGAAAACAAAACAAAAAACAAAAAACAAAACCCTGAGGCTCAGGGAGGTTAAGTGGCCTATCTAAATCATCTATCTAACTAGTAGGTGACGGAGGCTGGATTTGATTCCAGATTCAGGCTTCTTATGACTTTTAAGAAACAAGAGTGGGTCCTCTTTAAAGTTGCCTTTCACTAGTTTCTATTATAGTAGATTTGAATAGTAAAAAGAAAAGGAAAAAAAAAGGAAACTTCACAGTGAAAATGTCTGTCTCTTACCGACATGTTATACTCTATCTTATATCATTTAAATGTCATACTTAATTAAAATTAATTTCAAAGACCTAGACAAATCACTTTAAAAGAAACATGCTATAATAGAGTTTCTTAATTTTCAAGAAGTTAAAGAAGTGCTTAGAAAACTTTCTAAGCATAAGATATGTGAATTTAAATGAAGATATTTGGCTAGAAAACTTAAGGATTAGGTTTTTATTTCTTGCTAGAGATATTTGTACAGAAGTTTCTTGGCACAGTGCTGCTTTATGTGAGATCAAGGATGTCATACTTAATAGTTTCTAAGTCTTGCATCACTGGTGGAAGAATTAGAATAGCTTGGAATATGGCATAGCTGCTTTATGATCCTGTAACTTGTCAGAATTAAAATTTGTACGATTACAAACTTTTTGCTGCTCAAGATTTTGTGTGAGGAGGTGCTCCCATTTTATATGGAGTTTACATAAAAAACTTAGAGGAGAACTGATCAAGTGTCACACTGCTCCTGTGTGTGAGACCAGCCTGTGTAAACTCAGTAATAGTTTAGTTCCCATGATAAAGGAATATGTGGTAACGTTCTCCTTTGGGAATTAATCTTTGCCTAATGAAGGGCTTTATTTTTCTTTTTAATTGGTAACTGTATAGCTGAGGTTTTCAGCACCTGATTAAAAACCAGCTCATACATTGGAACATCTAGTTTTCAGTCATCAAAGAGCCTGTGTAATGTAAACTTAAATTTTACATTATAGAAATAAAAATCGAACTCAAAGATGGTTGATCTAGGCAGCAAGCTGGGTCCTTGTGATACCTTGTATACTTCCAGTATTTCTCATATTGCATTTTTAAATCCAGGTATTTGACTTAGACTTCAAAAATGCCTGGAAGTCTTCCCATTTAAAGATATTTTCAGAACATAACTCTTAAAAATCAAAATCAGTTTGGAGGGTTATGGATCTATATAATCACCAATGTTACTTTTTCACCATCTTTATCACCAATGTTAGGTCAGTTTTTTTCAACAGACATCTAGTAAGTATCCTAGCACACATAGCCCTTTTTTCTCAAAGGCTTTTAAAAAAAAGAGCTTTTGATATGATTTTAATATTTTAATTTTAAGAGCCAGGCTTTTGGCTACATAATATTTTGGCCAAGAAAGGCCCATAAATTTTAAGTAAAATGTATTTTAATTAAAAAATAAAGAGCTTGGTCTCAAAGGCAAAAATTTGGGATTTAAAACCATTCTCTCCAAAGAATTAGTTTAATTCCTAAACTCTCTTTAGAAGTAGTCATTATATTCAGCCTACCATAATCTTTAATTTATACACAGATACAAATAGGTAAAATATGGTAACTTTGAAAAAATTAAGTATATATCTTTAAGCAAAGGTTTTCAAAATGTCCATCATTGATAAGTGAATTGATGTTCTTCATATCCCTTATAATAATTAAGGAAGCATTCAAGAGATAGTTTTAAAAAGGGATAGGTAGAGAATAAGACTATATGAAGAACATTTTGTTTTTCTAAGATGAAAAATTTAAAGGTATATTTTGGTCATCAGTTGCCTTATAAATTTCCATTGGGACATAAAAAGTTTTATTAGACAGTCTCTATATGCTAATGTATCACATTAACACCCGTAGGTATTCTGAAACTTTTTGACTGACTTGGCGATTTAAGATCTCAAGTCTCTAAGGCAATTTGACCAGAAGCCTGGAGAGGGGCTCTAAGGAAAATAAGGTGTCTTGGAATATTCCACACTACCTTTTGGTGCTTTAATTAGGTATATTCTCCTTTTCTCATAGTTGGCACAAAGTAGACTGGTCCTGAGAATAGTCAGACTAAATCCTTCTGCTACATGATCAACTTTTATCCCCAAAGTATCAGGAAACACATTAAAATATTTTTCAGTTTCAAAGGTTATCTCTGGGGTAAAATTTATACTTTTAAAAATTTGCCACCATAATTTTTATTTGTAGCGCACATATAATATTAACCACTTTTTCCTTCCTAGATCCATGTTCACTAGTGGCCTTACAGAAAGTACTCAAAAAGAAGTTCGAATAGTTGGTGTTGAAGCTGAATCGATGGATTTAGTGTTGAACTATGCCTACACCTCCAGAGTTGTTCTGACAGAGGCCAATGTTCAAGCCTTGTTCACTGCAGCTAGCATCTTCCAGATTCCTTCCATCCAAGACCAGTGTGCTAAGTATATGATCAGTCATTTGGACCCACAGAATTCTATCGGGGTATTCATCTTTGCTGATCATTATGGTCATCAAGAACTCAGAGATCGATCAAAAGAATACATTCGTAAAAAGTTTCTATGTGTCACCAAAGAACAAGAGTTTCTCCAGTTGACAAAAGACCAACTAATAAGTATACTAGACAGTGATGATTTAAATGTAGATCGAGAAGAACATGTTTATGAAAGCATTGTAAGGTGGTTTGAACATGAACAGAATGAAAGAGAAGTGCATCTTCCAGAAATTTTTGCCAAATGTATACGTTTTCCTCTAATGGAAGATACCTTTATAGAGAAAATTCCATATCAGTTTGCACAGGCTATAGCCAAAAGCTATGTAGAGAAGGGACCATCCAATACTAATGGCTGTACACAAAGACTTGGAATGACTGCATCTGAAATGATCATATGTTTTGATGCTGCCCACAAACACTCAGGAAAGAAGCAAACAGTGCCTTGTCTAGATATAGTCACAGGAAAAGTGTTTAAATTATGCAAACCACCAAATGATCTAAGAGAAGTTGGGATTCTTATATCCCCAGACAATGACATCTACATTGCAGGAGGGTACAGGCCAAGCAGCAGTGAGGTGTCCATTGACCATAAGGCAGAAAATGATTTCTGGATGTATGACCATTCCACCAATAGGTGGCTATCCAAACCATCCTTACTTCGAGCCAGAATAGGATGCAAATTGGTGTATTGCTGTGGTAAGATGTATGCAATTGGAGGTCGTGTTTATGAAGGTGATGGGAGAAACTCGCTAAAATCTGTGGAGTGCTATGACAGCAGAGAAAATTGTTGGACGACTGTTTGTGCAATGCCTGTTGCAATGGAGTTTCATAATGCTGTGGAATACAAAGAGAAGATCTATGTTTTACAGGGTAGGTGCCTAAGTGATTTAGTTCTTTATGAAAGGGTAACAGGTCAAATTGTGGTTTACTTATTCTAAAAGAGATGAGTGTTCCTGTTGATTGAGGAATACCACTGGCTTTCTTATTGTAAACTTCGTTGGAAGAATCTGTTCTTTAAAGGACTTACAAAAAAATAATCTTTTGAATAAAAAAAGGCAGGTATTTTTAAGTTACTGAAATGATCTTGTAAGTTTTTTATGTTCTTATTGTGTCTTTACATGTGGAATAAGTATTTAAATAAGTACTAGTTCATCAGTTTTGGAGAACTATTTTAGAGCTGTTTTTAAGACTTTAAACAAGAAAGCAAGGTTGATAGATGACTTTTTTTTGGACTTTGATAATATATAAAGAGATGTAGCAAATACTTTACTTATGTAATTTAAGGATTAGTTTAAATGAAAAAAGAACAAAGCATTATTTAAAATTATACTAATCAATTACCAAGGAATTTTGCATAAGCCTTACAATTGTAAAGGTCATCAAACTTAATTACAAAGAGTTTGAAATTACAGTCTTTAGATTTTAATTTCACTGCAGTTTAAGTTGCTTTCCATCATGTTTTCAATTTTTTTCACTGAAAACCTTTGAGATGTCACCTTTTTCTTTTATCAGTATAAGAGGGACTATGTATAATACCATTTTAAAAGATTTTTGAAAACTTATTGAAGACCAGTACTCTGGCAAAGGTGATACAGTAGAAGTAGAAAAAGTGACTGGGTGAGAGTAAATAAGATACTTGTTCCAAGGTTCTCATTTGAGATAACTGATGTTTTCCTTGTTTGGTTTCTAAGACATTTTAGTTGTTTGAGTGTTGAATGTAATATTAATAAATCCAGCATCCTTATTCCTCTTTTGTGTTTTTTAATTGTTTATATATAAACATTTTCCTCACTACTTTAATAAAACAAAAACTAAAGGGGCAATTTCTGTGTAGATGCACATGAGTTTTTAGCTCTTGTCCCATTGTTTTCTTCAAATTATCTTTGCTCTAATCCTTTGACTTAAGATTTCCTAGAAAAGCCTGAACCCCTGTGTTCAAAGTTCAGTATCAAGTTAATTCTCCAGAAGGAGTAGTATTCTAGTACTGTCTTTAGTACCCTCTAGTACTGTTCAGTGCCTCATTTTAGTCAAACAGAAGCATGGACATAATTTAGATTTGCTGGGCTTGCCAAAAAATGGAATATAAGAATGGATGTCTAATCTATCAAGTATGGTTGGAGAGATTATATCATTCAATATGATGAAGCTCTCTCTACATGTACTTTGGTCTTAGCGGCTAACTAGTTAGTTGATAGACATAGAATTGGAAGGTAAAGGTTGTGTATTAGTATAAATACTAAAGCAAAGTTGCACTGAATTAATAGACTTTCAGTGCTGGAATGAAAATTGTTTAATTCAAAGTTGTATTACCTAAGAGGAATATGAGGCTCTGAGGGTTTTCTTAATTGCCCATCATTGCTTTTAATTTATTAAAGAGGTTGTTAGATTTTAAAAATTTTAAAGTTTTTATTCTTATCTTTTTTTGCTAAGAATCCTGTTACAAGTTAGTCACTTTAGGGCAGGTGACATGTAAGCAAAAGCTGGGAGTTTAATTAACTATTATAAGAAAAATTGAAATTACAGTGTCACTATTAAATAGGCAGTTAAATTTGTAATAAGAGTAACTTAGTTCAAAACAGTTTTTGAGGAGAAGCTCAATTTAGAGATAGGTTATTTCTGAATAAAGCTTCTATAAAAATAATTTGACATAAATAGTCAGAAGCTTGTCTACTCCATGGCTATTAGATTATCATTTAATCTGTTCATAAAGGGTTCAGATTTTTGTATTATGAATTTCATACAAATGTTATAATTAACCAAATTCTATATATCTTCACTAGTTTGATTTTTTCAGACAGTTTTATATTGGCAGTCTGACCCAGCACACCCTTTATTGTCAAAATAGAATTGAAAACAACTCAAAGTCAACTCTATAAACAATGTGTGTGTGTGTTTTTCATATTAAAACCTTGTTTTTGCCTTTTGAATATTTGGCTTCTCATTATTGCAACACTAAAGTAAACACAAAAGTGACCTATAGACACAAATTGGAACAATTCCATGTACTGTCTTCTAATTAAATAATTAGCACATAAATTAATAGTGGCTTGTTCATGTTGAAGCTATATATGTATTTTGATTTCACTGGCTAACCTTTAGAAATAATGCTTTTTTAGACCTGGCTTAAAATAAATTTTCTGAAATACACAATTGGATAGAATAAATGGAACCAAGCTCTAAACTATTACTCGGTCATCAAGCCAAAATAACTCTTCACCCCTCTCCATTATGAATACCCCCAGTTCTGGTTAACTATAACAGTATGTGTTATGTTGTGCCATGGAATAAAGAAGTTTTAAGCTACTTTGCAATTAATGTATCTCTGGAGATTATAAAAAATATTTTAGAAAATGAAATATTTGAAAAATTATGTTCTTAAGTCTTCAACATAGCTACCAAAAAGAGATATGTAAATGTATATATTCTTTTTTTTTTTTTTTTTTTTAGGAGAATTTTTCCTCTTCTATGAGCCTCAAAAAGACTACTGGGGTTTTTTAACCCCCATGACTGTGCCTAGAATCCAGGGCTTAGCAGCTGTATACAAAGACTCTATCTACTATATAGCTGGAACCTGTGGAAATCATCAACGCATGTTTACTGTAGAAGCCTATGACGTTGAGCTCAATAAATGGACTCGTAAGAAGGACTTTCCATGTGATGAGTCCATAAATCCCTACCTTAAACTGGTACTTTTCCAGAATAAACTCCATTTATTTGTTCGAGCTACTCAAGTGACTGTTGAAGAACATGTCTTCAGAACCAGCAGAAAAAATTCACTGTACCAATATGATGACATCGCTGACCAATGGATGAAAGTGTACGAGACCCCCGATCGGCTCTGGGACCTTGGCCGGCATTTTGAATGTGCTGTTGCTAAACTCTACCCTCAGTGTCTTCAGAAAGTACTTTAATGAGTAGCAGGCCTTAGTGAGCTCGCAGACATCTGTGCTTGAGGAAATAGTCTTTCAATGATAAAAGAAGTGCTGTCAGTATTTTTAAGAAAGCTGAGAGAGTTTGTACATGGAAGTGGGTGCTCTTAAAGATAACATTGTAGGGAGCGATTTCTTTTCATCTTTGATGTTTTCATTTCAGTAAGTAAAAGGTAACAAAGTGCAATTATTAGGATTTTTTTTTTCTGGTATAAAAGCAATCATTTTCATTCTAGAATTTTGTAATAGTCACTGAACTACCAGATGAATTAATAACTATGCAGTCTTGTAAGAGCAGTTAGGGTGTATTGGTTAGAGAACATCCAAACTAGTTTGATGTGACTTTTTATTTTGAATACGGGTAAAAATCTGAGGCAATATCACTAGGATATTAGCTGTGATCTCTCAAACACAGAAAAGCACTAACTTAGATCCTCATTCTTAATATATATATATTTATGTACTGTTTTTAAGCATACTGAGATTTAAATGTGTTGTTAGTAGAGTAGATTGAAGGAAAACAAATCATCTCAGAACTTTTAGTCTGATGGTTTCATATTTTCCATGTAACTTTAAGCTAAAGTTTCTGTTAACTTTTCAAGTGCTAACACTGTCTCATGTTAAAAATCCTGAAAAGGGCTCAAATTCACAGGTGGCTGGTGCTAGTGTAATTAATGTGTATAGCTAGATAGATTTAAATTGTCTGAACCTATGCTTACCTTTTGCGTTAGTATTATTAGTTTTGTGGCCATAGTACTTGACCTGTTGAACTCTTGTGATTTCACAAGATTCTTTACTTACATGATAGCAAGATATGGCCAGTTATTGGTCTAACTAGAATCAATCTTAGAATAGTGAGAACATTCTACTTAGTTTGCATTAATGCGGGCCATTTTGTTACCTGACCTCCTTTTCCATCCTTTACCTGTCCAGTCTTTATTGGTACATTGAAAGGTAACATTTCTTTTCTGCACAGAGCATAATGTGAAGTTTTACATCTACTTTTAAAATTCTGTTTTCTAGAAACATAAAACTCTTACAGTGGTTGAATTTAATACTTTTAAGTTACATATGGCAATTAAAACCTCATTTTTTTTAAAATTTTTGCACTTAATGATGAATATCTTTACATTGAAAACCTTGTTCTAGCTGAAGGTATTGAGAAGGAAAAGAGTAAGTGAATAGAACCATAGCATAGGTACTAAATTGTGTTTCATATTTAACTGATGAATTTCTAACAATCAGTTAGGAATATTCACATAAAGGATTTATGTGAATCCTTATGTGAACTAACTTATTTATAATACCTAAGGTAGATGTTTGGATCAGTAACTTATTTTTTACTATGCCTAGAATAATCAGTAAAGGATCTAAGTGTAGGCCAGAGTCTGTTCTCAACTAGAATATTTTGATTTTCTTAAAACAAACTGGCATGGTTTGTATTAGAAACTCTTGTACAAATTGTAATGTGATACTGTGAAACAAATTTAAAACATTGCCTCTTTGCATCACATACCTCATTTTTCAGAAACTCCAAACTGCTTGTCTTAGACCTCTACAAGTAGGGAATATTTTCTGAAGAATTCAAAGTAGACAGAATTTATAGAATTAACATTTTAAAATCTAGTCTTGAGAAGCTAGATATGTGTTTTTTTTTTCTTATTGGCCTAGATGGTTTATAATCTCTTTATAAACTTTGCCAACCAATAACCAGTTTTACTTTATTTTCTCTTTCCTTCATCTTCATGCTGTTTAGGGGCTGCTTCTATGAGTTTTTTGGAGCATATTTACAGTGTTTCATTGTAGAGGGGAGGGAGAGACAAAAATACCTTTGCAAGAGATGTTCATATAATTTATTTTTGAAAGCTTTGTTGAGTAAGATTTCCTGCCGTTTTTTGACAATCTTCTGTATTTATTTAGAAAAAGTGTTACTTGAAAACATGACATAGAAAGTTGTTAGTAATTTACATGTGTCGTATAATATGTAGGAGTACAACATACTGTAGTTAATTCTACAGTAGAAGTATTCTGTTGATCTGCACAACTGTTGATCCTTTTGCTATAACAATTTATATCGAAGGTGTGATCTAAGTATAGTCTATCAAAGCCAAGGTTTAGAATTTTCTATGGGAGTAGAATATATATTGAATTTTGTATGAAGAACTATTTGTTTAAATTATATAGCTGGGAAATTTTGCCACTTTTAAAATGATTTCAGAAGAAGTCCTAGAACACTAAGATTAGAAATATGTATGAGTATATATTTAGATATTTAAGGTATATTTGCATAGTGTGTTCAGAGAATATAACTAAAAGGCACAATGAGTACCGTAGAATTAAAGGTCTAAAATATGCCAGTCCCACTTTAACTTTGTTTTTACATTTGAAGAATGTATGTAGCACTTTCCTATATATATTTTTTACACATTGAAAACTGGACTTGGTATACTGGAAAGTTTAAATTCTATTCTTTATTTTCCATCTTTGTTTTCTGTTCTACAAAGTTGATGCTTAAGCATCAAATTCATCTCAATGGTGCATGGTAAAAAGTGGATGTGATTTGCAAAGAATCAGATTTCCTATGTTTAAAATGTCATTCAATGTTCAGTGCTCAGGTATGTAGTAAGTACTGTAGTCCTTTGAGGGCAAATGTGTAGATATTTTTAAACATTTTGCCGTAATTGCACAAGTTTTTGCATTTTTACCTGATGGCATTGTTTCTTATAATAAAACCTTTTGTGATTGAAAACTTTCGTTGTTGTAAACTGACCTCTGACTAGTGAGTTTTGCAGAATTAATTTTTGATGAAAATCATGAAATAGCTTATGTCATGGTGGAATGGAATGAGTTTTAATCTATCAAATATTTGGCTTGTGGTACAAAATGAACTAGTTAATATAATGCTCTTTAAATTCTAAAGCAAGTTCACTTATATTGGGAACTCCTTTGTTCCACTTGTTCTGGCCTAAACTCTTATTATTCCATTCTCCTCTCTCATACTTCATATCTAATCTATCAGAAAACCCTATTGCCTCTTCATTCAAAACATACCCAGAGTCTGACCAGTTACCACTTGCACCACTCTCACCCTAGTCTATACTAGCCTACCTTGTCTGCCAGAATGCATTGCTTGGTCTCCCTTTTATCTCCTTTGACACCTAGTACTTTTTCTGTAGATTAGATTAGTATCCAGAGTGATCCTGTTAAAACCGAAGTAAGATTATGTCCCTCTTCTGCTCAAACCCTCTAATGGCTGCTGGTCTGCATTTGTATGAGAGCCAAACACCTTTTTTACTTGGTTTAACTTCCCATCCCCACCTCTTGGACCTCATTGCATTCCACCAGCTCACTCTATTCTAGCCACACTGCTATTCCTCAAACATGCCAAACTCTTGCTGTGTCTTTTGCCAAGGAAGCCCTGAAAATTCACTTACTTTATTTAAGTCTCTATTAAAATCCCAGAGAGGCCCTCCCTGATCACCTTATGCAAAATAAAATATCTTCCTTTCAACTTAACCCCTACCCATACCACCTGTTATTTTCTTGCTTTATTTTCCATATATCTTCCCCCTTTGAGATGTAAGCTCCATGAACGCTCGGAATTTGTTTTATTCATTATGTTTCTCAGATCAGTTCCTAGGATACATACTAAGCACTCAATAAATGTTTGTAAAAAGTGGATTTTCAGTTAAGGCTGGAGGTACCCTGAGAAGGGGTGAGACTACTATCATCTCTATTTTATCAGACAGGAAACGCAAAGACCACTTTCACATCAACCTAGTTCCTACATGCTACATTAGTTCCAGACAAAACTGATAGGAAAGGTAGATGCTCTGTATTTTGTATTTGCCTTTTTCGAGTCCCACTTTTCCCCCAACACTGTAGTTCATAAACGTAATTGATTCTCAATGAGGGAGTAGATGAGGTAGGAAAACACTTTGTCAACCCACTTGCACCCCATTATCATTATCCTAATGCACCATGTAATGACGTTTCAGTTAACAATGGACTACATATACAACAATGGTTCCAGAAGATTGTAATGGAGCTAAAAAAATCCCTATCGCCTAGTGATGTCATAGCCGTCGTAATGTCATAGCATAACACATTATGCATGTGATGATGTTGATGCTGGTGTAAACAAACCTGTGATACCAGTTATATAAAATTGTAGCACATATAGTTATGTACAGTACATAATACTTAAAATGATAAATGATTATGTTACTGATTTATGTATCTGTTATTCTATTTATTGTTATTTTAGCATGTATTCTTTCTACTTATAAAAAAAGCGTTTCTTATAAAACAGTATGCCATTACACCAGCAGCAGCCTCCTTCATCTCATGTTTACCATGTCTTTTAATTGCATAATTTGTGCTTAATTTAATCTGGTGTTGTTTTGTACAGTAACATGCTGTACAGGCTCGGTGCCTAAGAGCAACAGGCTATACTATATATCCTAGGTGTGTAGTAGGCTATACCATTTAGGTTTGTGCAAGTACACTGATGTTCCCACAACAATTCATTTCTCAGAATGTATCCTTGTTACTAAGTGGTGCATGACTGCTGTTATTTTGATTCTTGAGTGAACTTAAAATAGCTTGCCATTTTAAAATCTTGGTTGTATGCTTGTGTTTTTTATTGAAAAGTTATTTGAAAGTACAAAAATTAAAAAGTGGTCTAGGATCTCTAACACTTCAGAGGAATGCTGTAAATAGCACCCACTAGTTTTTTGAAGTGAAATTTGAAATTTTATATAATGGATTTGAGAGGGGAAGATATTTTCCCTTCATTTTATGCTTCTAAGGTACATAAAATTTCTTGGCTTAGAACTTTGGTGAACAGAATTTAAATGGTTTTCATTAGTAAACATGAAAAAGTAGCATTAACTACTACCAGTTCTAGTAAGCATCAGTTGATGTGCCTTAATTCTCAATCTTCACGTTTTATTTTGATGACATATATCTCTCTGGTAGATCTCAGAACCTAGAAAGTTGAGTATCTGGCTCATGGGTCTGTTAATTTTCCTTCCTCTTTTGGTAACCTGTGTTAGCCCAATTTACTTGTGTGTATATGTAAGGAAGCTACATGTTTGGACAGATGAATCAATATGGCTATCATCCTAGAGGAAAAAAAAAAAGGTATATGTTTTCCAGTTACAAAATAAACATTTGGAGATTTAAATTCCTATGTTATAAGGTAGAATTTTAATCTATGAAAGTATAAAGTATTTTATGATTGCCAAGCAGGCACAATCCAATATGATTTAGGTAACCATAGACACAATATTCAACTTTTTTTTTGTTAATTTTTAATTTTCACATTTTTATGTTTCTAATTATAGTTGACATACAATATTACATTAGTTTCAAGTGTACGACACAGTAATTAGACACTTATATAACTTATGCAGCGATCACCCTGATAAATCCAATACCCATCTGGCACCATACATAGTTAATACAATACCACTGATTATATTCCCTATGCTTCCCCATGACTATTTTGTAACTACTATTTGTTCCTCTTAGTTCTCTTCCCACCTCACTCATTTCCCCTAATCTGACAACCATCAAAATGCTCTCTGTATCTATGAGATTGTTTCTATTGTTTATTTTTTTATCCTATTCTCTAGATTCCACATATGACATTTGTCTTTCTCTGACTTACACTGCTCAGCACAATGCCCTCTAGGTCCATCCATGTTGTTGCAGATAGCAAGATTTCATTCCTTTTTATGGCTGAATAATATTCCATTTTTTATACCACCTCTTCTTTATGCATTCATGTATTGATGGACACCCAGGAGACCTTCACATCTTGTCTACTGTAAATAATGCTGCTATGAAAATATGAATTCACATGTCCCTTCAAAGTAGTGTTTTGGGTTTCTTCAGATAAATACCCAGATGTGGGATAACTGGGTCTTTCTTTGTCTTTTGTTATAGCCTTTGTTTTAAAATCTATTTTGTCTGGTATAACCATTGCTATGCCACCCTTTTTTGATTTGTTTCCATTTTCATGCAACATCTTTTTTCATCCCTTTACATTTAGTCTGTGTGTGTCTTTCAATCTGAAGTGAGTCTTTTGTAGGCAGCATATGTAAGGGTCTTATTACCCATTTGGCCACCCTATTTTCTGATTGGAGCATTTAATCTATTTTCATTTAAAGTAATTGTTGCTAGATACGTAGTAGTTGCCATTTTATTATTCATATTTTTTAGCTTTTTCTTCTTCATAAGAAGTCCTTTTAATATTTATCATAATACTGGATTGATGATGATGAACTCTAGCTTTTTCTTATCTGGGAAGCACTTTATCTGTTCTTCAATTCTAAATGATAGTTTTCCTGTGTGGAATAATCTTGGTTGTAGGTCCTTGCTTTCCATCACTTTGAATATTTTGTGCCAATTCCTTCTGGCCTGCAAAGTTTCTGTTGAGAAATCAACTGACAGTCTTATTGGAGCTCCATTGTAGATAACTAAGTAATTGCTTTTCTCTTGCTGTTTTTAAGTTTCTCTCCTTGTCTTTGACCTTTGGCATTTTAACTGTAGTATGTCTTGGTGTGGGCCTCTTTGGTTCATCTTGTTTGGGACTCTCTTCACTTTCAGGGCTTGTGTGTCTATTTCCTTCACCAGGTAGGGAAGTTTTCAGTCATTATTTCTTGAAATAGATTTTTAATTTCTTGCTCTCTCTCTTCTCTTTCTGGTATTCTATACTGCGAATGTTGGTATGTTTGATGTTGTCCCAGAGGCCCCTTAAACTATCCTCATTTTTTTTGTATTTTTTCTTCTTGTTGCTCTGATTGGGTGTTTTCTGACATCTTATCCTCTAAATCACTGATTCAATCCTCTGCTTCATCTAATCTACTGTTAATACCTCCTAAGATATTCTTCATTTCAGTTATTATATTCTTTTCTGACCAGTTCTTTATGTTTTCTATCTCCACTTTTATGTTTTCTATCTCTTTGTTAAAGTTCTCACTAAACTTATCTAATGCACCCCCAAGTTTATTGAGCATCCGTATAACAAATGTTTTGAACTCTGCACCTAGTAGATTGCTTATTTCCATTTTTTTTTAGTTCTTTTTCTGGAGTTGCTCCATTCTTTCATTTGGGACATGTTTCTTTGTCTTCTCATTTTGGCTGCCTACTTGTGTTTGTTTCTATGTATTAGGTAGCTATGTCTCCCAGTCTTAGTAGAGTAGCCTTATACAATAGGTGTGCTATGGGTCACAGTGGCACAGTCTTCCCTAGTCACCTGAGCTAGGTACTCAAGGTGTTTCTCTAGAATGGGTTGTTTTTGCCCTTTTGTTGTAGTTGAGCCTTGGTTGCAATTTGCTCATCAGTGGGAGAGATTGACCCATAGGCTGATCAGTTGTGGTGACTGGCCATTACCTGTGGAGGAGCTGTTGTACAGGGACTGATCCTACAGTGCAAAAATCACTTTACTAGAACTCTAGTGCCAGCCCTGTCTACCCTTTGGTTATCATCCTCAGATATGACCCCAGGTGGTGCTCTGGCTCATATGAAAGCTACCGGCCAACAGGCATGCAGGCCAGGGCCTCCTAGGAGGGACCCTGTCACAGGCTAAGTTCAACTGTAGTCTGTGCCCTGCTCAGGGCCACCTGGCATGAGCCACCAATCTTTACATGGTCACCACCCATGTTGCACTTAGAAGTAACTTGAGAGGCCAAGGCACAAACTGAGGCCATACGCAGCTAGTGCTGAGCTTGGGGCTACTCAGCAAGAGATACAGGGAAGGCCAATTGCTGCTTGTTTAGGTTTTGCAAATCTTTGAAAGATGTTAGGAAAGTCTGCAGAATGAGCCAAGACAGGCCATTTGGATGCAAAATCCACTAGAAGTTTCTTGGGTGGGCCTACACATTGGGAAGAGCAGGGTTTTGGGGAATCACCAGGGCTGGACAACCAGTGTTAGCAAAGGTGATGGAGACTAAATATGGTAGTTGCCTGAGTCTTCAAGCCAAGTGGCGGGAGAGAACAATGAAGGAACAATGGCCTCTGCCAGCTCTTCTATCTGGGAGAAAGCTGCCCCTCCAGACCTTACCTGGAAGCCTCAGAATTCAGTTCTTTCCTGCATGTACCTAGTGCTTTTCAAGCTGCTGTCCTAGAACTGGAGCTCAGAGCAAGTGAGTCCATCACTGAGTAAGTATACACAGGCTCCTTAAGAGGAAAGTAGGCAACTCCCTCAGCCCTTTGTCTCACCCTGCCACTGTTTTATACAGCCAGAATTTGTGGGGATTTGTTTTCCTGGCACTGGAAACCTAGGCTGGGGAGCTTGGTGTGGGGTGGAGACCTCTCACTCTTCTGGGGGGACCTCTACAGCTGAGATAATTCTCCCAATTCTCCACACACAGGTGTGGGACCAGTCCATTTTGTGTCTCCATGCCTCCTATCAGTCTCAGTGGCCTTCTCTGTGTGTCCCCATCTGTAGGACCTCTGTTTAGTCAGACTTCAGGTGACTCCCAGCTATGGCTATTCTGTAGTTTAGTTGTAACTTTGATGTGGTCATGAGAAGAGGCAAGCACAGCATTTACCTATTCCACCATCTTGACTAGAACTCCTACTTCCACTTTTCAATGACGTATTGTAAAATATTAAAATGATACAAAATATGCAATAAACCTTTAACTAGCCATCACACTATAATACAAACTCATTTGCTCAAGAACTCTGCTATTACACTTTTCGGATCTCATTGAGATGCCAGTCCACTGATCCCCACTATTTATACTATCCATCATTCCTGCTAGGGACCTTTTTTAAATTTACCCAACTCAAGTTCCATAGTCCATTCAAAATAATGTAATTTTACATTTCCTCAGTTTCCTCGCCTCTTTACTATTGCCATACTTGTCAGACATATCTCCAATTCTGAATGATCCCAGGTATGAACTTTCGCTGTGCCTGGCCCTGAGTAGTGGAATATTGGTCAAAAGCCCATGGTCAAACTCACTCACTTTAAAGTAATGTACCTCCCATGGGTTCTCAATGTGGTGTAGCAATTTTTGCCCTTTATCAAACTGTCATATTTTTTTATCCCTCTTGGTTCTTAGCTCTCTACCTTTCTTCATGATTAACTGAGAAGATAAAAGTCATTATGTAGGCTTTTGTCATCTCCACACCATCTACCCAAACTTTGTCTGTTCTTCCTCTGTAATGGGGGAAGTGTGCTCTGTTTCCTTTATCATTTTCTCTGCTGAATCTTCTAACATTCCCTCTTGCTTGGATTATTCTCACAGGACAAAAAATGAACTTCTCTTCCCCTTAACCAAACAACAACAACAAAACATCCTTTGGTCTAGCACCACCCACCAATTAGTGCCCCTTTTCTTGACTTCCATGAATACCAAATTTTCTAATGAATTGTTCCTATAAGCTGATTTTATTTCCTCACTTTTATTCACTCTTCAATCCACTCTAATTTATACATTCTTCTCATAAACAAAACTGACTTTATCAAGGTCCCCAACAACATTTATGCTCTAAATTTACTCTTCACTTTTCTGTCCTCATCTTACTTGATGTCACAGAATTTTTTGGGACAGTTGACCACGGTTTCCTTTTTGAAGTCCTTTACTTACTGGTCTTCTGGAACATCATGTTCTGATGATTCTCTTTTTACTGTCCTCTCTTATCCTCCTTTTCTAGCTCCTTATTTTACTGGATTTTACTGGGTCTGCTTCTTTTTGCTCTTCTCATCTTGTATCTTCTCTTCTGTTCTGACCTTAAATAGCATTAAATGTCATTTGTATACTTGTGACTTCCAAATTTATATTTTCAAACCATACTTCTGCTCTTGATTCCAAACTCATAGCCAACTCTTTTGTGGTTAGTGGAGTCATCTCAGACTTAACATACTTGAATTCTCCTTTTCCACCATCCCCTGAAAGCTTTGCCTATACAATGCAATTTGTATCTGTCCACTCCTCTCCATTCCTACTACCTCCATCTGCAGTAGTCTCTCCTTATTTGTATTTTGCTTTCTGCAATTTCAGTTACCTGTGCTCAACTGTGATCTAAAAATATTAAATGAAAAATTCCAAAAATAAACAATTCATAAGTTTTAATTTGTGTGTTATTCTGAATTATGTAATGAAATCTCCTGCCATCCTGCTCTATTCCAGTTGGGATGTGAATCATTCCTTTGTCCAGTGTATTCCTGCTGTATGTGCTACCTAGCCTCAAGGACCCTCTATATGAGCTTTCTTCATGTAATTGGGAACTTCTTCCCTTCACCTCTGTTCTTTGTGTAATCATTTAGTTCTCATCTTTCAGGTATCAAAGAGATATTCTCTGATAATCCTAGCTAAAGTAAATACTGTCCCATCATCCAGAGTGGCTTTTTTATCCCTACAACTTTATTTGCTGTCTGCTCACTAAACAGTGAGTTCCATGAAGACAAGACCCAGATCTATTTGCTATCTAGTATGTCCCCAGTACCTGGAAAAGTGCCTAGCATATAATAAGTTTTTTAAATTAACTTTTTATTTTAAATAACTTTAATTTACAGAAAAGTTGCAAAGATAGTACAAAGTTCCCATTTATCCCACATCCAGTTTCCCCTATTATTAACATCTTATATTAATGAGCCAATATTGATTCATTATTAGCTAAACTCTGTACTTTATTTTAAAAAAAATTTGAGGATTTGTCTGCAAAGATTTCCTCTTCTCTCTAATTTTATTTATCAAAATCATGGATCAGAGTGGACTTATTTTATACTTTGGATTAAAATCCACTACTACTTAATTTTGTAGCTCAAATTATTTCAGCTATACCACTAGGAGTTCCTGTGCCACTTTGACATATTCCTATCAATGTGAGCATTCTATTATTTATTTGTTTGTTTGTTTATTTGTTTATGAGTTGTTCCTGCTTTCTAGCCCTACCATATGCTCCAGGTTCAACTTGTATATTTCCTTCTTCAGTCCTAGGATCAGCCATTTCCCCAAGAATCTCTAGTTTTTTTCATTGATGATTTGGGCACTGAGTCTACTCATTGCTGCTGCTTGTCATTGTTTTTAGACCCTCTCAGCTGACTGAATAAGAAAGTATGTGTACTCCTTTATATACACATATCTAAAAAATTTATATGTGTAACTATATTAATATGTGGCTAAATTTTAGTTTATATTGATGTTTCCTACCCTAATCCATTGCTACATGTAATATTCTAGCCTCCTCTCCTTGCTCATTTGTATCCTCCAACTCCAACAGTGAGAAACCTGACTCCCCCATCCACCATCCATTTACTTAATTGTCCACTTCTAGTACATATAGTGGTGTCAGAATCATTAACCCATACTCCAACAGTGCTTTAACAGTCTCACCCTCTAGGTGAGCACCTTTTCCTCTACACCCCACCCCTACCTTCAGTGAGGTTGTTTCATACATTTTTAATGATTTATATGATATCATTTTTATTTTTTTAATCTGTGATATGGTGGTCTACTTTGAATTTTAAATGTCAAACCAACCTTACATACTTAGAATAAGTACTTGGTCGTGTATAATTCTTTTTACATATTGTTGGATTTGATTTGCTAATATTTCATTGAGGATTTTTATATGTATGCTAATGAGAAATGTTGTTCAATATTTTTCCTTTCTTGTAATGTCTTTATCTGGGTTTGGTATTAGGGTAATGTTGGTCTCATATAAAAAAAAAAGTTATAAAGTTTTCCCTTTGATTGTTTTTCCTGGAAGACATAGTGGAAAATAGGCATAATTTCTACCTTAAATGTATGGTAAAACCATCTAGATCTGATGTTTTATTTTTTTAAGTTTATTTATTTTTAATTTGACTTATTTTAATAGATATTGGGTTACTAAGGTTATATATCTCTCCTTGAGTGAATTTTGTGTCTTTTAAGATGTTGGTTCATTTAATCTATATTATCAAATTTGTGGACATAGAGTTGTTCATAGTATTCCTTTATTATTCTAATGTCTGTGGAACCAGGAGCTATTTATCCTCTTTTATTTTTAACATTGGTAATTTGTGTCTTCTCTCTTGTCTTCTTGATTAACCCAGGTAGAAGCTTATCAATTTTATTGCTTTTTTCAAATTCTGGTTTTAATAAGTTTTCTCTTTTATTTTGTGTTTTCAATTTCATTGAGTTCTGCTCTAATTTTTATTATTTCTTTTCTTCTACTTGCTTTAAGCCTTAAATGCTCTTCTTTCTCTAATTACTTAAGGTAGAAGCTTAGGTTATTGATTTAAGATCTTTCTGTTTTTTTTTTTTTTTTGATATGTGCATTTAATGCTATAAATTTCCCTTTAGGCACTGCTTTTGTAGCATCTGGCACACTTTTATATGCCTTATCTTTAATTTTTAAAGTACAAAATATTTCTATCATGTCTTCATGGAGAATTGACTCTTCCATAATTATATAATGTCCCTCTTTATCCCTGATAATCTTCCTTGTTCTAAATAAAGTCTTCATGTCTGAAAGTAGTATAGTCACTCCGCTTTTCTTTTAAGTAGTCTCAACATGACATGTGTTTTTCCATCCCTTTTCTTTTACTTATATGAATCTTTATACTTAAAGTGGATTTCCTGTAGACAATTTATACTCTGGACTTTTTAAAAAAATATCTATTGTGAGAATCTGTCTTTTGATCAGTATATTTAGATTATTCACTTAATTTGATTACTAATATAGTAGGATTAATATCTACTATATTTGTTGCTGTTTTCTATTTCTTCTCCTTATTCTTTTTTTTTCATATATTCCTGTCTTTTCTGTTTTTAATTGAGCATTTTATATGATTCTACTTTATTTACTCTCAGCACATCAATTATGCATCTTAAAATTTTTCTTTTGGTTTGTACCTTATATTTTTAACATATATTTTTTAAAAAAACTAAGTTTTCTTTTAAATGACACTGTATGGCTTCTGTGCAGTGCAGGTATCTCACAACTGAGTTTACAATTCTTTCTATCCCTTGTAGCAGCATTACCATTCATTTCAATTGTCCTTATGCTATAACAATTCAGTATGTTTTTACTGTAAAGTTATCTTTTTAGATCAATTAACATAAGAAAAATAAAATATTTTATTTTACCTTTATCTATTCCTGTTCTGATACTGTTCATTTCTTTATGTAGATTGAAGTTTTTGACCATTTTCTAAAGAACTTCTTTTAGCATTGCTTGCAGGATAGGTCTGCAGGTGATGCACAACTTGAGATTTTGTCTGTCTGAGAAAGTCTTTATTTCTCCTTCATTTTACAGATAATTTTCCTGGATCTAGAAATCTAGGTTTGTGGGGTTTTCATTTCAATCTTTTAAATATTTTATTTCACTCTCATTGTTTGCATAGCTTCCAAAGAGAAGTATGATGTAATTCTTATCCTTGCTTCTCTGTAAGTAAGGTGTTTTATCTAGCCTCTTTCAAGATTTTCTCTTTCTCTTTAGTTTTCTTTGGTTTGAATATGATATGCCTATGTAAAGTTTTTTGTTATTTATACTGCTTGTTCTCTGAGCTTCCTCGATCTGCAGTTTGGCATCTGTCACTAATTTTGAAAATTTTTCAGCCATTATTTAAAATATTTTTTTAAACTTTATTTTTAATTACAGTTGACATACAATATTATATTAGTTTCAGGTATATAACATAGTGATTAGACATCTACAAAATTCACAAAATGATCATTCTACTTAATCTAGTACTCTTCTAATACCATACATAGTTATTACAATATTATTGACTATATTCCTTATGCTATACTTTACATCCTCATGACTATTTTGTAACTACCAATTTGTACTTCTTAATCCCTTCCCCCTTTTTACCAATCTCTTCAACCCCCTGCCCCTCATCTGGAAACCATTAAAATGTTCTCTGCATCTATGAGTTTGTTTCTGTTTATTTATTTTGTTCTTTAGATGTCACATATAAGTAAACTCATATGGCTTTTGTCTTTCAGTGTCTGGCTTACTCCATTCTGCACAATACACTCTAGGTCCATCGATGTTGTCATAGATGGCAAGATTTTGTTCTTTTTTTTAATGGTCAAGTAATATTCAATTTTATATATGTACTACCTCTTCTTTATCCATTTCTCCACTGATGGACACCTAGGGTGCCACCAAATCTTGGTTATTGTAAATAATGCTTTAATGAACATATGGTTTCACATGTCCCTTCCAAATAGTGTTTTGGTTTTCTTTGGATAAATACTCAGAAGTGGAATTACTGGATCCTTCTTTGTCTCTTGTTATAGACTTTGTTTAAAGTTTATTTTTTCTGGTATAATTATTGCTATCCCAGCTTCTTTTTTTTGTTTCTATTTTTATGAACTATCTTTTTCCATCTCTTTCTTTCAGTCTACGTGTGTCTTTCAATCTGAAGTGAATCTCTTGTAGGCAGCATATGTAAGGGTCTTGTTTTCTTATCCATTCAGCCACTCTATGTCTTTCCATTGGAGCATTTAAACCATTTACAAAGTAATTGTTAGTAGACAAGTAGTTATTGCTACTTTGTTATTCATATTTTTGCCTTTCTTTTCTTTCTCCTCCATCCCCCCTCTTTTGCACTTCTCCCTCCTCTCACCCCTTCTCCTCCTTTACCTTCTTCTTCTAGAATTTCCTTTAACATTTCTTGTAATACTGGTTTGTTTTTGATGAACTCTTTTAGCTTTTTCTTGTCTGGGAAGCTCTTTATCTGTCCTTTGATTTTAAAGATAGCTTTGCTGGATAGAGTAATCTTAGTTGTAGGTCCTCGCTTTTCATCACTTTGAATAGTTTGTGCTAATACCTTTTGCTTGCAGTTTCTGTTGACAAATCAGGTAACATTCTTATGGGAGCTCCCCAGCAGGTAACTAAGTGCTTTTCTCTTGCTGCTTTTAAGATTCTCTCTTTGACTTTAACTTTTGACATTTTAAAATTAAAATTATTGGGGTGACATTGGTTAATAAATCAAATCTTTGGCATTTTAATTATGATGTGTCTTGGTGTGGGCCTCTTTGGATTCATTTTGTTTGGGATTCTCTATGCTTCCTGGAGTCGTATGTCTTTTCCTTCACCAGGTTAGGGAAGATTTTTGTCATTATTTCTTCAAATAGGTTTTCTTCTTTGCTCTCTGTCTTCTCCTTCTGTTACCCCTAAATGTGAATATTGGTAGACTTGATGTTGTCCCAGAGGCCCCTTAAACTATTCTCATTTTTTGGACTCTTTTATCTTGTTACTAGTTGATTGGGTGTTTTCTCCTACCTTATCTTCTAAATTGCTGATTCAAGCCTCTGTTTTATCTAATCCACTGTTGATTCCCTCTAATGTATTCTTTATTTCAATTGTTGTAGTCTTTATTTCTGACTGTTTTTTTTTGTTGTTGTTTTCTATCTCCATTTTTATGTGTCCTATCTCTTTGTTGAAGTTCTCGCTGAGATCACTGAGCATCTTTATAATCAGTGTTTTGAAATCTGCATCTGGTAGATTACTTGTCTTCATTTTGTTTAGTTCTTTTTCTGAATCTTTGTTCTGTTCTTTCACTTGGGATGTGTTTCTTTGTTTTCCAATTTTGGCTGCCTCCCTGTGTTTATTCCTGTATATTAGGTAGAGATGCTATGTCTCTCACTCTTACTAGAATGGCTTTATGTAGTAGATGTTCTGTGGGGCCTAGTGGTACAGTCTCCCCAATTACCTGAGCTGGGTACTGTTGTGTTCGTCTTCCTGTTGTTCTTGAGCCTTCACTGCTGTTCGTACATCAATGAGAGGGATTGCCCCTCAGGCCAATTGGTTGTGAGGACTGGCCATGACTTCACTGGAGGAGGTGTTGTGCAAGGGGTGACCCTGCAGAGCAGGATTCACTTTAGCAGGGTTCTGGTCCCTGTCCAGTCTGCCCTTTGAGTGCCTTGTCTGTGGAGGCAGCTGGGTGGTGCTTCAGCTCGGTCTAAAGTCAGCCACTGGACCTGCTGGCCCCAGGCCTCCTGGCCAAGTTCAACTACCGTCTGAGCACTACATTGGATTATCTGGCATGAGCCAGAAAGAGAGCCACAGATGTCTTTCACTGGGCTTGGTTTGGAGGTGCCTGGCAGAGGCTAAGCTGCAAACTGGGCTGGCTGCTGCCAGTGCTGGGTTTAGGACTGCTTAGCAAGACATACAGGGCATATGAAGACCAGATACTGCTTGTTTGGGGTTTGTGAACTTTCGATAGATTTTAGGAAGGTCCCCAGAATGAGCCAAAGTGGGACATTTGTATGGAAAAGATCCTGGACGTGGCTTGGTTGGGCCCACAAGTTAGGTGTGGTGGTTCTCAGGGAATCACAAGGATGGAGCATATAGTATTAGCTAGTTTGATAGAGACTTAAATACAGCACCCACTTGTGTCTGTACACTGTGATGCGGAGGGCTTAATAAAGGAATGGTGGCTTCTGCCAGCACTTCTGTTTGAGTGATAACTGATCTTCTAGTCCTCACTCTGAAGCCAGACAATTCTCCTCCCCATTTATACCTGGCACCTTTTGAGCTGCTGCCCCAGTGCTGGAGCTCAGAGCAAGTGACTTTATCAATAAGTAAGTCTCTGTACAGGCCCTTTAAGAGAAATGTCTGGAACTTCAGCCACCCTTTGTCTCACTCTTTCACGATCTCAACTGGTTTTCACAGCCAGAAGTTATGAGGACTTCTCTTCCTGGCACTGGAACCCTGGGTTAGAGAATCTGGTGTTGGGCTGGGACCCCTTGCTTTTCAGGGAGCTCCCCTGTAGCTGAGACATCCCTCTTGATTTTTAACTACCGCACATGGATATGGGGACCAGCCCATTTCATGTCTCCACCCCTCCTACCAGTCTCATTTTTATGTATATCCTTAGTTATAGAATTTCTGTTCTGCTCAGCTAGATTTCAGGCAATTCTCAATGATGGTTGTTCTGTAATTTAGTTGCAATTTTGATGTGGTTGTGAGGGGATGCAAGCACAGCATTTACCAACTCTGCCATCTTGACTAGAACTAAAATATTTCTTACTTTTTCTTCTGGTATTCAAATTATGCATATGTTATACCTTTTGTAATTTCCCATAGTTCTTTGATATTTTGTTGAATTTTTTTCATTCTTTTCTTTACATGTCGGTTTGTAAATTTCTACTGACATATATTTAAATTACAGATTCTTTCCTCAGCCATGTCCAGGCTACTGATTAGTCCATCAAAGACATTTTTATTTCTTTTACAGTGTCTTTGACCTCTAGTATTTTATTTAATTCTTTCTTAGAGTTTCTATCTCTGCTTAATTATTCTTCTTTTCTTACATGTTGTCTTCCCTTTTCATTACAGCTCACACACGTTAATCAGAATTATTTTAGATTTCCACTCAGACAATTCCAAAATACCTGAAATATCTGAGACTTATTCTGATACTTGATATTTCTCTACAGACTGTATTTTTGTTACCTTTTAAAATGTCATAATTTTTATTGAAAGCCAGATCTAATACATCAGGTAGTATGAATTGAGGTAAATAGAACTTTAGTGTGAGGATTTATGTTAATATCACCAGGAGTTTGGGCTGTGTTTAATAATTGCTGTACTTATTGATACCAGAGGCATCAAATTCCTCCTGCACTCTTGTTTTGTCTCCCCTCTTTCCTTTGGGCTTCTTTAAGTATTTCTCAGAAAGAGTCTGTGTCTTATAGTTTTTTTCTGCTATAATAAACTCATACATAGCCCTGTTAGTGTGATGGTATGGTTTGGGTGAGGGACAGCATTGTAATGTTTTCTGATTTAATCTCAGCATTTTAGTAGGCCTGTATCTGGGGACTATGACTGTCACAGATGTATCTTCAGTGATACAGCTTTTTATTTTTCCTTGCCCATCTTCCCTTCCCTGCTGCAGCATTTCTGACCTATTTCCTTGAAGCCTTGATCCCTGTTGACTGTATTTATTCTTTTTCCCCTTAGGTAAGATAGGAAGGCTACTCTTCCTCCAGCATTTATCAAGCTCTGTCAAAATATTTGTCCCTGGAGAGCAGACCTTTGTTATGGAAAAGGCTCTGGGTATATTTCACAATTATTACTCCTCCCTTCCTGCCAGATCTTTCTCAGATCTTTCCCATAAGAAGCTAGTGGGGTTCCTATAGGTAAAGCACACAAATGTGTAGGGGTCCCTCTAAAATTGTGGTTCCCAGGAGTTTCTTATTACCATGTTCAGCCTTCAGTAATTCATCAAAATTACCACGTAAGTGTTTTTACTAGTTGATGGCTCTTGGGTCTTTTGGTCCAAGTAAGCAGATCTTTGACTGGAAGTGTCTGGATTCACTTATACTCCAGATCTTAGGGTGATTGCCTTGCACTCTAATTTCCAAGAACGGTCAGTGATCCTCAGTTTGAGCAGCTTTTTCTCATTGTAGAATTTGGAATGACAACCTTCTAGCTCTTTACGTTGCAGTGCTGAACCTGGAAGTCCCTGTAATAAGCTTCTAATATACATTTGTTTACTAAGTGAATGAGTTATTTTTATTTCATAAGTAAATATTTTATATGTATGATATATTTCACAGTAAAAAGTAAGTTAAAAAGTAAGTCTCACTTTGAAAAACATGTTCAAATCTTAATCATATTTATATATCTTTTGTAATTTATATGGTCATGGAATTATTCAACATATATTTCAGTGGTTGTTGACTCAAGTACATAATAACCCAGCTTTTCAGGACCAAAATTATATGATATAATTTAATTAAAATTAATCTTTTGAGATACATTTTTATCTTACTATGAAAACTAAATTGAATATTATGATGTAATCATTTTAAATTATCTTTATCATGTATATACAGAACTTTTTCTATTGGTTAGTTTGTTGGAAATAACTAGGATTTAATAGATACTTTTCTCTTTTTTTTCCTCTTCTACAACTGTATGATTTGGTGAAAAAACTAGACATAAATATTAACAAATAGAAAATGTGTAATATACTTTCTTAGTGTTTTATATTGGTCTTATGAACAGGAATTATAATGGTTTTGATGACTATGAGCAGATTACTTAAACTCTCAGAGTTTCAGTGTTCTCATATATAAAATAGAGATAATAATATAATCTACCTTAAAGAGGTTTTGTGAGGATCAAATAAGCATAAAAAAACTCTTATCACAGTGCCTGGCACATAATGAACACTCTGTAAATGTTCATTGTTGCTAGTATCATTCATAACTACACTGCTGTCTTCAATATACTTAAAACATAGCCTTAGTTGAACAATATTTCCTTAATAACTAATATAAGATATATGTTACAGAGAAGGATAACCTTTTGGACTCTTATTAATGAGATTGTGTCCATAATCCAAGCATGAAAACAATTTTCACAGTTTTACAGTCACACAGTTCTCACTTTCATTTTCACATTGTGCATTTCTAGAGGAGTAAAATTAAATGAATAGTACTTAAAACAATTTACATAAGGCTTGTAACCTCTGACTGTAAATTAAAAATAAGTTGTTTTTTTTTTTTGGTTTGTTTGCTTTTTTTTTTTTAAGAACTGAAAAGAGTATGCTCTTAGGGTTTATCTTGTCCTTTGTTCTCATTTAGAAATAAAGATCTAATAGAGTGCAGGTCACACATTTCAGTTCCTTAAACATGTGATTCCAAAGAGCCTTTAAGGTTAAAAAGATAAGGTCAAAATACCTATATCAACACTTAGGTTAGGATGTCTGAGACCTACTCACAAATCAGGTAGCCAAAGTTAACTTTTAAAGATCACGTGCCAAGAGGAATATATACAACATAGTGGAGAGTTTCTTTGTAATCAGAGAGCATCTGAGATGGTAAGACATCCACAAATGCTCTCTGCAAGTGTTCAGTCAAAGTTAACAATGGAATTTAAGAGTCTGGCATCTATAGAGCCAGTTTTTGTTGAATTTGAGTGACTGGATATATGCGCTCAAATGTATAGTGTAAAATGAGAAGAAAGAGTAGCTAAGAACAAAACCTGAGAAATTCAGCTAAGGGTCAGAAGAAAGACAACTTGAAAAGTTATCAGGGAGGAATGGAGCCATGAAGAGTAGTACTGCAGAAGAGAATTTCAAGAATGAGATCCATAGAGAATAAATAAAATACGGACTAAAAATAGGCTCCTGGTTGTGACAGTTTAAAGGTAGGAAACAATGCAGCAGTTTCAGCAGAGCGCCATAGACAGAAATCAAATTGCTGTGAATTAAGGTACAGGTTGAAGGTGTGAATGGGTGTGAGTGGGTGAGGGTGCAGGTGATTCATCCAGGAAGACTGGAAGAGGGAAAATCCAAGACATGTAGGTGCTGAAGACCTGTAGTTAAAAAGGAAAAAAAAAAAAGAGTACTTTTATTTTCAATAAAAATAGGAAATGAGAAATAGCCATGCAAAAAGTCATAACCTATTCCATTTTTAGACTATTCCCGGTGAGAATTCTGCATTACTCCTATCCCCCCGACCTGCCCAGAAGTAATGAAAGCCACAAAGATATGGACGCAGAAAAACTTACAGGCAAAGAGTCTGGACTGATGAAAACGAACTCCTAAAAATAGGAGCAGAGTGAAAAAAGAGAAAAATATTGACCCAGAGAGAAATAGACACACTTTTTGTGGCCCGTCACATTTTTGCAAGAGAGTGCAAACGTTAACAGTTTTTACAACTTCTTGCTACTTTGCCTCATACACCGGATGAAACTCAGTTGAGAGCCAAATCTTGTTCCCAGCCTTGACCCAAAGCATCTGGTTTGTGATAAGGACTGGAATATCCTGTGTTTTCTAAAGTACGTAGTGGGTCTGGTGATGGCAGGAGTCACAGATAGAAGAATGCTTGAGTTAATTAGAGCATACATGAAGGTGAGGAAGACCTGGGTCCTTTCATGTAGTGTTTGTGTAGCCAGAAAGGCCAGGGAGATGGTGCCCATCACCTAGACCTGGCCCAAATAATTCATGGATTCATGGATTTCATTCATGGTCTCTGGATTTCAATCCCAGGGTGTGCAGTGTATGCCTGGGGGATTTAGTCCTAGGGCTACTGTAGCCCACAATTTATAAAACCATAGTAGAACTGTAGCTGAGAGTAGGAGAAAAAGGGTCATATGTGCTCATATACTTTTATAGTCATACATAAATGTGATATATAGCAAAATGTGTGCATCTGTATACATATGGATATCTTGAAGGTTTCTAAAAGATGGTTATAATTTTCTCTTAAACCTACATTTCACTGTTCCCAGAATGAAATACTATCCACACTTTACTGGATACTGAGCTGTACAAATCTGACTTGACATTCGGCATGACAAATTCCTATTTATCATACTTGTATGTGACAATAACCTCCCACATGAAAAATATTTTAATGTTTATGAGCCACTGGCTAACATCTTATTCTTGCATGACACTTTCTACTTTTCAAAATGCTTTTGTATATGTTATGTTTTTGGCTCTTACTGCATGTTTTTGGTCATGCAGTCACTGTCCCTGCCTCCATTTTTACTGTTAAGGAAACAAACTGAAAAGGAATTGTTAAATTTATGGGATCAAATGTAGTTATAAATAAAATTGCACGTATTAAGTTCTTCCCAGTCCTGAATGAGTGGGGACCCTGGAGGATGGACTGAGTGGTTTATTCAAAAACAGAACATGTTGGTGCTAGGACTACAGACAATTGGAAAGGAAGCCAGTGTGGGATGTAAAGAGAGTGAGCTCACTTTTGGAAGAGCCGAGTTTCAAGTGACAGTGGGATAACTAGGTATAGATTGCTGTGCAGAGAAACAGCCAGGATGGGCGTGGAGACAGGAAACTGAATGAAGGTGATAGGTCAGGCGAAGATGTGGATCTGGCAATCCTCCAAATGCTGATCAGAGCTTGAAGCCGGGAGGCATGTGTGCTCACGGAGGGAGTGTGGAGAGAAGGACGCGGGTAAAAGCCAAGCCTTGGAGGGCCCAGTGAGGCGCAGGAAAGGGAAGAGAGCCTTTCTAAGGAGCCAAGAACAGAGAGGTCCTGAGAGAACCAGGAACATAGTACTGAGAAAGGAAAGAGGCCGCTTTGTCAAGTTAGAAATGGTGTTCGGAATGACGATGGCTCCTGAACTTTCCCGAGAACTCAGTAAAATCTTTTGTTCATTAGTTCAGTTAGGTTTTAAATTCTCACTCTAAAAATTGTTTATTCATTTAGAATAACTGGATGATTAAATGAATTGGAACACTTCATTCCCTAACTAATATGACTCAGAGGAACTTGATGCTGTTTTTTAATGACTGTTGATTAACAGTCCTCTAATACCTCTCACCTTCACTGAGTAGTACACTGGTCCTCCCCTGCCCCACTGGAATTTGAAGCTCTGAGGTCAGGGGCTGAGTGTGAGTGTGTTATACATTTAATTCGAGTGTATGCTGAGCACAGAGCGGGATCCCTGGCAGAGGGGAGTCCCTCAACTATTTGATAAAGGAAGGCATGAACATCTCTCTTCTCACCACGAATTTATTTTTCCTCTCTGGGACTTTCTAACTCCATATTTTCCCATTGTTCGGAAAGATGTATTTTCAGGCTTAGCAGTGATTGGCAAACATTTTTATATGGGGCTTGGCATTTAACATCCGAAAAAGTTGTGAAATCAATTTGCTGCAGATAAAGATGGACAGATGGAAATATCTGGTGCTTTTGAACACATGTGCAATATACATAATGAGATCATTGCTACACTTAAACTCTGTTTTACCAGATTTTAGGAAGAGGATTGCCTTTTGTTTTGAAGAATGAACATAGTACTGGGGTAGAAGTATTACCTTCTGACTGAAAAGAGGATGGGGGCGGGGTGGAACATTTATCTGTATTGAACTTTCATACACTTTTTCTAAACACTTACCAAGTCTCTCTGGAGAATTTAGATTTCTGTTTCATTCAAAGAGTGGCACAGTTGCACTAATTCTATTTTATCATGTTGTCTATGGTGGAGGAGGGTAAAAAAAATTATATTAACAGTGTCGGAGAAGAGAAAGGTAACGAATATTATTTTAATTGCATGTGGGATCCTGCCTTGGAAACTAAACGATCTGTGTGCAACTTGAAGCAGGTTGCAAAACTTTAATATTGACTTAGACATGTAGGGAATATTAATTTCATTACTTTGAACATATCTAATCATTGACATTCTTCTGGGTCCCCATTCACTGGGCAGTAAGAGGAAATTAATAAAATGTCCACTTTCATTTAAAGCTGAGTTTGATCCAATAAGTTCAACAATTCCCTTTCAGGAAAAAATTGTAATTTCTTGGATAAACACACACAGCTTTATCTCTGCTTGACCAGGCTGTCCTACCAAATCAATATTTTCATGTCCTGGGTGGTGTGGGGCAGCCCAGAGTTTTTAACAAGGATGAAGGAATGACCTCTGCTTTTTCTGCTATCGCATCTCTAACACATCCTCTGTTCTCTTTGAGAGGGAATAATGACACAGTCATTTTGACCACTCAGTTTTTTCTTTTCAGTATACTTCTCACCATTATCTCTTTCCTCCTGGAGTCCTGTCTTACAGAAATCTCTGTATTCTGGGTGGATAAGCCTGACAATTGGTAATGTGAAACTGAATGATGTAGGAATGGAGGACATTCCCTCAAGAAAGAAATTGGGCTTGCAAAATTATTTTCTTGCTGTGTAATC
Source organism: Eidolon dupreanum (assembly GCA_028627145.1). Classification (NCBI taxonomy): domain Eukaryota; kingdom Metazoa; phylum Chordata; class Mammalia; order Chiroptera; family Pteropodidae; genus Eidolon; species Eidolon dupreanum. Next base: position 59,448,390 of record CM053507.1, read on the forward strand.
CTATTTCGTAGACCATAAACTAAGTATTGCTCTATTCATTTTCTCTGCAGTCTTTCTTTAAAAAATTCTAATCATTTGTATGACATAGTTAAATCCTATAGGCCAGGGAAAATTCTTTATGTAAAAAAAATATTACCCCAATTTAAATACACATTCTTAAGTTTTTTTCTAAATGCCCATCAGATGATCTCCCCACCACCCCCCGCTCCCTCCCGCCCCACTCACTTTTCCTGCTGACCTCAATCGACCACATATCCCAGAGTTTTCTACACTTCTGCCTGCAAAGCCCACCACATATTTTCATTTTAGAACTCTTTTCCTACTCTAATGTGTTAGATTTACTATTTTTTCTTTTTTGATTTCTGCCTAATTTTATATGAGCATATTCTCTAGTAGTTTTCTATGAAAACTTGGAGGTAAATTTTATTAAATCTTTGTTTATCTGAAAATGTCCTTATTTTACTATGACATTTGATTAATAATTTCACTGAGTACAGAATTCTAGGTTAAAAATAATTTCCCCAACATATTGAAGTCACTACTATTCATAGTATCATTGATAAGTCATAGGTCAGACGTCCCTGTTTCCTATCGCATTTTCGTTTTTCTTGTATATTTATAGTGTATATATGTATACATATACAGATGTATAGTATGTGTGCATGTATATATGTGTATATAATTTTTTAAACAATCATTTTAGTGGAGGCTGAGGATAGTGAGGGAAAATGTATGCACGGTTTATATATCATTTTCATCAGAAAGCTTAATTTCTCTTTTTTTTCCTATATCATTTTATGTTATATCAGAGTATCTTCAAGTGATGTTTATGGGTAGTATACTTTCTGTAACCTTGTGTATCAGGAAATGTTTTTTTTTTTTTTATCTTTACCCTTGAGTGTGAAAATTTATAATTCTTTACTCTTAGAACTTTGTAGGCATGTCTTTATTATCTTCTAGCGTTTAGTGTCATGGATAAGAAGCCCGATGCCAATTTTTAATTCTTATTCCTTTGTAAATAACCAGTTTGGGATTCGTGTAAAAAAAGCATGGGATTTTATTTTGGAAATTACAAACATCAGGAAAGGCTATCATGGGGCTGGTGGTTATATGAAAGATACTAGACTTCCATTCCTTCAGCATGAATCAAAAGTAGTACTGGGACTGGAAAAAAATGTGCTGTCACCATGCCCACAAAGACACTCTAAGTTCCATTCATATCAAACAGCTTGCATTTCTGTGAACCCACTATACTTTTCCTGCCTTAATACCTGAGCATTGGTGCATCCTCCTTCCTCTTCTCTACCTGGGTAATTTTGCTTATAATTTAAGGAAAATCTTAAGTGTCACTATATTCAGGAAGCCTTCCCACATCATCCCCAGTTTGAGTTAAGTGCAAGCCTATTGTGCTCTCACAGAGCACCCTATGAATGCTCCAACATACCACTCATTGGTTTATGTGTTCATCTCTGTGACTTCTTTGAGGACAACGAGGAGATTTTTTTGTGGGCAGTGACTGTGACCTACTCATATCTCTCCTCTCAATCTCTAATGCAGTGCTTGGTTATGGAATTTGGTGTTTCAAAATATTTGTGGAAGGGAATTAGAATTTTAAAATATATTATTGCTTTTCAGAGCATTGCAATCCATTTAATTTGGTGTCATTTATAAATTACACATCCTAAATTCCTTCACTTGATCCCAGAAATATATAAGAAATAATATCTAAGATTCATTGAACACTAATTATGTGCCAGGTAGTGTTCTAAGATCATAAAACATTAATTCATCTAAGCTTTACAACAACCCTATGGGTATAGGCACTTTTATTATTTTCATTATAGATAAGGAAATAGACTTATCTATAGGAAGATTAAGGTTCTTTGTAAAAGATCACACAGTGATTGAGTAAAATGGGAAAATTTGAACCAAGACAGACTTATCTCCACTTTATACAACATTTGCTTCTCCAATGTTGTTATGGTTACTTGATAATACAGTTTAATTCAATTTAATTCTATTATCGGTATCTTTTGAATGATGAGTCAGTCATGTGCCAGGCACTGAGACACACAATGATTCCTGACAGAGGGAATTAATAATCTTGAGACAGAGGTGATTGTATAAATAATTAAAATACAATGAGACAAATGAAAAATAGATGTACATGGTACAGGAATAATAGGAGCTTATCTATAGCCAACAGGAGTTATCTCTTGCTATATAACAAATTACCCTCAAATTTAGCAGCTTAAAACAATAAATATTTTTTACTTCACAGTTTATGTGGGTCAGAATTTGGGTGTGACTTATTCTGGATGTCTCTGTTTCATGCTCTCTCTCAGAGCTACAGTCAAGGTGTTGGCCAGGGCTGCAGACTCATCTGAAAGCTCAAGTGGAGGACCATGTGGTTGTAGTCAGGATTCTCAGCTGTGTATAAACTCCATAAATCACTAATCTAATTGCTCCGAGTAATTGTGTATCTATACTCTTAGCTTTTACCTTACACATACGTAAATTAGTATTCAGCCAAAGACTCAAGGGGATCCCTATGCAGATTTCTGGAGTCCCCATCTTTGGAGACTTTAATATATGTATTGTTAATCCTTAGACTCTTCTGTTTCTCAGTTTCTTCATTTTTTCAAATCTAGTATAGTCACCTCCTCTACTTTATTCAGCTTCTGTTGGTTAAAAAATATTCTTCCGTCTTTGCTTCTTATCTGATCTCTTGTGTCTCCTTCAATAAACTCAGTAATGATCCACCACAAGTGTCTATGTCCTAATCTCCAGAACCTGTGAATATGTTACCTTACATGGTAAAAGGGGCTTTGAAGATGTGATTAATGATCTTGAGATGGGGAGATTATCCTTGATTATCCAGCTAGACCCAATGTAATCACCAGGGTCCTTATACAAGAGACTCAAAGTAAAAGAAGATGGAAACAGAGATCAGAGAGAACAGAAGATAATATTCTGCTGGCTATGAGGATGAAGAAAGGGGCCACAAGCTAAGGAATGTAGGCATCCTCTAGAAGATGGAAATGGCAAGGAAACAGATTCTTATGTAGGACCTCCAGAAGGAATGTAGTACAATTGATATCTTGATTTTAGCTCATTAAAACTGATTTCAGACTTCTGATCTCCAGAATCAGAAGATAATAAATATGTTTTTGGCCACAAAGTTTGTGGTAATTTGTTATAGCAGCAAGAGGAAACTAATATACACCCATTATGATCTCTTTCACTTGCCCGTTCAATCTTCCTCTTTTTCTTGGTTCCTTCCTCTACTTGTAAATGTATTCAAGCTTCTCTGGATTCTGAGCTCCTATATTCTTTAGGGTGCTCCTTCTTCACCTCTTACTACTTTCATTTCTTTATCATCTACTAACCCTGTTATTCTTTGTAAACCAAGTTCTCTTCCCAATACTCACTGAAGTTTCTCTTTGGAATTTCGTTTATAATCTTATAAGCACCAAGCCTATCCTCTGACTTTCTTCTCGATGTCTCTTTAGGATTTGATAAAGTGGATTGCTCAACCTACAATCTCTCTTCCTCTTAAAAACTGACTTTATTTTTTAGAACACTTAGATTTACAAAAAATTGAGATTATAGCACAGAGGGTTCCCTTACACCCCTATAACTATTTTCTCCTGCTATTAACCTTAATATGGTATGTTTGTCACAGTTTACAAATCATTACTGATGTATTATTCTTAACTAAATTCTATATTTTATGCAGATTTTTTTAGTTTTTACTTATTAGCTTTTTCTCTTCCAGGATCCCATCCAGGACACAACATTAGATTTAGCATCATGCCTCCACAGGTTTTTCTTGTCTGTAGCAGTTTCTCAGACTTTTCTTGGTTTTGATGACCTTGACAGTTTTGAGGAGTCCTGGTCAAGTATTTTGTAGAATGTACCTCAATTTGAGTTTGTCTGATGTTTTCCTCATAATTAGACTGGGGATACAAGTTTTGGGAAAGAAGACCACAGGAGTAAAGTGCTGTTTTCATCACATCATGTTAAGGGTATATACTATCAACATGATTTACTACTGTTGATGTTGAGCTTTCTCACGTGGCTGAGGTAGTGTTTACCAGGTTTCTCCAAAGTTCCTTTTTGTCCCCTTTCCATACCTACACTGTGGAAGCAAAGAGTCACTATGCACACCCCATACTAAGGACTAGGGAGTTAGTTACACTTCTGCCACATTTTCTTTTAAATCTCCTACCTTGAATTTTTTTTACAGAGCATGATCTTGGTTGATTTTCTCTTCATCACTGAGTTTCTAAATATAGGCCTACCCAAATGTCCTGTGTCAGTGATGTCTACTTCCTCCCCTTGAGTCCAACTCATCCCCTCCAGTGGCTTCTCTACTCTTTCCTGTGAGAGGCTCCCAAAGTGTAACCTTATCCCTGGCCCTGCTCCTGAGCTCCCAACTTGGATACCTCTGCAATATTAACCTGCAACATGTAACAGTTCAACCTTTAAAAAACTGACGTCTTCATCTTCTCTCCCTCATTGTATCCACTAACTGCTTCTTTAATAGCTGAGTTGTCCAGGCATGAAAACTCAGAGTGATACCAAGTCTTTCTTGCTTGCAGCTAATGCAATAGTTTATCAGTTCCTAAAATCATCCACACAAAATCTCTCTCTCATGAATCTCTCTCTCTCTCTTTTTTTTTTAATCCCCATGGTCATCCAGAGTCAGGGCCTCATTTTCTTTTATCTAGGTAGTTCAGCTGGTAGTTGATCATATACCTCTTTCCACAGTTTAGTCTATACTCACTGTTATATGATTTGTTTAATATAGGTGAAGTTATAGTTTCTGATATAGACATGTCTAGTAGCTGCCTATTACTGAATATCTCCTTCCCTCTCTTCTTTCTCTCCCTACTCCCCTCCCCTCATACACCCACCTCACTACTACCATGACCTCCACCAATTATTGAATGAGAGGTATTTTATTCTCAATACTAGTGTGATAGAGACAAAAAACTTTTTTTAATGTGGCTTCTGTCAACCAAGGTGAAGACACGTTTTTCATTGTGACATGTAAGGTGCCAAATATTCTAGTCCTTACTTCCAAATGTGTCTTCTGCTCACAGTTATCAATATGTTTTATATAAATACTGCTTTAAACATATTATTTAATCTATCTAGGATGCCCTGCTTTCTGAGACAAGCCCCTTACCAACACACAGATACATAGACATATTGTCTTCAAATGCAGGTAGTATTCTGTTTATCTTTAACACATTTTTGTTTTGTTTTGTTTTTGCTATAGTCCTTCATGTATATCAAGTCTTTTATCATTTACCAAACTGATAGTTCCTCTGAGCAAGTGCTGTGTTTCAGTTATATCTTATCTCCTCCAGTGCTTGCATAAAGTGGACACTCAGTAAATCATTTTGATGGGTTACCCTGCTTTGCATTGTAATAGAGAAGTCCTTGAAGTGAGAAACAGTGCTTAGGCAATTACTGTAAACATTGTCCTGTGTTCCATACAACACAACCAAGAATAGGTTGTAGTTTGTATCTTATTTGGTACACATCAAATAATTCTCTGTCTGGCATATAAATAGTTAGAAATAATTTTATTTTATCACAAAAAAATGTTAGTGATAAGTAACAAAGTGAAATACATAGCCCAGGGAGTCTGTACCTACTTATGTAGTAGCTTTTACTTAGAAGCTTTTAAAATCCCTTTCTAGCCAAGATATTTTAAACACCTTTCTACTATTCAACTGTGTAAAATGGCAATGGTTTTAGAGTTGAACTTCTCATTAATTTTTCTCTTTTGTGTACTTTCCAGAATTCATTTCAAATATAATTTTCAATTTTGAATAATAACATTTAAAATCAACCCCAAGGTAAAAGTTGTAGGACAACATAAAAAATGAAGTCACTTTTCATGTGTTTCCCATTGGCAAGTTACTGTGTTTTTTTCTGCCACCAGGCTTCATCTAATAATGTGACCTTTACTGTGCTAATAGACAGCAAACAAAAATCTGCCAAATTGTGATAAAATATAGGTTTTAAATATAAAATGAATTAAGTTAAGAAGATTTATAAAGGTCAAAAGCATGGAAAGAATTAAGTTGAAATAGTGATTTGTGTTTTGACACATGTTGTACTAGGTTTTCTCCAAAGTTATTTTAAAAAAATCTTAATAACTCTACTAGGAAATGTATTTTTTTTTTTAAAAAAATAACACTAAGGTAGTGTTGAGTGTGTTTGTTTGGGCTCAAATGTTAGTTTATTCAGCAACTCTTTATTGTGCACCTTATATGTGCCAGGCAATGAAGCCGTTCTAGTAAAGAATTCAGTAATAATCCCTGACCTCTTGGCACTGACTGTTTAATAGGAGATGCAGATAAGCAATTGTTCAACTATTCTACACAGCAGGGTTACACTGAGAAAGTTTAAATGGTGATGGAAGCTGTAGCTACCTCACTCAGACTTCTAAGTTAAGGTCTAAAGACAAGATTAAGTTCACCAGGCATGAAGGAGTGGGAGGGGTGCTACATTAATAAAGGGCATAGAAGATACAAAAGTACAAAGGAGAAAGAACAGTGTGCATTCTGAAATTGAGAGTTCATTATAATGAGAGGTCAAGTTTAAGGTAGTAATATATTGTAAATGGTGATTCTCTACCAGGGGAGATTTGGACCTCCAGGGGATGTTTCTCAATGTCGGGAGGTATTTCTGGTTGCCACAACAGAGTTGGGCGAGGCTACTGGCATCTAGAGGGTCGAGACCAGAGATGCTGCTGAACATCTTACAATGTGTAGGACTGTCTCCAACAAATAATTGTCTGCTCTCAAAGTCAATAGTGCCTAGGACAAGGAAACCTATTAAAGAGAAACCTGTAGACTTAAATTGGGTTTTGAACACAAAGCTACTTGAAGGAATTTGGGATTTATTCTGGGAGTCACGGGGCACCACTGAAGGTATTAAACATGTGTTGTTTGTCACTCTGAGAACCACTCCATTATCGTGGCTGAAATTAGGTATTTATTTATATTGAGTCTCACTCACATGATCAAAAAATTGTGATGACTATGAATTCCATCTACCCATCTTACAAAAGTTGACAGACCATCACTGTGGAAAGTTTTCAGAAAAGTTTAAAAGTAGAAAGAAAAGATAGCTTAATTCATTGGTCTTTGCCAGATACAACATAATTTTTCTAGAGTGTGTGTGTTTATTTTATTAGACTCCTTGCTGCCACATAGGGTCAAGCATGAGCATCCATTCTCATGAATATGAAGCCCTGGAAATCAATAGAAGATACACTGGGCCATGAGGTAGTTTCAACTGGAAATAATAATAATAATAATAATAATAATAATAACAAAAACCTTGTACATCTAGAGAAAAGAGATACCATTTAAAGTTTCAGAATAGGGATTCTTAATTTTTTTTTAAGTTCCAGTCTCTTGATCATCTGATGACACTAATTTTTTTTTTTTTTTTAGAAATATGCACTCATTCCTACAAATACAGGATCTAATTTCAGGGTTTCACGTAGCCTACAAAGACATAATGATTTCTCACATAATACTGATATTCCTCCAAATACCCAAAGGCCAGACTGATAGCCACAAAAATTTGAAAAAGGAAATCTAACATAATTTAGAATCATCCAGAGAAAGCTTTGCATTTTTTCATCAGCAAAGAACTCTTTCCAAAAATGTTCACCATGATACCATTTGTGTTATCTTGCAAAAAATAAGTAATATTGCATCACAGCCAAAAAATTCAATGGAAATGAGCAATTTTTCTTATGATCCATAATGAAGACAATATGTTGCTCTGGTTATAATAACCTCTGTGATGAACAATTCTGTAAACCATGTGCTTTCTGCTGATTCTTGTCCATTTAATCATTACTTTACCGAAAAATAGTGATTGATTATAGGCTCAGTGTTTTGTAAATGGGAAGAAAGGGTGAACTGATCTGTGCCTGAGTTTATTACTGCTCTTTTCTTGTACAATCAAGTAACAAACTTTCAATTCCTTTGACTCTCTTTTACTACAGATGTACCAATTAACTACCTTAGTCAGGGTAGAACTGCTTCCCAGAACACCCACATCCTTGTAAACTCAGATACAAATACACACACGCACACACACACACACACACACACACACACCTTATCAGTTTTTTGAGGAGATAACACATGCTTATTTAAAGGTTTTTCTCTCCACTAATGCCATCACCATTAGCTCAATGCATTTTCTACTTGTTTGTTGCTATGCTCATTATTGTTCACACTTCCTAGTTCTGCACGGAGAATCAAAGTGTCTGCTTTAACTCAAATTCTTGCTCTGATTTCTAGTAATTTGTCCACGTGAATGAAATTCCATTACGAGAGTCAGAATGTCCCTTTATGCTCTTTAGTTTGGGATTTCATGTGCTCTACAAATGTTAGGCAGCAGTTAACATCTAGTCAGAATCAAGGTATTATTTAGGATTGCAGTTCTCACCTGGGACTCAGGGTCTTTTTATAAGCTCATTGGTTGTTTGTAGAACTCATTTCCTTCTTGTGCTTTTCACATGTCTGTTTCCATCTTTAAATCAGCAATGGTAGTTAGAGTCCTTCTCATGCTTTCAATCTCTCCCTTCTTTCTGCTATATTTCTCTGACTCCAGCTGGAGAAAATTCTCTGCTTTGAAAGGCTCATGTGATTAATTTGGACTCATCTGGATAATACAGGGCACTTTATCTTAAGATTTCTGACTTTAATTACTTCTACAAACTCTCTTTGCCATGTAACATAATATGCTCATAGGTTCCAAGAATTATGGTGTGAACATCTTGGGGGCCTTTATGCTACCAGAGAAACCTGCAGATAAACATTCAGAGTGAGAGAGAGAGAGAGCTAGAGTAAGAGCAAGCGAGCAAGAGAGAGAGAGAGAGAGAGAGAGAGAGAGAGAGAGAGAGAGAGTTTGATTCTAATTAGAACTATCATGGAAGATCAAAACCACACTGAAATATCACCTCACACCCGTCAGAATGGCTATCATCTGCAAGACAAGAGATAGCATATGTTGGCAAAGATGTGGAGTAAAGGGAACACTTGTGTGCTGTTGGTGGGAATATAAACTGGTACATCCACTATAAAAACACTGTTGAGGTTGTTCAAAAAATTAGATGTAGAACTAATATATGATCGAGAAATTCCACTTCTGGGTATATATATCCACAGAGAATGAAATCAGGACATTGAAGAGATATCTGCACCATTATTTTGTTGCAGCATTATTCATAATAGCTAAGATATGGAAACAACCTAAGGGGCTGTCAGCAGATGAATGGATAATGATGGTTCAACCTTGAAGGCATTATATTAAGTAAAATAATTCAGAGAAAGACAAATGCTGTATAATACCACTTATATGTATAATTTTCAAAAGCCATACTCATAGAAACAGAGAGCAGAATGATGATTATCAGGGTTTGGGAGTTGGGGGGAAATAGGAGATATTGGTCAAAGGGTACAAACTTTCAGTTTTAAGGTGAATAATTTGGGGGAATCTAATGTACAGCATTGTGACTGTAGATAACAATATTGTATTACATACTTGAAAGTTGCTAAAAGAGGTGATGGAAGTGTTAGCCAAGACAAGAGATAACTAGATATCTTGTTACGGCCAGTGCAACAGTGGTAATAATTTTATAGTGTATAAGTGTGTCAAGTGAACACATTGTACACCTTAAACTTACACAATGTTATATTTCAATTATTTCTCTATTAAAAATGAGTAAACAAATAAATATTTCTAAAATTAAATGATAAAAATATCCTGTAAGAATGACCTAATTAGACTTATTAGAGAAGGGACCATTTTTAGGGGGGCCTTGGTGTTTGAATAAAATTTTGACTGGTGGAGACGAAGTTGGGTCATTTTATATGAAGGTAATAGAATAAACAGATTTGAAAATGAAAAAGTATGAGAGTTTGAACAAAACAGTAGTCAATTTAGGGTATAAATAATGATAAAGTAGATGGGAGTCAGGGAGTAGAGGTCCTTAAATTATGGGTCAACAGCTTATTCTTATTAAGAACATAACCTATACATTGAAGACATTAAATAAAAATAAGTATTAAAATTAAATAAAAAAATTTTTTAAATGCTGCGAATGAATGGGAGTATCAATTTGCAACGGGTGGATAAATTTTATCAGCAGGAATTACAATGCTACAGGTGATTAGGATAAGGAAAGTTCTGAAAATTAATGAAGCTAAATACAGAAATGGTACCTCTTAGCAATTCCTATATACAGACTTCCCATTAAAGTTTTGCTTCTCTCTATGAAGTAAAGCCTCAGATTTTACAGATGTCCATGCTTAAACATCACTGTAAATATCTGCTTCCACCGCACATGTGAGTGGCTTGGAGATTATTCATTTTATCCCTTCATTTATGAACATAACCAAGTGTAATATAATTTGAAAAATTCAGAGAAAAAATCAGAATATATAATAGAAAAAGATTCCATTTTCAGTAACAGCTTCAGATAAAAGGGATTAAACTTAAGAAATATGCAAGACTTACATGAAGAAACCTTTAAAACACTATCAAAGAATATAAAAAGACTTCAACTAATGAGGAAATATATTATGTTCCAGACAAGAAGACTCAATAGCATAATGATATCAATTCTTCCTATTTTAATTTAAAATTCAATGTTATAACACCAACAAAATTACTAGCAGTCTTCTTGTTTTCTCTTTTCACAGGACTAATCAAGTATAAACTTCTCATGACAAAATAAACAGAATATCTCAAAAATTAAAACTAGAAAACTGGAGAGATCAGACTAGTCATTCCAGTTAGCAAATCATACCCGAATGTTTTAATAATTTAAACTCTGGTAGCAGTTTAAGACTAGATGGAGAAACAAATGAAATAGGATAGAAAGTACAGAAATAGACCCAAACACATGCCATATAATAAAAAGGCCATCTTAAGTCAGTGGAAAAAATATGAATTAGTCAATAAATAGTACTGGGACAACTGGATGGCTATCTGGAAAAAAAGTTGTGTCTACAGGATTAATTCCAAGTGTATAGAAAATATAAATGTAAAAAGTGAAATCATAAGAGCACTAGAAGAATCCATGGAAAAAAATTCTTTATGATCGTGAAAGATCAGAAGTCATTAAAAAAGCTATATCTAATTACATTAAAATATCTTCATAGCTAAGTGCAATGTTAGCTAAGTCAAAATACACCAATTAATTGATAAATACATTTGTAGCAATATTTAAAATAGCAAAAACATTGGAAACATTTTAAATTTATCAGTAGGGACCAGTTAATAAAGTATGTTTGATCCATACAATGGAATATCATGTTTCGGTAAAAAGTAAGAGAGAGATCCAGGTCAAGATAGTGCAGAAGGTAGATGCTGTGCTCACTTCCTCTTATGATCACATCAAAATTATAACAAAACTACAGAACAACCATCACTGGAAGTTGCCTAAGGTCTGGCTAAACAGAAGTCCTACAACTGGGGACAGAGATAACAGGTCACCTCGAGCCTGGTAGAAGGGAAGGAGAGGCAAAATGGCTCAGTTCCACAACCACATGTAGCAATCAAGAATCGGGAGAGTTATCTTGGCTGCAGGACCCCTCCACCACCCACCCCACACACATGCCGGAGGAGGAAGGGGTCCTGGCTCCACATCGGGCTTTCCAGCCCAGGGTTCCAACACCCCACAATCTCTGGCTATAAAAACCAGTGGAGACTGTGAGTGAGTGAGATGGAGGGCTATGGAGTCACAGACATTCCTCTTAAAAGGCTTGCGCCTGGTCTTACTCAGTGAGGAACTCGCTCATTCTTCTCTCCAGAACTGGGGCAGCTGGTTGAAGAATGCCAGGAGCATATGAAAAACTGAGTTGTTGGGCTTCAGGGTAAGGGCTGAAAGGATGGCTTTCTCCAAGACAGAAATGCTGACAGTATCCATTATTTCTTTGTTGAGCCTTCCTGCTTCCCAATGTGTGAATGGAGGTGCTGCCATACAAGTCTCCAGAAACCAGGCTAATACAGGTTGCTCCTCCCAGGCAATTCCCTGAGACTCCACCTTTCCTAAATGGTAGGCCCACCCAAGCTGTCACCAGTGATTTATTCCATACAAATGGCCTATCTTGGCTCATGCTGCAAACTTTCCTGAAATCTCTCAAAGGCTAATAAAACTGAAGAAAGCAGCATCTGGCCTTGGCATGCCCCACACCTCTTGCTGAACAGCCCTAAGCACGGCACTAGTGGCAGTCAGCCTCGATTCCTGGATTGGCTTCTCGAGGCACCTATAAACCCAGCACAGGGGCAGTCATATTAAATTGCTTGGTTACTCTTACAAGGTGGCCCAGGAGGCCCATGGGCCAACATATCCAGTGACCTGCTTCCACTGGTGATGGAACACTACCCAGGATAGCATTGGAGGAGGACACACTGAAGGGAACATTGGGCAGGCCCCAGACCCTGCTAAAGAGAATCCTGCTTTATAGGCTCAGCCCCTCACGAGTCAGTCAGTCATCACAACCAGTTAGCCCAAGGGTCAATCTCTCCAATCAATGTGTAAACAGCAACCAAGGCTCAACTACAACAGGTGGGCACATGCAACCTGCACAAAGGACACACCTTGAGCAACTTGTTCTGGTGACAAGGGAAGACTGTGCCACTGGGTCTCACAGAACTCCTACTACATAAAACCATTCTACAGAGACTGGGAGACTTTGGAGCCCTACCTAACACAGAGAAACAAACACAGGGTGGCAGCCAATATAGAGAGACAAAGAAACATGTCTCACCTGAAAGAACAGAAGAAAGTTCCAGAAAAAGAATAAACCAAATGTAGACAAGCAATCTACCAAACACAGAGTTCAAAACACTGGTTATAAGGGTACTCAATAAACTTAGGGGAAGAGTAGATAAACTCAGTGAGAACTTTAACAAAGAGATAGTAAGCATAAAAAAAAGGACATAGAAAACATAAAAGGGAACCAGTTAAAAATGAAAATATAATATCTGAGATGAATAGTATATTAGAGGGAATCAACAGATTGGATGAAGTGGAAGATCAAATCAGTGATTGAGAGAATGGGGTAGAGGAAGAAACTAGTCAGAAAAGCAACAACGACAACAATAAAAGAATAAACAAACAAACAAAAAACGAGACTAATTCAAGGGACCCCTGGGAAAACATCAAGTGTAACAACATTTGTATCACAGAGGTACCAGAAGGAGAAGAGTAAGGGCAAGAAACTGAAAACCTAGTTGAAGAAATAATGACAAAAAACTTCTCTAACCTGGTGAAGAAAATAAACATACAATCTCAGGAAGCTCAGAGATTCCCAAACAAGTTGAACTCCAAGAGGCCCACACCAAGACACATCATAATTAAAATGCCAAAGTTTAAATACAAAGAGAGAATCTTAAAAGCAGCTTAAAAGAGAAAAGCAATTAGTCACCCACAAGGGAGCTCCCATAAGACTGTCAGCAGATTTCTCAACAGAAAGTTTGCAGGCCAAAAGGGTTTGATACAAAATATTCAAAGAGATGAAAAGCAAGGACCTACAACCAATATTGCTCTACTCAGCAAAATTATCATTTAGAATAGGACAGATGAAAAGCTTCCCAGACACGAAATAGCTAAAGGAGTTCATCACCACCAAGCCAGTATTACAGGAAATGTTGGAGGGACTTCTTTAAGAAGAAGAAAAACATGTGTCAAAAATATGAATAAGGAATGGCAATAACTACATATCCTCAAATGAAAAAGAATTAATTACCCCAATCAAAAATAGGGTGTAATTGCGTAAGAAAACAAGACCTTTACATAGGCTGCCTACAAGAAACTCACTTCATATTAAAGGATACACACAGACAGAAAGTAAAAAGATGGAAAAAGATAGTTCATGATGGATCTAGAGGGTATTCTGCTGAATGGAGTAAGCCAGTAAGAAAAAGACAAATGCTATATGATTTCATGTACATGTAGAATCTGAAAAACACAATAAACAAGTAAAACAGAAGCAAACTTATAGATACAGAGAACATTTTAAGGGTTACCAGGTGAGAGGGTGGTTGGGGGGCAGTGAAAAAGGGGGAAGGAATTAAGAAGTACAAATTTATGGTTACAAAATAGTCATGGAGACATAAAATATAGCATAAGTAATATAGTCAATAATATTGTAATAACTTTGTACGGTGTCAGATGGGTACTAGATTTATTGGAATAATTACTTCATGAGTTTTTAGATATCTAATCACTATGCTGTACACTTGAAACTAATATAATATTGTGTGCCAACTATAATTTAAAAAAAAAGAATAAGAGAGTTCTCTATGTATTGATATGAAAAGACTCCAAGATACATTATAACGTGAAAAAAGCAAAGTCCAAAATGATTTTAGTACACTATCTCATATATAAAAAGAAATTAAATATCTATATATACACACAAATATATGTGTATTTGCTTGTATATGAATAAAGAAACTAGTTCTTACCTACAATTTGGAAAATTGAGAGAAGAGGGTCACAGGTAAGAGTAAGATTTTTCTTTGAATCCCTTTTTATGTTACTTTATTTTGTATTAGTGATCCAAAAATTTAAATAATAAAAAAATCTAGTAATGCTTTTCTTTTTCTAGGCAACCTTATTCATTCTACCAATTCCTATTTTATTAAGTTATCATAGGGAACATTTACCAATTGCAGAATTCCTTCAAGGCATCAGAATTCTATGACATCAGTTCAAAAGAAATTGACCTGGTATACAGTGCTATGTGGTGCTTTAGGGCCAAAATACAAAAACTCTTAAGAAATGCTCAGTTTGACAAGGGTGAAGTCCTTCCAGGTTGTTTGGTCTTCCATGGCTTCATAGCCACTGACCAATAGTTGGTCACATTCTGGTATCTCTCTTAATCCATCCATTAGGCTATAAAACACAACTCCAGAGATCTGATTAGCCAGGTGGTGGGCTCTGGGACCAGGAAATGAGCAAGTCAATTTATGATTAAGATATAAAGCTGGCAAATATAAGGGCCACACTATGCAAGTGTTGGCCAGGATTACCACTCTGGATTTCTTTCTCTGCATCCCCAGCCTCAGTGAATCTATCTTGCTCTCTTGCCTCTCCAGAACCATGTGAATTTCAACATGGTATAGAGTCGAAGGAGAGAAACAGGATATTAGACAGAGAGGGAGAAAATTGCCATTTTCAGCTGTTATGTACATGAATGGTATTTTCAGTTAATGAGATGTTTTGTAGAAACTGTCTTATAGTTTCATTTAAACCCCTTTTAATATTATGTTTTAAGTATATCTTTCTCTAAAAAGTTAAATTCTGAGAAAGAGGATCTTTTCAAATAAGGCGAGCAGTGACTCTGAAGACCTTCATGTGCATATAGAGGGCAGATGGCAGAAGGGAGCAGGCAAGCTTAGAATAAATGAAATTCCATTCCAATTAAAAAAGGATCCTTGGAAGCACCTCAAGCAAGCTAGAATTACTGTCATGCCTGTTGATGTTGTAATCTCTGCTTTTCTATTGGGTGAGAGACATATAAATAAGCCAAGAAATAAGGCAAGTAACTTGAGAAACCAGATGAAATTTTTTTCTTTATACATTTTAAGTAGAAAGAGGCTGGCTTAAGTTGAGTTGAGGGAACGGCATAAATGGTATGAGAAGAACAAAGGCTACAATAGTTAAGATAAATGACCATGGTGGATGAGATTTTAATTCCTTAAAGAAGTTCTAGAAAAACTGAAAAAATAATATTAAAAGGGGCTCACTCAAGCTTTGAAAGGAAGCTGAAGGCTACATCAAACAATGAGCAACAGAGCTGAAGATGAAGTTAGAAAAATATCCAATTTTAACTGACATCTTCCCTAAGTTTTTCTCTAAATTATGCATCTTGCTTAAAAAGAATATTTCTTTATGTTTCTGTTTTCTTGTTTAATAGAGAATTCGACTTCAGATAAAGCCTGAGTAGAATATTTGGCTAAATCCTGTGACTGGCTTAATTATGCCTGTGGGAAGCTATTCAGACCTTGAAGCTGTAACTTCAATATCACTATGAATAGCATGACAGTTTATTCAAACAGTGGGCAGAGGATCAGGAGAAATTTAGAGGCCACTGAAGTGCTAGCATGAACATGTAAACCTACAAAATAACCTTGGTAAATACCACAGACTGTAAAAATATCGTTTTTTTATCTGTTGCATAGAGGACAGCACTGAACTTGGCTTTTTGGGCAGATGCAGTTTTCAAAATGAGAATAAGATCTTAGGTCTTCAGAGCTTAAATAACGGGAAAAGCAAGCAAAACTTAGGGATGATTGTTGAAGTATATTTAATGCTTATTTGTGCAAATTAAAAGCCAGTAATTTTGATCTTTGTATTATGTTAACAAAGTAGTTTTCCAAAGTTTTAAATGACAGTGGAACTCATCTTTCAGATGATACCTTTTACAAAATTTGAATACATAAAACAAATCAGAAATAGAATTTCAGTAGTTTTAATCCTATTTTATAAATTCACACATAACAGTTTTTTACTTATTCATAATATCAAAGAAAATAATTAGGCTGTTTTGACAAACCGATAATTTGAAAACAAGGCTATTATCACAGTTTTAGGACAATTGTAGTCTTTTATCAGCTTCAATATCCAACAAATTTTTATATCTTGTTTTGTTTGCACAATAGGGAGAAAATCTTAATTCATTAAATAGTAGCAAATAACACTCTTCTAGAGTATTGAACATTCATTTTGCATTTTCAGGGCACTGGAAAATTACAATGATTCTGAAATAATGCAACGGCTGCTAGATTTTTAAAAATATTTATTCATTATCTAACTACTGCTCACATAAGTGGGTAATTGTTCAAATTTCAGAGAAATTGAAAAGACTCCATTTTTTGGTAGAAAATACTTTACAAATTTATTTTATGACATAATGAGATGTTTGGTGTAGTTATTTTTAACAATCTTTTGTATACATCAATGTTTGTCTCTATTAGGGTCACTTAAAATTTCAAAGTAGTAAAACGAATTTTGTTTTGTATGTTAAGTTTAATATTTCATCTGTAATATTGTCTGTAGCTGTAAGGATAGTACTACTCAACTCGAATAGCCTAATAAATCTTAGTCATATTAAAAAAAAATTGTTGGCAAGACACAAAACCTGGTACAAATGTATAATCCAGTGTAAAAGACATGCACGGTCCTGAATAATTAGTAAAAAAGACATGTATGTAAAGCCACATAAACTTTTAAAGACTATATGGCTTTATAAAAAGTCAACTTTATGCAAAAATATGTCAATGTAAACACTATTTTTAAATTTGTACCTAAACGATTTTATCTGAGAGCATTATATCAGGCATTAATGCTCTCTAATGAGTTAAAATTTGGCATTTAACACTTTTGAACAAAAGGGTTTGTTTGTGTTACAGCTTAAATTATATCTAAAAATGTATGAAGTAATGTTTGAATTAGACAACTGTGGGACTCCTGAAACACATTTTGAAATATCTTTTAAGATATCACAATAGTGGAGTCAGAGTTTTGAGACCTAGGGTTGGAAACAATTAGTACAAGCCTCAAATCCTGAGCTTTCATGTTGATGTATAAATCCTGTAAATCTCTTAATCATTCCTAGAGCAAGTTTTCATCTAATTTTCCCAAGAGAGTTATCAAAACATTTCTTGGAGTTGAATTAGGGCATGTTGAAGGTCTTCAGAAGATAGGCTTCATATACCTCTCATAAATCAATGTATCTCTCAAGCTTGCTGAATATAATAACTATGTTAAATTCATTTCTTCAGAATGTTGTGCTATGACATTATGTCTTCAAACTGTTATTGCAAAAAGGTTGAATTACTTTCTAAAAAATGTAAAGGTAAACTTTCTTTTAAATCACACTGATTCTGAAATACCACAATGGATGCTAGATATTAAATAATAAGGAATGATTTACAATACTGTCTTACAATAAAATTTTCTATTTGGCCTTTAGTTAATTTTACTTTTTTCCCATATTAATGAATGATATTTTAGTTAAGAGGTCATGAACTATAGCAAATATTGATGAAGCTGCAACACCCTAACTTTTCTCAGTAGGCTGGTAATCCAGCTGAAAGCATAAAAACTTAGTATGTGTATCCTTTACATTACTAATTGAATTTAAAGAGGCAAATTGCCAGGGTCTCTAGTTATAGACTTGATTACAACTTTCACTTTCTATATCAATTATATAGTATGAAGTGAAACCCATTAAAATATATTGTCTTCATATCTTAGTTTGCTCTCCTTCCTGTTTGATTTCAGCAGAGTAATAAACTCTGGTTAGGTATCACTTTGCCCGACAATATAAAACTTCTCAATTTCTTCTAAAGCATTCATGTTGATTTTAGCCATTCTGAGCATTGACTAGTACTCATTTTCCTCACTTTGATAAATTTTCAAGCAATCTGTGAGAGCTAATATAACTCTGACTTCTGTTAGCTAGTTGTGAGAGCTATATTTGCACTCTCCCATTTTCTTCCTGTTTTGTCTTTATGTTGATATGTGAACTTACGAAGGGAAAATCATTTTAAAAATTTATTTTTATTTTTTAAAAGATTTTCATTAAACTATGAAATAAAATATTGTGTTAGTTTCAGGTATACACCATAGTTATTCAACATTTCTGTACCCTAAAGAAGTGATCACCACGGTAAATCCAGTAACCACCTGACAGAGTACAGCACTATCACAACATTACTGATTATATTCCCTACACCATACATTACAACCAGATGATTTATTTGTTTTATACTTTATATTTGTTATATACTTGGAAATTTGAACCTCTTATGTCCCTTCACTGTGCACCCCCCCCCCCACCTTTTAAAAAAATTTTAAATTACTTTCAGGTATATTGCATAGTGGTTAGATACTGATATAATTTATTAAGTAATTTCCCTGACTAGTCTAGTACCCACCTGGCACTATACATAGTTATTAAAATATTATTGACTATATTCTCTATGCTGTACTTCACATCCCCATGATTATTTTGTAACTATCAATTTGTAATTCTTAATGCCTTCATCTTTTTCGCTCAGTCCCCCAAGCCCTTTCTCATCTGGTAGCCAGCAGTTTGTTTCCTGCATCTATGAGTCTATCTCTGTTTTGTGCGTTCATTTTTTTGTTCTTTAGAGTCTCATATATGTGAGATTATGTGGTGTTTGTCTTTCTCTGTCTGATTAATTTTACTTAGCATAATACCTTCCATGTTCATTCATGTTGTTACGAATGGTCAGATTTCATATTTTTTGACAGTCAAGTAATATTTCATTGTGTGTGTGTGTGTGTGTGTGTGTGACCTCTTCTTCATCCAATTGTCTATTCATGGACACCTAGGTTGACTCCATATCTTGACTATTGTAAATAATGCTGCAATGAAATTTGGAGTGCATACATCTTTTCAAATTAGTGTTTTGGATTTCTTCAAATACACAGATGTGGAATTGCTGAATCATAATGTAGGTCTATTTTTAATTTTTAAGGAAACTCCATACTGTTTCCATAGTTGCCAAATCATTTGTAATCCTGCCAACAGTGCATGACAGTTCCTTTTTCCAGGTTCTCACCAAAGCTTACTGTTTGTTGATTTATTGATGATGGGCATTCCGATAGGTGTGAGGTGATATTGTAGTATTAATTTGCATTTCTCTGATGATTAGTGATCTTGAGCATCTTTTAATATTCTCCATCTATATATTCTCTTGGAGGAATGTCTATTCAGGTCTTCTGCCCATTTTTTTAAATTTTATTTTTTAAAATATATTATCTTTTTTATGGTGACATTGGTTAATGAGATCCAGTAAGTTTCATGCATATGATTCAACAGTAAGGCAATATATTGAATTGTGGTTCACCATCAATAGTTACATTTTCCTGTCACCACATATTTGACCCCTTTTACCTCACCTATCTTCCCCACCCCCTCTGGTAACCACTAGTCTACTGTCCATGTCCATGAGTCTCTGTTTGTCCTGTATGTTCATTGCTTTTAGATCAATATCCCACATATAAGTGATATCATGTGATTTTCAACTTTTCCTGTCTGGCTTATTTCACTTAGCATGATTATCACAAGGTCCATCCAGGTTGTTGCAAAAGACCGTATTTCATTTCTTCTTATGGCTGAGTAATAGTCCATTGAATATATGTACCACAGCTTGTTTAGCCAATCATCTATCATAGTACAACTTGGTTGCTTCCATGTTCTGGCCACTGTGAATAGTGCTGCTATGAACATCGGTATGCAAATATTTTTTCAGATAGAGTATTCAAATCTTTGGGGTAAATACCCAGGAGAGGAATTGCTGGATTATATGGTAGATCAATTCTTAGGTTTTTGAGGAACCTCCATATTGTTTTCCATAATGACTTTACCAATTTGCAATCCTACCAGCAGTGTATGATGGTTCCTTTTTCTCCACATCCTCTCCAACATTTATTATTACTTGTCCTGTTGATTATGGCTATTCTAACAGGTGTGAGATGGTATCTCATTGTGCTTTCTGATTTGCATTTCCCTAATAGAGAGTGATGTTGAGCATCTTTTCATATACTTGTTGGCCATCTGTATGTCCTCTAGGGAGAAGTGTCTGTTCGGGCCCTCTGACTAATTTTTGCTTGGAATGTTTGGTTTTTGTTGTTGTTGTTGTTATTGAATCATATGAGTTCTTTGAATATTTTGGATATTAGGCCCTTATCAGAGGCACTGCTTGAAAATATATTTTCTCATTTGGATGGTTGTCTCTTTACCTCGTAGATGGTTTCTGTGGCCAAGCAGAAGCTTTTTAGTTTGATATAGTCTCATTCATTTATTTTTGTTTTTACTTCCCTTGACTTTGAGGTTAAATTCATAAAATTTTCTTTAAGTCCAAGGTTCTTGAGTTTAGTTCCTATGTTTTCTTCTATGCATTTTATTGATTACAGTCTTATGTTCAGGTCCTTAATCCATTTTGAGTTAACTTTGGTGTGTGGTGATAGACAACAGTCTAGTTTCATTCTTTTGCAGGTGACCTTCTAATTTTCCCAGCACCATTTATTGAAGACACTTTCCTTTCTCCACTGTATGTTTTTGACTTTTTTGTCACAAATAATTTGCCCATATAAATATAGGTTTACTTCTGAACTCTTGATTCTGTTCTGCTGGTCCGTGTGTCTGTTTTGCTGCCAGTACCATACCGTTTTGATTACTGTTGTTTTGTAGTATAATTTGAAGTCGGGCAGCGTGATACCATCAGAATTGTTCTTTTTTCTCAGGATGGCTTTGGCAATTTGAGTTCTTTTGTGCTTCCATACAAATCTGATGACTTTTTGTTCTATTTCTTTAAAAAAAAAAATGCTGATGGGATTTTGATGGGGATTGCATTAAATCTGTATATTGCTTTAGGTAATATGGTCATTTTAACTATGTTGATTCTTCCAATCCAAAGAACGTGGAATATCTTTCCATTTCATTGTATCTTCTATTTCTTTTAAGAGGGTCTTATAGTTTTCCTTATATAGGTCCTTCACTTGTTCCATTTTTGTTGCAATTGCAAAAGGAATTATTTTTGTTGCAATTGCAAAAGGAATTATTTTTTCCACTTTTTTTTTTGATGCTTGATTATTAGAGTATAGGAACGCTATGGATTTTTAATGTTGATTTTGTATCCAGAGACTTTACTGTATTTTCTTATTGTTTCTAGTAGTGTTCTTGTGGAGTCTTTAGGGTTTTCTATATAAAGAATCATGACATCCACAAATAGTGACAGTTTGACTTCCTCGTTTCTTATTTGAATGCCTTTTATATCTTTCTCTTGCCTGATTGCACTTGCTAGGACCTCCAATGTTATGTTGAATAACAGTGGCGATAGTGGACAGCCTTACCTGTTCCTGATCTTAGAGACAAGGTTTTTAGTTTTTCACCATTCAATGTTGAAAATGTTCAATGTTGGTTGAGGGCTTGTCATAGATGGCCTTTATTATGTTAAGGTACTTTCCTTCTATACCAATTTTGTTAAGTGTTTTGAACATAAATGGATGCTGTATATTGTTGGAGGCTTTTTCTGCTTCTACTGATATGATCATATGATTCTCATATTTTAATTTATGTGATGTATCACATTAATCGACTTCCATATGTTGAACCATCCCTGTGCCCCTGGGATGAAGCCCACTTGATCGTGTTGCTGTATATGTTGCAATATACAGTAACATATTAAAAAGCAATATCTTTTTAATATGTCTCTGTATTCGGTTCGCTAGTATCTTATTTAGGATTTTTGCATCTGTGCTCACAAAAGATATTCATTGGTAGTTTTCTTTTTTGTACTATTTTTCCCAGGTTTTGGTATCCGGGTAATATTGGCCTTATAACATGAATTAGGAGGTATTGCCTCCTCTTCGACTTTTTGGAAGAGTTTGAGGAGAATAGGTATTAAATCTTTGAAAGTTCATTAGAATTCACTGGTTAAGCCATCTCTTCCTGGACTTTTACTTTTTGATAGGTTTTTGATGATTGTTTCAATATCCATAATGCTGATTGGTCTATTTAGATTTTTCAGATCTTCTTGATTCAGTCTAGGAAGGTGTATTTTTCTAAGTACTGGTGCATTTCTTCTAGGTTATTAAATTTGTTACTATATACTATAGTTACTATATCATACTATATGTTACTATATCATAGTATTCTTGCATGATCCTTTGTTTTTCTGCGATGTCAATCATGATTTACCCTCTTTCATCCCTGATTTTATTTGTGTTCTTTCTCTTTTTTCTTTAGTGAATCTAGCCAAGAGTTCATCAATTTTATTAACCTTCTCAAAAAACCAGCTCCTTGTTGTATCTATTTTTTCTATTGTTTTTTAGTTATCAGTCTCATTTATTTCTGCTCTAATTTTGACGATTTCTTTCCTTCTGCTAACTTTAGGCCTTATTAGTTCTTTCTTTTCTAGTTTTTTAGGATGAAGCATTAGTCATTTATTTGGGCTCGTTCTTGTTTTTGGTGATAGGCCTGTAATGATATAAACTTTACTCTTATGGTCACTTTTGCCATGTCCAAAAAGTTTTGATATATTGTACTATCATTATGATTCATTTCTATGTATCTCTTGATCTCTCCTTTTATTTCTTCTCTGAACAAGCTATTCTTCAATAGCATGTTGTTTAATCTCCATGTATTTGTGTTTCTTCCTGTTTTCTTTTTTGCAGTTTATCTCTAGTTTCAAAGCATTATGATCAGAGAATATGGTTGGTATGATTTCAACCCTCTTATATCGTTTGAGGCTATTTCTGTGTCCCAGTATATAGTTGATTCTTGAGAATGTTCCATGTGCACTAGAGAAAAATGTCAAAGCAGCTGTTCAGGGATGGAAGGCTCTATAAATGTCAATTATGTCCAGTTGGTCTAATGTATCATTTAACAATGTTATTTTCTTATTAATTTTCTATTTGGATGATCTGTACATATCCGACAGTGGGGTATTTAGGTCCTCTACTATGATAATGTTGTGATCTGTTTCTCCCTTTAGTTCTGTTAGTAATTGCTTCCTGATTGGGAGCATAGATATTAATAAATGTTATGTCTTCTTGGTGCATGATTCCCTTTATCATTATGAAGTGATGCTCAGTATCTTTCTTTACCTTTGTTATTTTGAAGTCTATTTTGTCTGATATTAGTACTGCTACTCCTGCTTTTCTCTGAATGCCATTTGCTTGAAATATTACTTTCCACCCTTTCACTTTGAGTCTATATTTGTCTTTGGAGCTGAGATGTGTCTCCTGAAGGCAGCATATGGCTGGGTTTTGTTTTTCGATCCATTCTGCAACTCTGTGCCTTTTTATTGGTGGGTGTAGTCCATTTACATTTAGGATGATTATCGAAATATGAGGTCTTCTTATAGCCATTTACCATTTGCTTTCTGGTAGCTCGGTGTTTCCATTGCTTCCTTGTCCTTGTGTTACTGTTTTCTTTATTTTGGTTGGCTTTTGTGGATTTTGCCTCTGCTTCTTCTTGTTTTATGTTATATACTGTAGTTCTGAATCATTGGCATGTTGTTACCATTATGAATATGTAGAGGATAGTTATATATATACAGTCATCTATTTTCTTCTGTGTGTGCCTTATCTCCATTCTCCTTTGCAAATTTGGATTTTTGAATCCTCTCCTTTTCTATTATTGTTATCTCACTTTGTTCCTATGTATACTGAACTATACAATACTATCTTGCTATAGCAAATTTCTTCTTATTGTTTAAGCTTATAATGCCCCCTGTTCCTACTAAGGGTTGCACTCCTCTGCTTCTATCTGCCTGCTCATCACTGTACTCATAGTTATATATTTTTTTGTCATTTTGTTTTAGGTGACCTGACCCCTTTCTGTACTTCCTGTAATGCAGGCCTTAATTTTTGTATGTCTGGAAAGGTCTTTATTTCTCCTTCATATCTAAAGGAGAGCTTTGCTGGATACATTATTCTTGGCTGATAGTTCTTTTCATTTAATAGTTTGAATATTGCATTCCACTCCTTTCTGGCATGTAATGTTTGTGCTAAGAAATCTGATGATAATATAATGGGTTTTCCTTTATAGGTTACCATCCTCTTTTCTCTGGTTGCCCTGAGAATTCTGTCTTTGTTGTTGATTTTTGATCATTTTAATACAATGTGTTTTGGTGAAGGCCTTTTTGGGTTGAGATAATTGGGTGTTCTGTTGACTTCTTGAATTCCAAGCTCCAGCTCATTTCTTAGATTTGGGAAATTCTCATCAACTTTTTGTCTGAAAATGCTCTGTAATCCCTGCACCTTTTTCTCATCTTCAGTAATGCCCATTATTTTTATGTTTCCTCTCCTGATGGTATCAGCTAGTTCTTGAATTTCTCTTTCATTATTTTTCATTCTTCAGTTTCTCTCTTCTTACTTCTAATTTATTTCTAGATTTCTGTCTTTGATATCACTGATCCTTTCCTTCATTTGGTCGACTCTATTTCCCAATCTTGCTATTTCAGTTTTCATCTCTTGTAGTGTGTTCTTCATCTCCAGAAGTTCTATTTGGTTCTTTTTGAGGGTTTCAATCTCCTTGCTAAAAAACTCATTCTGCTCATCTAGTTATTTTGTCAATTCCTGAAATCGTTGCTATGAATTGTTTTGGATCTCATTTCAAAAGTACCATCCTGAATTCTCTGTCATTTCAGTCACATATTTCTATGTCTGTAAGCTTATTTTCTGGAGATTTTTCTCTTTCTTTCTGAGATTCCTTGTCACCAAGGTTGTTAATGGTATTCAACGGAGTGTTTCTCTGCCTGGGCATTAATGAAAGTGTATTCTGCTTTTTTCCAGAAAGAAGATTTATTATATAAAGATATCTCTTTATCCTGTTGCTAAGATGGCATTTTACCTTTTTTTTCTAGTAGGTGGTGTCTAAGCCTCTTAGATCCCTGCTTTATATAAGGTCTCAATAATGCCTTTATTTTTCTTGTAGATATTCAATTACGCTTGCTACCCTAATCTGTCCCTTTCAGTGTTAGTGACAGTTTTAGTAGCATTTACTCAGATTCCCCTGGGGCTCTGCAGTGTTTAGTCTTGAAGGATATGGGGGGAGGGGTTTTTTGGATTGGGGGACAGAAACTTTGGCTTAGTCTCATGTTTTTCAGCAATGGCTAGGTATAATCAACTGTTGCTTCTCTGCTGTCCCCACTTGTCCACCATCCCCACTTCTCTGCTTTCTGATCTAATCCCTGGGCACTGCTGCTACATGGAGCTCACAGCTCTCTAATGCAGGGTTGTTCAGGGAACCTGCTGAATCTTCTCTGTTTCTCCCAGTCTACCTCCTGATACCCAGGGCTCTGACTGGTGGTAGCTCTTATGTGCAGATCCCACACTCAGATGTGCTGGTGTGCTGGTTGGGTGATTTAGTTGAGTTTTAGATGTTCAGCTTATTTTTATTTCAAGGGTAGAGATCTGGGGACATCTCTCACTCCACCATGTTTTTGTTGTCATTTTCTGCCCATTCTTTAATTGAATTGTTAGTTTTTTTGGTGTTGAGTGGCACAAGCTTTTTTTTTCTTTTTTTTAAATTAATTTTTAATATTCTTCCAGTTAGTAGGTTGTGTTTTCTTTTTGTTGATGGTTTTCTTTGCTGTGTAAAACTTTTTTAGTTTGATATAGTCCCATTTGTTTATTTTTTATTTTTTATTTTGTTTTTCTTCCCCAAGGAGATATATCAGAAAAAATATTACTAAGAGCAATGTCAGAGTGTCTACAGTCTATATTTTCATCTAGGAGTTTTATGGTTTTGGGTCTTACATTTAAGTCTTTAATTCATTTTGAGTTTATTTTTGTACTGGTGTAAGAAGGTTCTTTAGTTTCATTTTTTGTTTTGTATGTATTATTCTGGTTTTGCCAACACCATTTATTGAAGAGACTGTCTTTATCCTATTGTATATTCTTGTCCCCTTTGTCATAAATTAATTGACCATATAGGCATCGGTTTATTTCTGGACTCTCTATTCTGTTCCATTGATCTACCTATCTGTTTTTATGACAGTACCATACTATTTTGACTACTATAGCCTTGTATATCAAGTAGCATGATACCTCCAAATTTCTACTACTTTCTCAAGATAGTTACTGCTATTTGGGGTTCCATAAATATTTTAGTATTCTGAGAAAATAACAAGATCCAACTATATGCTACCTACCACAGGGATATTTTATATTCAAAGATACAAATAGATTTAAAGTAAAAGAATGTTCATCTCTTTGGTGACCATATCAAAGTTGTGACAGAAACAAGGAGCAAGCAGCAAGGAAAAATTGCCTGGGATCTAAATGAACAAGCCATACAACTAGGGAGAAATCCAAGAAATCACCCTGCAACCACAGATGGTGGGACAGGGTGAGGACATGGGGCTGCCTCATCTCCAGTGGTTGAATGAGATGAAGGCTATGGCAGCAGCAGAAACTTCTTAAAGGGGCCATGTCCATGAGCAGATTTTTGTGGTGATGGACCTGCCCACTCTGAGCACCAGTGCCCATTCGGCTGTGCGCAGGGGGCACCAGGTACTTATAGGGAGACATTATTGGAGTAAGGACCAAGGTGAAATACTCTATATACAGAAGTGCTAGCAGTATCCATTGTTTCCCTTTAAGCCTTCCCCTCTCCCAGTGTGTGGACACAGTGCTGCCATAGCTGAGACATCATCAGACTGGAAAACAGAGGTCTATCCACCCAGAAGATTCCCTGAAACCCCACTTCCCTCAGCTCACAGCCCCACCCAAGCCACATCCAGGTATACCCTCAGCGAATCAGGTGCTCCTTGCTGAGACTCGCACTGGAGGCAACTGGCCTTGGTTTCTGGTGTGACCTTTTGAGGTGACTATAAGCATAACACCTGTGGATTGCTTGCTGAATATTAACATGTGGCCCCAGAGAGACAGAAGCTTGGGCTAAATTTCTCCTAAAGCTGAACCCCTCTCAGGACTGTGCCACTGGACATCTACTTCACAAAGCCACACTAAGAAGACTGGGAAACTTAGGAGCTTTGCATAATACATAGAAACAGACACAGAAAGGCACTCAAAATAGGAAGACAAAAAAACAGAAACCATATGAGGGAACAGAACAGAGATCCAGATATAATGGTGTCAAGTAATTTAACAGATGCAAAGTTGAAAACACTGGTTATAAAGATGCTCAATGAACTTTTGAGAAGAGTAGATAAATTCAGTGAGAACTTCAACAAAGAGATTAAAAAACATAAAAATGGAAATGGAAATTATAAAAGGGAAATGAAAAACATTATCTGAGATGAGAAGTATATTAAATGGAATAAACAAAGGAATAAACAAAGTTAGTAAAGAAGAGGATCAAATGCCCTATCTAGAGGATGGAAAAGCCAACGACAATCATAATGGCAAGAGATAAGATGCCAAGACTATTAAGGGTCAAAATTTCCATTTGATCAGCATACCTGAAGGAAAATAAGATGTTGAACAGCTATTTAAAAAAATAATGATGGAAAATTTCCCTAACCTGATGAAAGAAATGGACATAAAATCCTAGGAAGCTCAGAGAATCCCAAAAACCAGGGATCCAAAGAGGCCCTCACCATGACACATCATAAATAAAATGCCAAAGTTTAAATACAAAGAGAAAATATTAAAAGCAGCAAGAGAAAAGCAGATAGTTATCTATCTACAAGGAAACACCCATAAGATAGGCAGCTGATTTCTCAAAAGAAACTGTGCAAGACAAAAGGGCTTGGCACAAAATATTCGACAAGATGAAGACCCAGTATCTATAACCAAGAATACTTTATCCAGCAAAGCTATCATTTAGAGTTGAAGGACGGATAAAGAGCTTTCCAGACAAAAATAAGCTAAAGGAATTTATCATCACCAAGCCAGTATTACAGGAAATGTTGGAGGGACTTTTTAAGATGAAATCATATGTACCAAAAACAGGAATAAAGAATGATAACAACTACATTCCTAGCAATAAGTACTTCAGATGGAAAAGAATTAAGTGCTCCAACTAAAAGATAGAGTGGATGAATGCATAGGAGAACAAGACCCTTATATGTTGCCTGCAAAAGACTCACTTCAGACTAAAAGACACAGAGACTAAAAGGAAAGGCGTAGAAAAAGATTGCTCTGATGGACCTAGAAGATATTTAAGTCAGACAAAGTTAATCACTATATGATTTCACTTACATGCAGAATCTAAAGAATAAAAAGAAAAAAACTAATGAAAAACAGACTCACAAATATAGTGGACTTTTTGGTGATGGACAGAGGGGATCGTGGTTTGGGGGGATGGGAGAATAGGGTTAAAGAAGTACAAATTAGTAGCTGATGGAAGGTCACAGGGATGGGGAGCACGGCATAGGGAATGCAGTTAGCATTAATATGTTGGCTAGGTGGAGGGTCAGGGGTGAGAGAGAACAATTGGTGGGATCATTTTATGAACTATATAGATGTCTAACCAATGTACTGTACACTTGAAACTAATTAAAGAATTTTAAAAAAATTTAGTATTCTTTGAGTTTTATAAAAAATGCCACTGGTATTTTGATAGAGATTGTGTTGACTATATAGTAGCTTTGGGTGTTATGGACATTTTAATGATGTTAATTCTTCCTATCCATGAGCATGGAATGTGCTTCTATTTATTTGTATCTTCTGCAATTTATTTCTTCAGTGCCTCATAATTTTCTGAGTACAGGTCTTTTACCTCCTTGGTTAAATTTGTTCTTAGGATTTTTTAAATGCAATTTGTAAGTAAGATAGTTTTCTTAATTTTTCTTTCTGGTAATTCATTATTGGTCTATGAAATGCAGCTGATTTCTGAATATTAATTTTGTATCCTGCCACTTTACTGAATTTATTTATCAGTTCTAATAGTTTTTAATGTAATCATTAGGATTTTCTATATGGCATCATGTCATCTGCAAATAATGTCTGTTTTCCTTCTTCCTTTCCAATCTGAATGCTTTTTCTTTCTTTCTCTCGGCTGATTGCTGTGGCTAGGATTTCCAATACTATGTTGAATAAAAGTGGTAAAAGTGGACATCTTTGACTTGTTCTGGATATTAAGAAAAACTTAGTTTTTCCCCATTGAGTAGGATTGTTTGTCATATATGGATTTGTTATATCTGGCCTGTACTATACTGAGTTATGTTTCCTCTATTCTTATTTTGCTGAGATTTTTTAAATTATATATAGATGCTCAATTTTGTCAAATGCTTTCTATATCTCTTGATATGAGCATATGATTTTTATATTTCATTCATTTATTTGGTATATCACATTAATTGATTTTCAGATATTGAACCAATCTTTCATTCCAAGAATAAATCCTACTTAATCATGTTGTATGATCTTTTTAATCTGTTGCTGAATTTGCCTTGCTAATATTTGTTGAGGATTTTTGCAGCTATGTTGATCAAGTATATTGGTATATATATTTGTAATATTTTTGTCTGGCTTTGGGATCAGTGTAATGGTAGCCTTGTAAAATGAGCTAGAGAGGCTTCCATTCTCTTGAATTTTTGGAATAGCTTGAGAAGAATAGATGTTATTTTCTTTTTTTGAATGATTAGTAAAATTCACCTGTGAGTCCATTCAGTCCAGGACTTTTTGGGAGTTTTTTGATTACCGATTCAATTTTGTTAATAGTAATCAATCTGTTCACATTTTCTATTTTTTCTTGACTCAGTCTTGAAAGATTGTATGTTTCTAGGAATTTATTCTTTTCTTCTAGATTGTCCAATTTGTTGGCATATAATTGCTTATAGTATTTTCTAATAATCTTTTGTATTTCTGTGGTGTCAATTGTCATTTCTTTTTTATTTCTCACTTTATTTAGATCCTCTCTCTTTTTTCCTTGATGAGTCTGGTTAAAGGTTCATCAGTCTTGTTTATTATTTAAAGAATCAGCTCCTGGTTTCATTGGTCTTTTGTATTGTTTTTTAAAACTATTTTTTTTCTTTTCACTCTGATCTTAATATTTCCTTCTTTCTACTCACTTTGGGCCTTATTTGCTGTTCTTTTTCTGGTTTATTTAGGTTTAAGATTAGAGTGTTTATTTGAGATTTGTCTTGTTTCTTGAGGTAGGCCTGTATTGTTATAAATTTTCCTCTGCTTTTGCTGTCCCATAGATATTGGGTCACTGTGTTTTTGTTTTTATTTGTTTCAAAGTATGTTTTGATTTCTTTCTTTATCTCATTGTTAACCCATTCATTATTTAATTCCATGTTCCTTCGCTTTTACGTGTTTGTGTGTTTTTCAGGTTTCTTTTTCTTGTAACTAATTTCTAGTTCATACCGTTGTGGTCAGAGAAGACACTTGATATGATTTCAATCTTCTTAAATTTATTGACACTTGTTTTGTGGGCTAACATGTGTTCTATTTTTAACAATGTTTCATATGCACTTCAAATTAATGTATATTCTGCTGTTTGGAGGGTAAAATGTTCTAAAAATATCAGCTGAATCCATGTGTCATTTAAGGCCTCTATTTTCTTTTTGGTTTTCTTTCTGGAAGACCTATCTCTTGATGTCAATGGATTATTAAAGTTTCCTACTATGACTGCATTATTGTCACTCTCTCCCCTTATGTCTGTTAATATTTGCTTTATGTATTTAGGTGCTGCTATGTTGGGTGCATAAATATTTCCAAGGGTTATATTTTCTTGTTGTATTGATCCCTTTATCATTATGGAATTTCCTATTTTTCTTTTATTATAGCCTTTATTTCAGTCTATTTTGTCTGATATAAGTATTGTTTTTTCTTCATTTTTATTTGCATAAAGTATCTTTTTTCCATTCCTTTACTTTTAATCTGTGTGTGTCTTTCATCTGAAGGGGTCTCTTGTGTGCAGCATTATGTATGGGTCTTGTTTTCTTATCTTTCAGCTACTATATGTCTTTTGTTTGCAGTATTCAATCCATTTACATTTAAAGTGATTGTTGATATTTATGTAGTTATTGTCATTTTATCATTTATATTTTTGATTTTATTTTTCTCTAAAAGTGGTGCCTTTAACATTTCTTGTAATACTGGTTTGGTGGTGGTGAACTTCTTTAGTTTTTTCTTGTCCGGGAAGCTCTTTATCTCTCCTTTGATTCTAAATGATAGCCATACTGGGTAGAGTATTCTTTGTTATAGGTCCTGCTTTTCATCACTTTGAGTATTTTGTACCAATCCCTTCTAGTCTGCAAAGTTTCTGTTGAGAAACCAGCTGACAGTCTTATGGGAAGTCCCTTGTAGATAACTGTCTTCTTTTTGTTGCTTTTAAGATTCTCTCTTTGTATTTAACCTTTGGCATTTTAATGATGATGTATCTTGGTGGGGACCTTTTTGGTTTCATCTTGTCTGGGACTCCCTGTGTTTCTTGGACTTGTATGTTTATTTCATCACCAGGTTAGGAAAGTTTTCAGTCATTATTTCTTCAAATAGGTCCTCACCCTTTGGTTCTTTTTCTTCTCCTTCTGTCATCTCTGTGATGTAAATGTTGTTATACTTGAGGTTTTCCCTAAGTCCTATAACTATGCTCATTTAATTTTTTTCTTTTTGCTATTGTCATTTGGTGTTTTCTCCCACCTTGTCTTCTAAATCGCTAATTAAATCTTCTGTTTCATTTAATCTGGTTTTCATTCTTTCTAGTGTATTCTTCATTTCAGTTGTTGCATTCATATCTGACTGGTTCTTTTTTTATAATTTTTATGTCCTTTTTTATTTGTTGAAGTTCTCACTAAGTTGCTTAAGCATCCTTATAACCAGTGTTTTGAACTCTGTACTTGGTAGATTTCTTGTCCCTATTTTGTTTAGTTTTTTTTTTTTTTCTGGGATTTACTACTGTTTTTCATTTGGGACATGTTTCTTTCTCTTCATTTTGGCTGCCTCTCTTTGTTTGTGTCTGTATATTAGATAGATCTGTTACTTCTCCCAGTCTTGGCAGATTGGCCTTATGTAGTAGGTGTTTGATGGGGTCCAGTGGTATAATCTCCCTGATCACTTGAGTGGATGCTCCAGAAGTGTTCCTTGTGTGGATTGTGTGCCTTCCTATTGTAGTTGAGCATTTATTGCTATTGGCACATAAGTGGGTGGAGTTGGCCATGACCACAGCATATGAGCTGCTGTGTGGGGACTGACCCCGTGGACCAGGATTCACCCCGGAGGGCTCTGATACCTGCCAAGGTCACCCTTTTAGTATGCCACTTGTGGAGATAATCAGGTGGTGTTCTGTTGTGGTTTGAAGCTGGCCACTGAGTGTGCTGGCTCTGGGGCCTCTTGGGAGTGGCTTTTGTGCAAGCCAAGGTCAATTGCTGCCTGTGACTATTTGACTATTTTGTAGAAGCTACAAAATGATCCCACAGATGGACACTGCCTGTGCTGGACCTGGAGGTGCATGGGAGAGTCCACACTGTGAACTGAAGATGGTCATCACTAATACTGTGCCTGGGGCAGCTCAGCAAAAAGTCCAGGGCACCCTGGGGTTTGCCACTAACTGCCAGCTGTCCATAAGTCTCAGCCACTGAAAGAGCCCTGGGTGATATAGGAGTTGAGTAGGGTGCAGTCTCGAAATCATCAGCGTGGGGCAAATGGTGTTCAACAGATTAATGCAAAATCAGATTTGATGCCAATTCTGAGCCTGGGGCCACTCTGTAAAGTCTCAGATCATACTGAGGGCAACTGTCGCCTGCATGGAGCCCGCAGACACCCAAGAGTTGTTTAAGAAAGACTGTAGCATGGGTTAGCACCAGCTGCAAAAAACCATCTGGCATTGTGCAAGTTGGGTGTAGCAGAGTTCAAGGGACTCATCAGGGCGGAGTGAGCGGAGCTCACCAGGCCAGTGAAAATTCAGATTTGGCCATGTTGGGGTTGAGTTCAACCCAGAAAAGATGACATCGTCCGATGGCTACAAGGGAGGAGGGCTCAACACAGGAACAATGGAGGCTTTCCCTCCAGCCCTCACCCTGAATTACACAACTTGGTCTCCCCCTTTATGTCTCTGGCACTTCCCTAGCTAGAGTCCCTCTGCTGGAACCCAGATTGAGTACCTAAGAGTGAAAGAGTCTGGGCACGAGCCTCTTAAGAGGACTCCTGTGTTTCCAGTCACCTGCCATCTCACCTAGATGGTTGGAATTTCTACTAATTTTCAGTCTTATATTGTGGGGGCTCCTGTTCCCCACACTGGTGCTCAGGGCTAGGGATCCCAGTGTGGGGCTAAGACCTCTTGCTCTTTAGGAGCAACCTCTGCAACTGAGCTATCTTTCTTGATTTTTCACCACAACATGTGGGTGTGGGTCTAGCTCATTTTGCATCTCTGCCCTTCCTACCAGTCTTGAGGGGGTTTCTTCTTTTTATCCTTAGTTATAGGACGTCTGTTCAGCTAGTCATCAGATGGTTCTCCAGGTTAAGTTTTCTATAATTTAGTTGTAATTTTAATGTGGTCACAGAAGGAGGCAAGCCCAGAGTTTACCTACTCTGCCACCTTGACTGGAACTGCCAATATGTCTTTTTTTTTTTTTTAAGAACACTTAACATGATATCTACCCTTTTAACAAATTTTTAAATGCACAATACATTATTGTTGTCCCTAGATACAATGTTGTATTATTTTTGCCTCTGTGCTTTAGTGGCCGAGTGAGCCTGCTAAAGGAGTATGGTGGGTAGTACCATGGGAAGGCAAAAAAAAAAAAAAAAAAAAAAAAAACTTTAGGAGAATAGGAGAACTCACTAGTGAGATGCAGGGAAGATATACTATCATATTAGAGTTGACTACAGCTAATGGATTCTCTGGACAGTCAGCTTCAGCAATCAAGTTTAGCCTCCTTGCTCAGATATATTTTGTCTAGATAGAAAAAGCTTATGAAATATCAATTAAATCTATCCACATCCTTAGCTATGAGAAAAAGTGTAGTAGCAGATTCTTGGTGTTATTAAAAAAAAATTTCAGCATGGCACAATAAAAAGGATCTATTATCAAGCTAATTCTTGGTTAGTGCTGACCTAATAAGGAATTAGAAGAGAGTCTATTACTCTAAGTGGGAAAAAAATTTTAATAATTATGTTTCTTGTTTTTGGAATGTATTTATACACATATATTTGAATGTATCTTCATTCTGGAAACTCACATTGCTTACAAAAATAATAAATCCACATTAAACTAAATTAAATAGTAGTCAAACTATGTTTATCTGATTCAAGAAACTATAAATTTATCTGTTTCCCATTTTTTCTTTACTGACCAGTTCTTCCAGTTCTAATGCAACATCCTATTGATTGAGGCAAGGTGGCACCCTTAAATGAGGTGATTTCTTTTCATTTAAAATTAGTTACCTTATCTAATATGTAGGAAAATTGAAGTACTTTGTCATATATTCCAGCATCCAGAAAAAAACCTACTTATATACATTAGGAAGCCCTTAAATAAATGGAACAGGTAATGCTGTCAATAAAATTTTGAAGACATGACTTAGCATGGTTAAACAGACATTTTCTTCAAAGGTGAGGTGCATAGACTGCTTCATTTATATCATTTTGACAGGTAACATAGAGGTGTAATGATTATCTATTCTTTCTCTAATTGTGCTTCACACAATATACAAAAAATATTTCAGGTGGATCAAAAACCTCAATATGTAAAACAAAACTTCTAAAAAATATTTTATAACAGTTAGGAGAATATTTTTATGACATTGAAGCTTTAAAAAATTAGATTATAAAAAAAGTCTGATATCTGACTACATGGAAATAAAAACTTGTGTATTAAAAAAGACACTATCAATTAAGTTAGTAGACAATAACACATTGAAAGACAATATTTGCAAGATTTTAACACAAAAAGTCACTATCCAGAACTTGTAAATAGTTGCTACAAATCAAGAAGACAACCCAATAGAAAAATGGGCAAAGAATTTGAGTAGGTAATTTATAGAAAAGAAAACCCAAAAATATATTAAATGAAGCTCAACCTTACTAGGAATTTGGGGAATGAAACTTAGAACTACAATGTCAACAATTTGAACTCTAAAATTTAATAGTTGATTAATATCAGGTGTTAGCAAATATGTAAAAAAGGAGGAAAAGTCCGTAAACTTTTTTCAGAAGTGTAAATTGATAAATCACTTGGGAATGCAATTTGATGATAATTAGTAAAGTTGAAAATATATCCACATTCATGTATGTACCTTAACTCTTGCACATGTACATAAGGAAACACATCAGAATATTTATTAAAGTAACTGAAGCAGAGGAATGGACACATAAATGATAGAATTGTATATGGCAAATAAAATGAATAAATTATTCTTATATATATTGAAATATAATGTTGGGTGAAAAGCAAGTTTCACAGTGTTTATCATATTCTCTATATAAACATATTTAAATGAAGTTAATGTAGCAAATATATACAAATATGAACAGGAGAGATTGTCTTCAGATAGAAGTTGCCTTTGGAGAGACAAATATGAAGAAAACTAGATAAAAAGGAGATTTCACAACTAAATAATTAAATGTTAACAATACATTTTAAAGATAAGTTAATAATAGGGGTTCGAAACCAAAAATTCATATCACTAATTTCTAAAATTTTTTCTCCCCCCCTCAAAAAAGAAACTGTTGGTAAAAAAAGATATTTAAAAAAATTAAATAATTGACTTTAAAAATAATAAAAACTGAGCAGTACATAAGACTTGTTCAATGTGGTCAATATGTTCTTTAGGCAAAAATTGGTTGCCTTTAATGCATTTACTTCAAGAATTAATTTAGAGCAACTACTTTAAAACCAGAGGCAAGTAGATGAAGGAAATAATGGAGATGATTGTAGAAATTAATAATTTCAACACTAGATCTTTATTAAAGCAAGGAAAAAGGATAAACTTCTAAAAAAATCTACGAACATAAGAAAAAAACCTAATAAGTGATATTAGAAAGGAAAAAAGATATATAACTATAGAGATAACAAGTAAAAAATGAGAAGGGAATACTATGCACACTGGTATAATGCTTTTGAAAACAATAAAAGCAATATTTTCTCTGAAAAAATATACATATAAAATCTTGGCTCCAGAAAAAAAAAATAGAAAACACAAATAAAAGATAATCAGGGGAAGAAATTAAGGAATTTATCAAAGGCTCTTGCCCCCAATAATATTATGAATGAATTCTTTAAGATTAAAGCAATAGATAACTTTTGTGCATTATAAACTATTCTAGACCACTGAAAAATATCAAAAGCTACCTAGGTCATTTTCCAAAGTTAACAAATCCTGAAATCTACATGTGTCAAAAATAGAATTAACATGCATTCTATAGATCTTTCTTATATGCAGTAATAAAATGTATGCTTTAAAAAAACTAACAATAGAATTAACCAATATATTAAAATATTTCATCATACAATATCACTATGTTAACTCATCAATAGCACAAATAAGTAAAACCATAAAGCAGTCTCAATAAGATTTAATGGACATTCTGATGAAATATAATGCTTATTACCTATTTAAGTCTCTTTAAGACTAATATTCAAACTAATTATCCTTAATAACAATTTTATATTTTAAATGAATTTCCAATATCATACATAAGGATGAAATGCTAGAGGCATTTGTGTTAAATTAGAAATAAAACCAGTATTCCATATAAGCACTGTGCTTCAAACTCTAGAAAAGACAAAAAAAAAAAACCAATTGTATATATGTAGTAAAATAGAACAAATAAACATTATTATTTGCAGGTGATATGTTTTTATTTAAAAAACCCAATAGAATCAATTGAAAGTTTGTGTGTGTGTGTGTGTGTGTGTGTGTCTGTATGTGTGTATGTATATGTACATATATATATACATATATATATATGCATATATAAATATAGATATCCTAGAAGTTTTTAACATATCAGTCAGAAAATACAATTTAAAAAGAAAAAATATATTACACATATCTATTATCTACCTAATCTATCTATCCCATTAACAATAAGAACAAAAACACTATCTTGTGATAAATCTAAATGGCAATAGTAACAAAATATAATGGGAAAATACCCTACTGATTAAAAAAAATCAACTTGCATATAGTAAGAGAAAGTAACAACACAGATTTTTTATACAGGGACTATAAATATTGATAGAATACTTATTATTCTAAAATCAATACATTAATACATTTTTTCACTTGACAAAATAATTCTAAAATTGATCTAGAAGATTAAACAAGTGAGCCTGCAGCACAGTGCCTACCACTGCAGCACAGTGGTAAACACTCAAGTTCTGCTAAATAAAATAGCTTACAAAGAGAAAACTGAACCAGGAGAGGAGAACCACAAAGTATGTCATGAGCCATGAAAGGGGAACTTCAAGGAAAAGGAAAATGTCAACAAAATTGAAGGATCAAACAAACAAACAAAAAGAATTAATTCAGTAATTAGGATGTCAATATTGCATTTCCAAGGAGGGAACCAATATATGTCTCTTTCCTATCAAATTGAAACAATTGAGAAATTAGTAAAAAGGGTATGCCAAATGGAGGCCAAAATATTGGCATTATTACTGATAAAATTGATACGGCAGAATGTGAGTGCCATGCTGCAGGCTAGTGGCTCATATTAGACAAAATTAATTACCTAGTCTCAGCACCAGCTGGTTGAGAATATTTGAGATCACATTCTCTCATCAGACTTGCTCCTGAGGAAAAAAGAGGAGTTGGGCCTAATATCCATCAGCACTAGACCATAACTTTCACCTGTGGTTATTTCATACATAGAATAGTATTTGACACTGAAAAGGCATGAACTACACCCATACTCATCAAGAATAAACCTTAAAGACATAATAATAGCAAAAGTAGTAAGTCACTCACAGATAAATCTAAGGAGCAATACTTCCATTTATATTCAGGTCAAAACAGACAAGGTTATACAACATATTGTTTAGAGATATATACATAGAAAGGAATTGTTTAAAGCCAGAGAATGATTATTACAAATTTCAGGAGAGAGATAATCTCTGGGGCAGAAAGGAGTTGTAGTAATAGTTACATACAGAGGCCTTCTAAGTCACTGGTTATGTTCAACTTCTTGAGTGACCATTAAATAAACATTTTATATTTTCTTTGTATGCATGATATGTTTCAAGTTGAGAAAAAAATGAAGAAATGGTTTAAAAAATAAGAACTAGAAAACTCTTCTCTCTATAACACCTACATCTTCATTTTCCCAAAGAAAAAATCACAAGTAATTAAATTTAGCTGTCTCTTTTGGAAAGATGTCCATTGACCTCTTCTCACCTTTTGCCATATTTTTTTAACTTAAATAATGATAAATTCACAGAAAGGTGCAAAGATAGTACAAAAAGGTTTATGTACTCTTTGCATTGTTTTCCCCAATGGATATGTCTTACAGAATTAGAGTACACTATCAAATCAGTTGCTGATATAGTCTGTATAGTTCTATCATTTTATCACAGGTGTAGATTCATGTAACTGTCACCATAATCAACATACACAACAATTTTATTACCACAAAGATTTCCTTCATGCTACATCTTTGTAATCACACCCGTCCCAACTGCCCATCATCACTAACTGCTGGCAGTCACTAATCTACTTTCCGTCTCCATAACTGTGTTATTTCGAGAATGTTATATAAAGGGAAACATTTAGCATAAGATTGATAGGCTTTGTTTACTCAGCATAATTCCCTTGATTCATCCAAGTTGTTGAGTGTATCAGTAGTTCATTCTTTTTTATTGCTGAGTAGTGTTCTATGGTATGGATGTACCATAGCTTAACCATTCACTCACTGAAGGATATTTTGATTGTTTTTAGTCTTTGACTTTTACAAAGTTATTATGAACGATAAGATATAGGTTTTGGGGTAGAAATAAGTTT
Source organism: Eidolon dupreanum (assembly GCA_028627145.1). Classification (NCBI taxonomy): domain Eukaryota; kingdom Metazoa; phylum Chordata; class Mammalia; order Chiroptera; family Pteropodidae; genus Eidolon; species Eidolon dupreanum. Next base: position 59,487,852 of record CM053507.1, read on the forward strand.
TTATTTGTCTGGGATAAATGCCAAAGGGTGCAATTGCTGGATCATATGGTAAATATGTTGCTTTTCAAGAAATTGCCAAACAATTTTCCGGAGAGACTGCATCCACAACCAATGTATGGGAGATCCATTTTTTCTGCATTTTCACTTGTATTTGGTATTGTCACTGAAATTCAAATTGTAACTGTTCTCATAGGTATGTAGTAAAATCCTATTGTGGTCTTAATTTGCATTTCTCTAATGGCTAATTGTATTGGTTTCTTGTTGCTACTATAACAAATTATCACAAACTCAGTGCCTTAAAACAACACAGATTGGTTCTCTTACAATTCAAGAGCTCAGAAGACTAAAATGAGTTAGCAGAGATACATCCTTCTGAAGACTCTGGGGGAGAATCTGTTTCTTTCTACAAGCTGCCTATACTCCTTGGCTCCTGGCCCTTTCCTTCATCTTCAAAGCCTGAATTATAACATAATCTCTCCTCTCTGAAACAGGCCCACATGCATAATACAAGACAATCTTATCTCAAGATCCTTAATAACTTAATCACATCTGCAAAGTTCCTTTTAACATATTCATAAGTTCTGGGGATTAGGAGGATAATTTTTTTTTGGGGGGGGGTGGGGAGCATTATTCTGTCTACCATAGCTAATGATGCTGAGCATCTTCTCATGTTTATTTGCCATCCATATAAACTCTTCAGAGATGTCTTTTACAATTTTCTAATGGATTGTTTGGGTTTTGTTTTGCTTTATTGTTGAGCTATGTGAGTTCTTTGTGTATTTTGAATAAAAGTCCTTTGTCAGATAGACTTCTTTCAGTCAGTAGCTTGTCTTTTCATCTTAACTGGGATTTTTACAGAGCAAATGTTTTAAATTTAATTTTGATGAAGTCCAAATTATTGATTATTTTTCTTGATGAATCATGCTTTTGTCATCAAATCTAATAAGTATTTGTTCACCCTTAGATTCTGAAGATTTTTCTCCTATATTAAAAAAAACTTTTATAGGTTTACATTTTACACTGTAGTTTGTGATCCATTTTGAGTTAATTTTTATATAAGTTGTAAAGTTTAGATCATAGTTCCATTTGCTAAGACCTTTTTTTTTTTTTTTTTTTTTTTTGCTAAGACTTTCTGTTATTTCATTTGTTTCAAGTGTGTTACTAATTGCTCAGAGATTTTTATGATGGTTACTCTAGAATCCTTGCCTGATAATTCTAATGTCTGTGTCATCTTGATGTTGGCATTATGTTTACTTTGTTCTTTGTATGATAAGTGATTTTTGATTGAAGTTGTTATGCTAGCCTTAGACACTCTTTTTATGTCTGTTTTATATATAATGTCCAGGGTTTTTAGATGTGCCCAACAGGAGGAATAGCAAAAACTATGCCTACTCTATCTTTCCAGAAATGGAAGTCTCTACAATTACTTTTAATGGCATTTTGGTTGTTGACCACAATTAAGTCACAAAATTTGAATTCAGAAATTTTTTATTAGGTCCTATTGCCAGTAGTTATTACAGGTGACTATCAGTGAACTGGGATTTATAATTTCCATATTTAGCTCCAAAAACAGAGGATATATATTTGGACTAAAGAAGTTTTAAATTAATTGCGATATTAACTAGATTTTTCAAATATATAACTTCTAATATCTTTTCTTGATAGCTCTAAGAGTTTTAAAAGCCAATTGACTTGGTGAAAGTTAAGTAACCTTGCACTTTATACAAATCTTACCAATTTAATTCTATATCTCTAACCAGGGTTGTCATGTTTGATTGTACAGATTGTGCAATGCACAACTCCAGGGCGTAAAGTGCTATTCATAATGTTTTCTACCGTAACTAGGACACAGGAAAGAAAAAATTATCATAGTTCCTGGCTTCTAGTCCACTATCACCTTTTACTATCTTCATTAATTTTAAGTATTCTTACTTGGTTTATTAGAGCAGAGTGACTTGCTAAGGGGTACCCAGCAATTCTCAGGTGCAAAGTTAATCGTCTAACTTCTCTTCCTTCCATATATAAACATGTTGCTTGAAATATACCACTGGGAGCCCAAGACTTTTGAAAGGCTACAGTGATATAGACAAAAAGAAGTGGAGGTGGAGGATCTACAGCTGATAGCAAGGTAATATTTCCATTAGGATTTCCTTCAAGTACTAAATTTGAGGCTCACATATATTTGGCATTGGTAAGGAGCAAGTAGTTCCAGCCTTATTACTAGACTTTCCATATGTCTCCATGGGTTGGAGGTTCTCTGAGGGAAGTGATTAACTCTACACTCCTACCTTGACTGAGAGAGGGACATACTAAGGAGATACTAAAGAGCCAGGAATGGTGTGATAGCCAGCAGTGCAGGGGTTGGGGGGAGTGGCAGGGGCAGGGCTGGCTGCTTTTCTCTTTTCACCTGGAAGAGAAGCATGGATATAATCCTTTCATTTTCATCTTTTTTTTTGGTGGGGGAGGGGAGGAATAACAGAAAGTGCAAAGCATAGGAATAGCATTTTTATTTTAAAGCGTGAAGCATAAGCATTTGTGAAGAGGACTACATTTTCACCCTAAAATACAAAGTATCCAGAGAAAGAGAAATATATGAATAAATATGATATCTTCATTTTTTAATTAATATTATTTACAACCTGGAAACAATACTGAAAGGTCAACTAAACGAAGTTGTCAACACATTCCTAAATAATTGACTCTAAATGTAAAATATCAACATTCTTGAAAAAATCAAGCAATTCTTGGCAGTTAAAAAATATTAATTTAAATAAAGTATAATAAATGGGTTACCAATTAGTTTTAATTACTCATTAATACCTGGAGACCCCTAAATTGCAAATAATATCTATTTATAAATAATTAAAAGTAAAGAGAATATTTTTAAAGTTTTTTCCATAAATCATATCTTTCTGGCATTAGCTTGAAGTAATGAAATTTTACTTTATCTCAAATGCAAATTCTGATAATGTGTAAGCTTCTTTGGATTTCATGATCATAAAATGTATCCTCATCTGCTTTAGCTGTTTAATAAGGTCATTGTGAAAGTGTGTTTAATAAGTGCTTAATAAAGCATTTGGAAAGTGTTTTGAAATAAAATGTGTAAATTGTTAACCTGGCTGGCAGTTTATGCTGTTGATTTTAAATATTTTTAAGATTACGGCTAAAAACTTCAACGTGAACTGTAAAGTATTGCATAATCTGGACCTCCTGGCCCATCTTGCCAACATCAACCCTATGTATCTCTCTGATGTGGTTGCACTGAATTGGAAGAGGGGTTGCATGGCTGGAGAATATGAGGGTCACCTACATGCTAATGTTTTTCTCCTCTAGGGAGGAAATGGAGGGTATGAACAATTCCAAGAATTTGCCTCAGAGATATTCTTCACTAAGAATGATTTCAAAATACTTTTAAAAAAAAGTTCATCTGCTAGTGGCATTGCAGTAACAGGAAATCTGGTGACACTGCCTTCTGCTTCCCTTTAACAGTTGATGCCATAGCTATGGCAGAGAGAAATATCATTTTAGGTATAATTCTTTTTAATTGTTAGATGTCAGGGACTCTTTAAGGGCCCTTCGATCTAAAGGGAAAGAAAGCACAATCAATGCCATGGGCAATGGAGCAGATGAAACCAAACTGTATTAACTGAAAAAATAGATGGCTCTTCTAATATTGGTGATTTCTTAGACTTACCTTTTAAAGCTAAGAACTTTGCTAATTTTCTTGGTTGGAGATGCAAGGACCATTCTAAGTCTTTTCCTTCTTAATAGTTTGCTAAGGCTGCCATAACAAATGCCACAGATGGGTGGCTTAAACAACAGAAACTAATTTTCTCTCAATTCTGGTGGTTAGAAGTCTAAGATCAAGATGTTCATTGGTTGGTTTCTTCTGAACCTTGGTCTTTTTTCTTTCTGTGTTTTTACATGATCCTTCATCTGTGTATGCCTGTGCCCTAGCTTTTCTTCTTTAAGGACACCAGTCATATTGGATTGGGGCCACCTTAATGACCTTCCTTAACTTAATCACTTCTGTAGTGGCCCTGTCTCTAAATACAGTTCCAATATGATACTAGAGGTTTGCAGTACAACATATGAATTTTGGCAGAACACAATTCAGTCTACAACACCTTCCAAAACTATTTCTTATGTTCAGTTAGAACATTGAAATAAACCATTTACAGCAACTTCCTCTCATACATCAGTGCCTTGGTAGATACGGTTTTCAGAGATTGGACTTCGATGCTGGCAAAATCAGGCTTTAACTTTAATTCTGTACAGTAGTCCCCTTTATCTGCATTTTCCCTTTCTGTGATTTCAGTTACCCATAGTCAACATAGTCCAAAAATATTAAATGGAAAAATTCCAAAAATAAACAATTCCTAAATTTTTAATTGTGTATCATTCTAAGTGATATGATGAAAACTGCTATCATCCCTCTTTCATCACACACAAATGTGAACCACTCTTTTGTCTAGTATCTCCACGCTGTATACACTACCTGTCTGTTAACAACTTCATAGCTGTCTAGGTTATCAGATTGACTGTCGTGATACTACAGTGCTTGTGTTTAAATAACCCTTATTTTACTTAATAATGGCACAAACTATTTGCATAACTTTTATTACAGCGTACTGTTAAAATTGTTCTATTTTATTATGAGTTACTGTTGTTAATCATTTACTGTGTTAATTTATAAATTAAACTATCATAGGAATGTATGTATAGGAAAAAACAGTATATATAGGGTTTGGTACTATCTATGGTTTCAGGCATTCACCAAAGGTCTTTGTACATATCCCCCGCAGATAAGGAGGGACTACTGTATATTGAGGTCATGTAGATTAACATCAGTTTTCTAGAACTCATATTCATTTGGTATCATGTTGTATTTTGTTATAATGATTTTATTGAGATATAATTTTTTACCAAAAAATTTACCATTTAAAATGTACAATTCAAAAAATAAAAAATAAACTGTACAGTTCGCTGATTTTTAGTATATCTACAAAACTGTGCAACAACTAATCTAATTGCAGAACAGTTTTGTCTTCCCTGCCACCATATATCCACTAACAGTCTCTCTTCTTTCCCTCTTTTCCCAACCCTTTGTAACCACTAACCTATTTTTTGTTTTTGTTTTTCTTTTTTTTTTTTAATTAATTTTTTAAGGTGACATCGGTTAACAAAATCCAGTAAGTTTCAGGTGTACAATTCAACAATAAGGCAAACATATTGCACTGTGTGTTCACTGCCCATAGTTAGATTTCTATCTGTCACCAAATATTTGATTCTTTTATACTGTCTACCACTCTACTTCTCTCCTCCCTCCTACCCTGTGGTAACCACTAGTCTATTGTCCATATTCATGAGTCTCTGTTTGTTTGTCTTGTTTGTTTATTGCTTTTAGATTAATATCCCACATATAAGTGATATCATGTGCTTTTCAACTTTTTCTGTCTGGCTTATTTTGCTTAGCATGATTATCTCAAGGTCCATCCACATTGTTACAAATGGCAGTATTTCATCTCTTCTTATGGCTGAGTAGTATTCCATTGTATATATGTACCACAGCTTCTTTAGCCAATCATCTATCGTAGTACACTTTGGTTGCTTCCATATTCTGGCCACTGTGAATAATGCTGCTATGAATATAGGTGTGCAAATATCTTTTTGGATATGAGTTTTCAAGTCTTTGGGGTGAATACCCAGTAGAGGGATTGCTGGATCATATGGTAGATCAATTCTTAGGTTTTTGAGGAAACTCCTTACTGTTTTCCATAGTGGCTGTACCAATTTGGAGTCTCACCAGCAGTGTATGAATGAGAGTTCCTTTTTCTCTGCATCTTCTCCAACACTTGTTATTACTTGTCCAATTGATAATAGCTATTCTAACAGGTGTGGGATGATATCTCATTGTAGTTTTGATTTACATTTCCCTGATAGAGAGTGATGTTGAACATCTTTTCATATGCTTATTGGCCATTTGTATGTCTTCTTGGGGGAAATGTCTGTTCAGGTCCTTTGCCCATTTTTAAATTGGATTGTTTGTTTTTTTTTTATTGTTCTTGAGCTGTATGAGTTCTTTGTATATTTTGGATATTAGGCTCTTATCAGAAGAGTTGCTTGCAAATATATTTTCCCATTTGGATGGTTGTTCTTTGCCTTGTTGATGTTTTCTTTTGCTGTGCAGAAGCTTTTTAGTTTGATGTAGTGCCATTCATTTATATTTGCTTTTACTTCCTTTGCCTTTGAGGTCAAATTCATAAAATCCTCTTTAAGCCCAAGATCTCTGAGTTTAGTTTCTATGTTTTCTTCTATGCAATTTATTGTTTCAGGTCTACTTTCTATCTTTATAGATTTTCCTATTCTAGCCATTTTGTGACTTTCTGTTACTTAGCACTTTCAAGGTTCTTGTATTTTATAGCCTGTATTAGTATGTCATTTCTTTTTATTGCCAAATAATATTCTATTGTATGAATATGACTTTTTTGATATATTATATTTATTTATTCATTCATCAGATAGAGAACATTTTCATTGTTTATACTTCTTGGCTATTATAAATAACATTGCAATAAATATTTATGTACAAATTTTTGTGAAGACATATATTGTCAATTTTCCTAGGCATAAAGAGTCAAATTACTAGATAATATGATGACTCTATATTTAACATTTTGAGGAACTGTCAAAATCTTATCCAAAGTGATTATATCATTTTATAGTCTCACCAGCAATGTATAAGTGTTTCAACTTCTCCACATTCTTGCCCACACTTATTATAACCTGTCCTTTTTATTTTAGATGCCCTGGTGGGTCTGCGAGTATATATTGCATGATTATTTTTATTTTTAAAAATTTGTTAAGGCATGTTTTATGAATGTGGTCTATATTGGTGAATTTTTTATGTGAGCTTGAGAAGAATATATAATCTGCTTTTGTTGGAAAAAGTAGTCTATAGATGATCTACATGATCAGTAAGCCAATCATGCTGTTGAATTAAACTATGTCTTTACTAATTTTCTGCTTGCTGAATCTGTCCATTCTGAAAGAGGGATGTTGAATTCTCCAGGTAACAAGTAAATTCATCTATTTCTTTTTGCAGTTCTATCATTTTTTACCTCAAATTTTGACTCTGTTGTTAGGCACATACACATTAAGGATTGATATGTCTCCTTGGAGAACTGAATATTTTATAAGTATAAAATGCCTCTCTTTGTCCCCAATAACTTTCCATATTTTGAATTTAGTATAGCTACTTCAGCATTCTTTTGACTAGTGTTAGCATGTTATATCCTTCTCCATTCTTTTACTTTTAATCTATATGTGCCTTTAAATTTAAAGTAGATTTCTAATAGACAACATATAGTTGTGTCTAACTTTTTGATTCACCCTGATAATCTCTATCTTTCCATTGGCATATTTAGACCATTGACACTTAAAGTGATTATTGATATCACTGGGTTAATATCTACCATATTTGTTACTGTTTTCTATTTGTTTCCCTTGTTTTTTATTTCTATTTTTGTCTTCTACTCTTTTTCTGCCTTTTGTAGTTTTACTGAGCAATTTATATGACTCTATTTTTTCTTCTTTCTTAGCATATCAATTATATTTCTCTTTTTAGTTTTTTAAATAGTTGTCCTACAGTTGCAATATACATTCACAATGAATCCTAGTCCACTTTTAAAAAACACTATATCATTTCATGGTAGTCTAAACACCTTATAATAGCAAAGCATTTCTAATTCCTCTCTCTTGTTCCTTACATCATTATTGTCATTTATCTAACTTATAAATAGGCCATTATTATTTTGGACATACTATTATTTGTTAGATAAATTAAGAATAAGAGAAACAGAAATTTTAATCTTACCTTCACTTTTCTTCTCTGATGCTATTTCTTTCTTCATATAGATTTGAGTTATTGATATATCACTTTTCTTCTTTCTGAAGAACTTTTAACATTTCTTGCAAGGCATGTCTACTGGCAACAAATTCTCTCTCAATTTTTGTTTGTCTGAGAAAGTATTTCTTTTTCACTTTTGAAGGATAATTTTGAAGGATACAGAATTCTAGGTTGGTAGGTTTTTCTCAAAACCTTAAATACTTCACTCTACTCTTTTTATTTACACAGTTTCTGAGGAGAAGTCAATCTAATTCTTATTTTGAAAATCTATAATGAAGGTATTTTTTTCTTTTCGTTTCTTTCAAGATTTTTTCTTTGATTTTATGCCATTTAACTATGTTTAGGTGTAGTTTGTTTGTTTGTTTGTTTTGGAATGCAGGGGCATTTATAATGCTTGTTCTCTGAGCTTTGTGGATCTGTGGTTTGGTGTCTGACATTAATTTGGAAAAATTCTCAGTCATTACTGCTTCAAAATTTCTTCTAGTCCTTTCTCTCTTTCTTATTCTCTTGTATTCCAATAACATGTATGTTACATATTTCATAGATATCCTATAGTTCTTGGATATCGTGTTTCACTTATTAGTCATTTTTTTTCTTTGCTTTTTCAATTTTGGAAGCTTTATTGACACGTTCTTTAAAGTCAGAGATTCTTTCCCCAGCTATGTTCAGTTTACTAATGAACCCATCAAACTAACATTTTCTTTTTATTTTTTTAGAATTTCCATCCCTCTGCTTACATTACCCATCTGTTCTTGCACATTGCTTACATTTTTCCATCAGAGCCCTTAGAATATTAATCACAGTTTAAAATTCATGGTCTGATAATTCTAACATTTCTGCCATATCTAAGTTTGAGTATGGTGCTTGCTCTATCTCTTCAAACTGTGTGAATTTTGTTTGCTTGTTTGTTTGTTTGTTTGTTTTTATTCATTTGCCTTGAAAGGGAATGTCCTTTGCTGGAGAAAGCAATTCCTGGAGAGAAGGTATACGTGGGTGGTGTGGTTGCCTTTGATTTGAGCATTTGGGATGGTCCAGTGAATTACTATGCGCTCCTGGATTTGGACAGGAAAAGGACCAAGATGGAAGGACCCCAGGCTAGTTAGCCTCTGGATGCAACTGGGGCTGCAAGGTTGCAGGGCCAGGCAGGATGTGGCTGGCTGCTTATGCCTTGGCAGGGGACTAACAGATGAGTATTCTTGGCAGGTTGTTGTTGTTGTTGTTGTTGTTGTTGTTGTTGAAAGCCTGACATGATGTTCTGGGTAAAAGAAATTGTGTAAATAAGTCTTTAGTAGTGTGGTGGTAAGGCGTGAAAGGACTGGAAGGAAAGTGTATTATAGTCTCATGATTAGGCCTTAGTTTTTTAGAGAGCTTGTGCTTTTCAGCTGTGAACTTCACAAGTGCTTCTTGGTTTTTAGATCCTTTTAGATGGGACAGAATGGCTAGAGGGAGTTGAAGTTGGGTATTTCTCTTTTACAAGGTCAGTTAGGCTCTGATTAAAACTTAAGAGTTTAGGCTATACTCAAATAGCTTCTCTTGAGGTCAGGCCTTGTTTAAAAGAACAGAATTCTCTGATACATTTTTAAATGGCTACTTCTTTGTTCCCTCTTACAGATCTTCACAGTGAGAACCTGGTAGAACCCTGGAGATAAAACTCACAAAAGTGTGGGGGCTTCTCTGAGACTGGATACTCCCAAAGTTTGTAATTCTCATACTTGTCCACACTGAACTTCCAGCAGGGTTTCCTATCTCAGCATTGGTTCTTTTAGAGTTTTCTACTCTTGGGTTTTTGTTCCAGTACATTGTGATTCTCTATATCCATCTGTCTCTCTTTCCAATTTGGGCGGGGTGGTTTACCCTGTGATCTCAATTCCCTAATCAATCTAAGAAGAATTGTTGATTTTTAATTCATTTGGCTTTTTACTAGTTATTAGAATAGAATGATAATTTCCAAGCCCCTTGTACATCAGATCAGAAACTAGAAATACAACAATAGCAAACAGTAATGTAACTTATAAGTCACATTAACATAAAGTCACACACTAAAGGCTTATTTACTTCATCTCTTTTTATTCAATATACCATGCCTGATTTTTCTATCAAAAGGCTTGCTAAAAGTGAAATCTCAGGAGATCAGATTTTTTCTGTACTTTTGGGGTTTGTTTTTGTTGCTGTTTGTTGTCATTGTTGATGCTACTGCTCTTTGCTTGTTTTGTGACTTCCTGGTCAAATTATGTAAAGTCTGTATTCTTTGTCATGTAAAGTCACTAAAGCTTGATTAGTTTAGTAATACTTGGATGGAGATTTCCTTGAATCAGTAAGTCTTCCTGTCTTTGCTGGGGTACACTTCAATGCTCATGTTGGCAATTTAAAACTCTGCCTTAACTTTCACTTCCTGTTGTCATAGAGCCTTGTAGTCAGCCAAAGGTGAGAGAAAAGGGCCTTCTTAGGTCTCTTCTGAGCATGTACACCTCCCTGCTCATGCTTGTGCCTTAAATTTCCAGTATGTCTGAGATTTAAAAGCTCCTGTTACCATCTAATTTCCTAGTTAGCCTCAACTAATATCATTATCTGAGGCAAAAGTGGTGTTAAACGATTGCTGCAATTTTTTTTTGACCAATGCCTTAGTGATGGGGCTATTTCCACAGAGTGAGCTCTGAATCAGGTAGAATAAAGATTAGCCCTGAAAGTGGAGCTTCTCCAGGGAGTTTTTAAATAAGTCAAATAGTGACAATTCTCTGGGAATGGAACTTTTTGGGGTACTCCAAACCTGTTCTGTTTTCACCAGTGGCTGCTAGGCTGCTGTTTTTCATAGCTACCATGGTTGTTAGGCTGCTGTTTTTCATGGCTGCAGGAGAGCTAAGGATATGGGGATGGGAAGAGAGAGAAAGAAAAGCCATGAAGCTTAGCGTTCTTACCAAGATTCAGCTATTTTTCTTGCATAAATGCATAATTAACCAAAGGATTTTTGTAAGCATTTGGTTAATATCCAGAGTTTTGAAAATGTTGATTTTTATGATTTTTTCCAACGTTCTTATTGCTTTATGGAAGAGCAAAGTTTTGGAGGTCTTTATTTCATCATTTCACAGGTGATTCTCCTGTGTTGTGTTAATGGCTTATGTTTTGGCATGATCGATTCACTACCATTTGAAACTCTTTCAATCATGGTGAGAACTCTGATATACAAACGCTGCTGGCAATCACCTTGCTGGGAATGTTTTTCTATCATTACTTGATGTTCAATTTCTCCTCATATCTCTTTTCTTAAATGTAGCTACTAATAAGAATAAATGAAAGTAGATCTGCCAAGATATGAAAATGAATGCTAAGTCAGTTAACCAGAAACTACCAAGGATGAAATTGATCAGTTCGTCAGATCCAAAATATTGAAAATATTCTATTGTTATCATTTGCAGGTGGATACATTTTCCTCCTAGAGCATGTGAAGTGAAATACTATATTATATTTCAAAATAGAAACATTGAAAGATTACATGAGTCAGGGTAAGGGCAAAGTGATTCTTTTGTTGTTTCCTTATTCTTGAAACATTCAATAGTTATATATTTTTTTTTCTTAAAATAGTAAGACATTAAGATTTTTGATTTTAGGTCTACTGCTCACTTATATAACACAATTAAATAAATATTTTTAAAGACTACGCTTTATACAAGGGAATTAATTATATTAAATGTGGTAACAAAAATTTAGCAAAATTTAATAGAAGATTATTGTAGCATTTTCTGTGATTTAAGATAATCTTCAAGCAGTTTGAAGATTGTGGATCCTTTATCAGATTAGGCATCATTACATTAGATCCTTCCTATTATTAAGCTAGTAGCAAAGGGAGGTGATATAATTGTCTAAATTAATTCTGTAGAACAACTAAATTCAAACCACTGCAATTGAGGATGTCATTATTCTCACAAGGATGAGCCAATGTTTTTCTTTACTCTCTTTACATTAAAATAAAAGTTGTTTGAAGAATTATTTAATTGAATAAGTAAATTCTCATTAACAAACTATAAAATGTAAGAACATATCAATCTTTAACATATGAATTTAAACTGTTATTATTTATTTGCTAAGTAGGCCAGGAAAATTTCTCCACTTGAAACATTTTAATAACTTGTACCAAGGTATTTATTTGGTCATTTATCCATTCAGTAAATATTTATTTAGTGCCAACTATGTGCTAGACACTTGTAATATAACATTGAAAAGACAGACATAGCTCTCATGGTACACGGTAGATGATCCAGCTCTTCTCCCTATTTCATCCTTCCTAAAGTCAACAGAAATCAAATGGATCCAACTTGAGATAAGTGATATAAAGAAGAAAAATAGGTTGAGATAATAAAAAGTGAATAGGAGTGAGAAGTACCCATTGTAAATAGTGCAGCCATGGGAGACATCTCTGACAAGGAATTCTAATGGATAAGAAAGCAGGCTGACTGAAGAGAAAACTGTCAGGCAGGAGAACAACATGAACAAAAGTCCTAAGGCTGGAAAGAACTTGTAATATTCCATGAACTGAAAAAAGTAAAACTTGGTTTCAAATTCAGGCAATCTAGTCTGCCTTCTGAGCCAGAGAAGCTGATAATTAATTGATACCAAAATAAATACATACCGATCAGGATCATTACTTTAGCATCAAGATGACTTGGGTTCTACCATTTAATCATTAATTCTTTGGACTTTAGGTACATGGTTAACTTTCTGGGAATTTTAATCTGCTCACCTATAAAATAGGTCACCTCTATCCTGTATGATTATACAGCTTCTAACAAATGGAATCTCTTATTATTCCTAAGTATTATCCTTGCATTCTCCCTCCTTCACCTAATCAATTCTCAAGTCTCATTGATTCTATCTTCAGACTCTGGTTTGAATACGTCTCTTTCTATCCTCACACTAGTTCAGAGCATCATCTTCTCTTTACCTGGATTTCTTCATCCTGATTTCCCTCTTATTCTTTCTCTCTCAAGTCTTTCCAAACAGTAGCCAGAATGATCTTTCTAAAATGCAAATCAGATCAAGTCACCTACATTGGTTGAAAACCTTTAATGGCTCCCTGTCACTCTCAGAATAGAAGTTTGGAGATCACTTCTTAAAGCTTTTCTTACCCCCTGGCTGTGTTTTGCTCTCTCTGTACTTTTCACAAGATAGCACTTTGGGAGATTGATTGATACTGTTGGTTTACAAGTCTTGGCCCATTCCCCCCTTCTGCATGCCCGCCAGATTAATGTAAATCTCTACAAAGGCAGGAGTATGATATGGATTATCTTCTAAATGACTCTACAGTGTCTAATACAGAGCATGACATAGAGCAAAAATATCTGGAAGAAGGACACATAGTAAATGTTGTTGGTTAAATGACATAAAATATTTCTGCATGAATGACACTTAATATTGCTGAAAAAAATTTTTTTAAATGAATGAGAAGAAACATGTCAAAGCATGAACTGCTCACTTAAGTTTAACCTGCAAAACACAGAAGTCTGAGTGTTTTAGGATAGAAAACTAGAGAGGCTTCTAAACCAATATCAAAATCATAAACTGAAGCATAAGAGAGGTGAAAAGGGGAGTGGTCTGTATTATTGAGTCACAGGGTATAAATTACTTGATGAACATTTGATCCTAAGGCTGGGTTAGAACCAGAGGTATGAAGCTCCCCCATACCTGTTTTATTTGGTCATTTAATTATGAATCTCTGAGTTTAAAAGGAAGTATAATGAGCAGTTGTACTCTTTGGCCACAAAACAGGCAGCTTAGTACCAGGTGAAAATACAAGTAGCTTAACACCTCCTACACACTCTCCCTTCACACAAACATTTGGGCTCCATCCCCCTGGGAGACATCAAAAACTGACACCCTACTAAAAGAAAAGAGAAAGAGTAAGACAGAGACAAAACTAGTGAACCTTAGAGACTCTTGGGAGGTGTTGGTTGTTATGGCATCGAACTCCAAATGAATGATATTCTCTGCCTTCTAAAATTGGTGGAGATTTCTTCATGTGTGCATCTAAGCACATCTTCTTGGAAGTGATGCTACATTTGAAGAATTCTGTGTTTTTCTGAACTAACTTGCATATTTCTAGTTTTTCCTCTTGGTGTTTACCTGGTAGCTGAGAATGTTTTAGAATTTCCTCAAAAACATGGTTAGTTCAAGAACCAGCAGCACTGGCATTATCTAGGTATTCATTAGAAATGCAGAAGATTCATTTTAACAAGATTACTGGATGATTTGTAAGTATGTTAACATTTGGGAAGCACCGTTTTAGAGAACTATGAGAGAAGAGCAAGACATTAGTGGTTCTCAAAGTGTGGTCCCTATACCGGCATCATCAACATCATTTGAGAACTTGTTACAAATCAAATCTTTAGCCTCATATAGAACTGCTGAATCAGAAAGTCTGGGAGTGGGGCCCAGTAATCTGTGTTTTATCAAGCCTTCCAGGTAATGCTGTTGTTCACTGAGGTTTGATAACCACCAATGCAGGCAGATTGCCAGTAATCAATCAAGAGGCTGTGGCATGAGGTTCAATGGGAGGACACTGCCATAGCAGGCAGGCAATGAGAAGGCTGGATCTATTGCCAGCTGCAATTAATTAGTGGTATGACCTTGAGAAAGGGGCTTGGCTAACTGACTGGATCTAGTTTCCTTATTTGCAAAGAGAAAGGTTGTAAGTTCCTTAGAATAAAAATTCTCACTATAAAAAGTGTGGTTTGTAGCAGTGCAGGTGGTTTACTAAGGGACTCACTGGCAATTTAGTTATTTCAGAGATAAAAATAATAGCACATGTAATAAAAATAATAAGCAAATGTATTTTGCTTAAATACATTTGGTGATTTTGAAATACAAGATATGAATGCTATAGAACTGTGAATAAACATCACTGCCCATACATTAGAAGGTCTGGACTGAACAAGGCTCATCAGTTCATTTCAGCTAACTTTTAGTTAACAAGGTGTGGAGAATTTCTATAATGTGTTTTCACATCGTTTACCTCTTACCATTTACATTTGTTGATTTCCTATTTTTGTTTGTTGTAATTATAATATATTATAGTCACAATTTATAAAAAATTTTCAATGGCTCATAAGGGGTTCATTGATGTATAAAGTACCAATACAATAACTACATAAATGCTATTTCAAGATAATCCTGTGGACATAATAAACAGCACTTTGGGCTAAACATAGGATTTGAACCTGATTCAGTAGAGACAAATGAGTCTTCAATGTAAGAATTTGCTCAGGCAATAGGATTATGAATAAAAACTGAAAAATAATTTAAATATTTTCTCTTAATCTTCATGTTGTCTGTTAAAAACTCTGAGGATATGTCTTTGTGTTTGTTGGTTTCCTCACTGCTGAAAAGGGTAAAGTCCATACTCTACCCAGGAAACTTGTAAATATATTAATGGCATTCGACATCTGAGTGGGAAGGAGAAAAAACCCTTGGCAGATTCCTTTATGACAGTGTTGGACAGCAAAATAATCCCAGAAATGTGCAATGTGAAAGGGCTACTACACATGTGTATGTACTAAGTTTGATAAAACCACTAAAAGACAAAATATAAATCTCCTTTGTGTACCTATAACTGGTGCATATGTTAATGTACAGTGTTCAATGGCTTTTATTCTGCTTTCTACCTGTCACCCATGTCATATAAAAAGAGACTTGTCATTTAGTTAATGCTCACTTTGCTTACCAGATGTGGACTAGAAATGGTACCCTGTGGTCAGCACTGATGGGACATAAGGTATATAAGATCCAGGAAGGGCGTGCTCTGGGAACGAGAGTGCTGAGGTGCACACTGCTTTATTCATGAGAGGGAAATGATATTCAGTAATGTGCCTCCTGATCCTGATTCAGCATTGATGGTTGTAACAATAATAATCATGAATATGCCCACCGAGTGAATGCATGTTCAGTAGGGGGAAAATGGCAATGAGTTCATGACTGTTTTCCACATTAAATCACTCTGGATATTCATGGCAAAAGTGCTTATGTAAATTTTTTAAGGTTATATTTATTGTATAATTTACATACCATCATATAACTGCCACCACAATCATGATATAGAACATGTCCACCACTCCCAAAAGTTCCCTGTGCTCCCCTGCATTTAATTCTTCCCTCTCACCCCCAGTTCCTAACAACCAATGATCTATTTATGACTCTAGTTTTGCTTTTTCCAGAATGTTATATAGCATGCACTCTTGGGGCCTGGCCTCTTCTCAATTATATGTGGATTTGTGCCTGAAGAATGAGATAAATAGTATTTTAAAAAGGCAGTAGAGTTTATTTTTCTGATTTCATGTGGTATGCTAAAGAAAGAATCTTAGTCAGATATTTATATCTCCAATACCTAAATGCAACACTTACAGCCAAAACACTAGGATTTATCAAGAAGATCTAACAGTGGAAGAGATTCCTTGTTCAACAGGAGTTTGATTCTTTCCCACAAATTAGTTTTTTCACATTTTTGAGAAAGAAATCCATGGTCTTATTGGCCATTAAACACACACAGACACACACACACACACACAGACACACACACACAAACACACACACACTTCAACAGAGTATGAAGCATGTTTTCTAGAGTCCCAACACAGCTAAAGTGGAATAAAAATTCATTAGCTATCATCTTTTGGGTTACTTATTCAATCTTACCAACACAGCTAAAGTGGAATAAGAATTCATTAGCTATCATTTTTCAGGTTACTTATTCAATCTTACAGTTTTCCAGTGTGATGTGCATTTGATGGTACATTGTAAATGATCTTCAGTGAGAATCCTGTGCATGATTCCTTGGGTATCCATGTTCAATAAGAATTTCCAATTGTAAGTAAAAAGTCACTTGCTACCATTTTTACCTTTAGTTTCATATTCATGTTTTATCCATAATTTATAAAACTTTCTGATCTGTTTAGTTTTTCTTTAATTTATATTCATATCATCATGATTATTTTTATTATGCTGTGTGGCAAAAACATTTTGTATAATTAACATGGCCCACTTTCTTTCAGAGAAACAAAGGATTTCTTTAGTTTTAGGTTGCTTTTCTTTTTCTGTGCACTGATATAAATGAAAATTCTCAGTTGAGATTTTCAGGAGAGCACTGAACCATTGGCTGATCCAATGAGTTGCCATGAGAAATCATATATATGCAAATCATTTTTACATGCACATTTATGTAGGAAAAACACCTGCAAATCTGGGTTCTGAGCAGTCCCTGTTAATTAATATGCATGTGACCCAGAACTGCCCATTGCTGGGTAATGAGTATTCTAAATGTACTTGGCTTGTTTTCAAGTAAATCCCTGGGTCTTCAGCACTGCAATTAAATGGGCCAGGTTAGGTGCTCATTTTATATTAAATCAACTTCCTATCCTATGAAAGAAGTTCTACTTTTATATTCAATATGTGTTTTTTTCTCTACTTTGGGAAAAACAATGACTCTAGTTAACACCAAACAATAGGCTTTCCAATGTAAAGAAAACCATCTGGTAAAGTAGAATGTTTTACAGAGTGATTAAAAAAATAAAAGTAGGGGAGATGGCTCCTGTCAAGTAATAGCTGAAAGTCCAAATGCAACTAAAAAATACAAACGAACTGGTCAGCTTGTCCTAATGAATGATATATCCTTTTTTTTTATGAAGTATTTATAATATTTAAATTGTAAATTTAAACTGTACATTATTTCTCTTGGGCATCCACAAAACCTTGGAGTTAGGTAGCAACAAGTAGGTGTGTTTCGAAGTGGAGAAGTTGAGGCTCAGCATCCAGAATCCCATTCAAGATCTTCCCAGAAGATGGAAATACAAGTCAGAAGTAGAGGTGAATATAATTCACTTCCTTTACAAAGGCCTCTGCCACCAGGCCTGGCTGTTCTGCTCTGGCAGTGCTCATTCTTGGGTCTGTATCAGCAATCTTTTTGATACCAGGGACTAGTGCTTTTATGAGAATCTAATGCCTGATGATTCGAGGTGGAGCTGAGGTGGTGATGCTAGCACTGCGGAGCAGCTGCAAATATAAATGAAGCTTTGCTTGCTCACCTGCTGCTCGCCTCCTGCTGTGCGGCCCAGTTCCTGACAGCCCATGGACCAGAATCAGTCCATGCCCGGACACTGGGGACTCCCGCGTGTAGACCATTTATTCTATCTTCACTGGAAACAGAAACTTTAACATATGATCTTTTAATTTAAATAAAATCATTTATATTTTATTGTAAATTATTTTAGTCTCTGGGACTCTCTGGTCATAAAATTTCCAGGAATTAATTACCTACCACACCAGACTCTGAAAAGTATGAAGTTCAGACTGGTTGATGTTACTTGTGGGCCGGGATTGCCAAATAAAAAGAGTCTAAGAAGTATTTAATAACTAAATCTGACACATCTAATGACAGAAAGCATAGTTGCTGTGATTATTTTATTTTAAAAAATTATTACTTTTGTACCTCAGTAATACTATTTATAATCTATCATTAAAACTTTACATTAATGTAAGGCGATAGCAATAGAACTTGGTGTAAACGCATGTGCATTTGGGGGTTTATATGAGTTCTTTACATGTGTAAAGCATTACATCCTTAATTTCATTTGCTTAATTTAATCCTCAAAACAACTTAAAGAGATAAGTAGTAGTATTTTCATTTTACATACGAAGTAAAACCTAGACAAGGTGAGTGATTCCTTCAACTTTACTCAGCTTTTACCTGCCTCTCCCAACCATGACAAGAGTATTCCTTTTATCTCTTTTCCCATACATTTCGCTTTTTATTTACTTAAATATATTTTTAATTTTCTGAACTCAAGTGAGCATATATGATCTAGTAAAGAAAAATTAGTGAACAAAAGCAGTCAATATTTAGCTCCTCAAATAAGCAGCCTAGTTAAAGAGTATGAGAAGAGATGACAAAATCAATAAAATGTTTTAAAGATTTGGTTCTAATTTTTAAATTATTGCTTCACTCGTTTTGTTTTATATCTCCACTAAATTTTTAAGTTATCTGCTTTACGTTACTTTAACCACCCATTTATAAACACTCACACTTAGTGACATTTTCCACTTGTGACACTATAAATTCAGATATTCTACTCTCAGATTACAATCTCTTTTTCTTCTAATTTTCTCCATTCTTCCCAAGAATTCAGTTCTTTGTTCTACACTGAGACTGACAATTCTTTCCAATTCCCCTTGCAGCCTTCTTCTTAATTTCTTTCACTATTCACTGTTTAGCTTAGAATTTATTTCTCTTCAATTACTATCTTGCAAATATCCTTAACCCCCTTGACCTCTTGTCCTATTACACTTGACTGACTAAAACCCCATCTACATTTGGATGAGTACCATAGTTTACTTTCTCCATACCCATGTTAAGGGTGGAAAATTTTCAAGTGAGCCAACTAGCTAAGTTAGCTACAGGGAAGAAATATCTTTAGATACCAGAAGTCTCCTGCTTGCTTGGGTGTGGTTTTAGGAGATGTATTGTATAAGATATGAAGATGGCCAATGTCTGCTTCTGTAATCTGTTTACTTGTTTAATGTTAACCAGAATGTGGTACTAGGAGATGTATTGTGCTAATGGCCAACTTCTGCTTCTGTAATCTGCTTGCTTGTTTGATGTGGTTTTAGGCTTTATAAGCTGCCTCTTTTGGGAGTTCAGGACCGATCTCCTCTAACCCTGCATGATAGAGAGTCAGTCCCCCGCTGGCTAATAAAAGCTCATAATTAACCTCAATTGGCTCTGTGAGTCTTAGATTCAATCGCTTCACAACACCCAGATTACTGAGAAGTTCTGGATACAACTGTGCAAACTGGGACCAATATATGTTTGTCGTCACTGACCTCAAACAGCTTATGAGTTTTCTCAAAAAATTCTAATTTCGTTCTTAGTCAGTTTATGCCCTTTCCACAGCACTCAGGTCAAATATTCTCCACTCTTGTTAATCCTTCAATTCTCCATCTCATTGTTGTTTTATCTTATCTGATACATTCTGTTCCTATATTACGGTGTCTAAGTAGAGGTTCTCTTAAAACTAAAGCCTAGGCAATACTGAAATGCTAATGCTTTACATAGAAGTGCAGTCCCAGGGAATGGGAATGAGGAAAAAAGGACATGAGTCAGGGAATGGTGAAAAGAAAATACAGGTGATTTATCACTCAGCTGTCTACCTCTTCACAAAATGGAAAGAGACATAGCCAATCGCTTAACCAAGTGGGCTATCCCTTGAAAGGCTGTATAGAACACAGGTATTCCAGAATAGTCCAGTAAAAAGAGGAATGAAAAGAGAAGTTTCTAATGGTTCCTGTTCATTGCTTGTCTTTTACTGACCAAAATTTGCCTTATAGATAGTTATCTCCTCCATACTACTCTATTGCAGCAGTTTACACATTAAAAATTTTTTTTTTTTCTATTTTCTCCTTTCTATTCTCTCCCTTTTGGGACTCCATTTACACATATATTTGAGTGCTCAAAGTTTCTCATAGTTCATTGATGCTTCTTTCAATTTTTAGAGCTCTGTGATTTTAGCTTTTATTGTTAGTCTTCAAGTTCACAAATCTTTCCTTCTGTATTATCTAATCTGTATTATCTGTATTATTTTCCTATCCAGTGTTTATTTTTTATTTTATCTCAGCCATTATAGTTTTAATTTGTAGAATTTTGATCTGTGTCTTTTTTAAAAAGTCCCTGACTCAATATATTCAATTTTTCGCTTAACTTCTTGAATATATGGAATAGTTAAATAACTGTTTTATGTCTTTGTCTAGTTAGTCTAAGTTGTGTCATTTCTAGATGAGTTTTGATTGATTTTTCTCTTTATTGTGGGTTACAGTTTTCTGCTTTTTTGTAAGCTTGGTAATTTTTGATTGGATGACATTGTGAATTTTAGCTTGTTAGGTGTTGGATTTTTTTTCAATCTAAAAATTATTATTTGGCTTTGTTTTAAGACATGACGAAATTGCTTTAAAACAGTGTGATCTTTTCAGGTCTTGTTTTTAAGTTTTATAAGAATGACTAGAATAATGTTTGGTCTAGGATTAATTTTCCCACTCTAACTGATGCTTTTAGTTCCTCACATGCCCCCTACAAAAATGTAGTAAGACTGGATTGGCTATCTGTGTCTGTGGTGCCCAAGACCACCCCCAAGGTTCTATGATCTGCTGGAAGAAATCAGAGGACTCATCATATGTCATATTCATAGCTAAAATTTATTATAGCAAAAAGATCAGAATCAATGAAGGAAAGGTACATGGGGCGAAGTCTGGAGGAAACCAGCCACAAACTTCCAAGGGTCCTCTCTTAGTTGACATGCTTAATTCTCCCACTAACAAGTTGTGACAAATCTTGTGAAACGCTATTGTTACCAGAGAGTGGGAATCCTCTCCCAGCGCGTTGTCCAGGTTCTTAATGTCTTGAACAAAGAATTGAGCAAGAAACCAAAATACAGTAGAAAAGAAAAGTTTTATTAAAAAGGAAAGTACACTTCTAAAAGTGGAAGCAGGCCTGAGCAAGAGAAACATGGCTCAAAAGGCCTGGTAACAAAGCCTTTGAGGTTTTTTTCCTTTTTTGCTGTGGGTGGTTATTTTTCTTAGAGGAGTGGGCTTCCTTGATTGACAGCTAAGACTGACAGGACTCAGTGATTCTGTGCATGTTTGTTCCCAGATTTCAGTCTGTTATAATAATATTAATGAACTTCTGGACATATGCATAATATTATAATGATGGTATAATGAGGTTCAGGTGAGTTAAAGGCTGTTGGGAGGTCTTCATTGCGCAGGTACGAGTGATGGGCCTAAACTGGTACCTAATTCTCTGCCTACTGGTTTCTTTGAGTGAGTTAAAAAAATGCCTTCTGGCTTGCTTAATTGTAGGTAGATTAGGGTGGACCCCTTCTAGGACAGGATGACCTCAGTGTCTTTGCAGGCAGACCCGAAACCCCCTAAGTAACTTTTCTGCCTAACTCCTTTCTAAGAGCCTTGAACCCCCTAACTATTAGTATGGATGTTGAGGGACAGAGGTCTCTTCTTCTGTATCTGCTTCCTTTTGAGAATGGCCGTAGTCCCTGCCTACTGGGATTTTGTGGAGCTCTTTCCCTTTCTGCCTCAGCCAGGGTGGGGTCTTGGGTTTCCTGCTGAAGTGCCACCTCAGTCCCTAGACAAGGAAAAGAAGATACAAGCTTATAATTTAAATCATATATCTATTAATTTATATTATTGATTTGGCTATTAAGCAAATAAAGAGAAACAGGTTTGGTTAATATATTTCTTAAAGAGTAAAGAAATGACCTTTGGCTTAAAGTCCCCTCCCCCCTCAGACTCTAAGGGCCCTGTCTTTCTTAACACCATTTCTGCTAACAATGGGCTAATGACCCTTTATCAATAGCCAAAGGATCTGAGTCACTAGGGCAATTATCAGGCTTTGTGGAAGAGGTTCTTTTTTTCTAAAGAAAGGGGGGAAGAAAACTTAACTAGGTTTACTAAAAAGATTAACTCTGCAAGAGATGTCCCATTGCATTTCCTGCTAAAAGATTAAGAATTTTACTAGTAATATCCAGTCTCACTATCTTTCAGGGAAGCTCATTTGAGAGTAAGTGCCCAGGATTTTAATTAGGGGCTGGTCATATAGGCAGTATTTACCTGGCAGGTACCAAGATTCCAGACTCTCAGAAGGAAAACAGGTGTTCAGCATAAAACCACATTATTTGTATGATTAGTTTAGATATAAGGAGTCATTCTTACCAGGAAATAGTTGAACCTTTGTGAAATACAAAGGTCTGTTGTGGTTCACTCAAATCTAAGACCCACGGAGCCAATTGAAATGAATTGTGAGCCTTTATTAACCGGCTGGCGACTGACTCTCTACCACGCAAGGTTAGAAGAGATCAGTCCCGAGCTCCCAAAAGAGGCAGTTTATAAAGCCTAGAACCACACTCTGCCTGGTTAACATCAAACAAGTAAGCAGATTAACCACACCCTAGTTAATATCAAACAAGCAAGCAGATTAACCACACCCTAGTTAACAGCAAGAAGATTAACCAGATCCTAGTTAACATTAAACAAGTAAGGAGATTACAGAAGCAGAAGTTGGCCATTGAAAATTTTCCACCCTTAACAGGTCAACCTTATAATTCAGCCTTTTTAAGGATAAGCACTCTCAGGTCTACTGTATTAACTCTTCTGCGGCAGTGCTGATCTCTTGGGTTTCAATAGTGACTTGTAGTTTTCCTAAAACTCACTTGTTCAACTGCCTGTCTTCAACAGACAGTACACTTTGTGAGAAAAGAAGAAACTGCGTTTAGTTTAACATCTTGTCTCCTGTGCCTACCATAACATTTAGACAAAGGGTTAATAATGTGAGAAAATAAAAAGCTGTTAAAACTCTAAAGAAAAAGGGACAAATGACATCAATAAACATTCACTAATAAGCAGATATACCTACACTTTTTTCATGTATCAAAGTGATAAAAATATTAAAATGTTAATACACAAAGTTAAGGATGTGATTAAATAGTAACTGTTGTACATTACTAACAAGAATGTGTAAGTTATATAAATGAATAATTTAGTAATGTGTGTCAAGAGATTTAAAGTATTCATAATCATGTCTTAGAAAATTCTACTTATAGCAATGTATCATAAGAAACCAATCAAAAGATTAAAAAAAAATAAAGGTGTTAACTGCAGCATTATTTATAATGGAAAATATTTATAAACACCATAAGTGCCCAATGATAGAGGGTTAAATAAATTGTGGGATATAAATACAATGAAATATTAAAAAGTCAACTATAGATTGTTGTCAAATATTTTATGATATGGACAAAATATATAGTAAAATAAGTGAAGAACTCAGAATATCAAATAGTTAACATATTTTGATTCAAATATATTAATATACATGTGCATTTACACATGTAAATGTATTTTATTTAAAAATAGAATGAATTTGGATTATATATGTTAAAATATTAACAATAACTAATATGAAGAGTTTATTCATGGGTCACTGGTCTTTTTCTCTTTTTATTTTTATATGCTTTCTAAAATTAGTGTATTTTATAATTAGGATAGATGCACTCATACACACAACATACATATACATCCATGCTATTCACCATTATCAATATTTTGTTTAAAAATCTTCTGGCAATGCGATGTTTCTTTTCAGTAATAAAATACTTTTTCTTCTGTGTTTTCTATTTCCTTCTTTAATGATTTTAGGGTTATATTTATTTCTGAATCCTAGTATATGAAAGTATTCACAAGATATATTTTATATCACCTTTGAAATTTTGATTTTACTACCTTTCATATTTTAAATTTTAAAGTGTTTACTTTCAAAATGTTAATAAAATGTGCAATCTTCAAAGGTTAATTAAATTTATCCAACATGGAATCTGAATATTCCAAATATTTTCATAGGATTAAAGGATTTGAACACACACACACACACACACACACACACACACACACACAGACTTGTAATTATGGCTCCAAAGCCCTCTTAAGGATGGCTATGTAATTTGATGAGAAATGATTTATTAGAAATAATCTTTCCTGACAAGTTGTATTTTCTGCAACATCTGTCATTTTCTTATCTGAGTATAATGTTTGCATTTTAGGTAAGTCATTATAGACAATGGATTTTTTTATTGGTAGAGTTAGGATACTAGATTATCTCTAAAACCAGGCTTTGTCTTGGTTTGGGTTTCTCCTAAAGCAAACTCTGAGGCAAGGGTTTGAGTGCAAGTAACTTATTTGGGAGGTAATCCCAGGAGACATGGTGAAGGAATGGGTAATAAGACAGAGAAGGGAAGAATGTCAATGAAGCAGGTGTGAATGATCAGGCTCCTTCTGAGAGTAACTGGAGCTCATTCTTGCTGGAGACTTTGGGAGATTGTGGAACACATCTCAAAAAATGTCTCACTTAAGGACAAGGAAACTGGGGCACGAATCCATTTATCCATTTGATACTTCTCTGTCATTGTTTAAGGATCATCTCAGGAACGTAAACTTTCAGGTGTTTCCAGCCGTCCTCATGAGCAGCCTGCACATACCCACAGGCAGAGAGAAGTCAGTAACTATCTCTTGCATTTGGTACACAAAGGCTGTCTGGGAGTAAGAAAAAGGGAAGGCTGCAGGTATGCCCTGATTGGAGGCTGTTGGCAAAGGAAAGCTGACAGTGGGCTAACTAGAAGACAGGATTCTATGTGATTGGTTTGGGGGCATATTTGGTTTTCTCTTTTTGATTGTAAGTTGGAAGAGGGACAAATGTTAGAGGAGTTGTCAGTTATTAAGCACTAACTGTTTTGTGATTTGGCTTCCTGGACTGGTTGCTATAGATAGTGGATCAGAGTTTTATTTTTACATGTGGTCTGGCCATGATCCATTTGTTTATTCAATCTCTCAAAACTGAAACTTAATTATATTAAGCTGCTTGAGGTCCCACACAGAGGCTAAGGTAAAACTCCATATCTCCTATGAATTCCAGACCTAGCTTAATGGTAAAGAGCTAA
This sequence comes from Eidolon dupreanum, assembly GCA_028627145.1. Classification (NCBI taxonomy): domain Eukaryota; kingdom Metazoa; phylum Chordata; class Mammalia; order Chiroptera; family Pteropodidae; genus Eidolon; species Eidolon dupreanum. Next base: position 59,513,292 of record CM053507.1, read on the forward strand.
ATTTCCTTTGGTTAGGAAATAACACAAATCCCCCGAGGCCCAGACCAGCTACTAGCAAGTAGCAACAATGAGGAGGGCTTGGCAGAAGAGCTGAGATGGCAGCTCACGAATACACATGAGAAATCTCTAGGCTTTCCACAAATTGAGACTTTAAAAGAAACAGTGAGAACTAAAAACTGAGTGGTTGCTTGAAGTTAGCAAACTCTTGGTATTTATGTGACCTCTGAAACCCCAGCCTAGGGAAACTCATGAGGGATAAAGGTTATACCTACATTTATAGTTGAGTACCTCACATTGGACCAGCCATATTTCTCCCTCAAGAATTTGCAAACAGCACCTTCAGTCAGAGCTTGCCTTCTACCCTTATCTGTGGAGAGTATTTTAAGTAGAACAAAAGGAGTGATTGCCATGGGGATGGATAGAAAGACTTTAATCAGTTATTCCACTCACATGAGCCTATCCCTAAACCAGAGATGGTAATGAAAGTAATTTAACGTACATCTATAATTAATTTGTTACACTTTTTCTGCTGCTGGAAAATCATACTATTTTAGAAAAGTTCATGGAATTAATCTCCCAAAAGAGACATGGGATAGAAAGCCTTCAGAAATAATGATTTTGTTTACTCCTAAACATTTTAAGAGACAATTTTGGTTATAGGTCAGGGTTGATTGAGTGTTTCAAATTTGTCTTTTAGAAAACTATATAAAGTCAAGATCTTCTTCCTACCAGATACACAGGAGGTCTGCAGCATAGAAACCATTTTTCTTCTCAAATGGCTCATATGATCTGGTAAGAACTATAGATTATAAGTTTTGATTTTTTTTTTAATATGAAGACAGTATAAAGGTAGAATATGTTAGGGAAAAAAAACACTATTCAGTTTTTGTATTTTGAGAATAAAAAGAATATTGTGCAATCCTGGTATGGCTTAAGTGATTTAGATAACAAAGCTACATGCTCATTAAGTTTAGAGGTAGCCAAAATTTGGCCAGACAGCTAAGTAGGGTGATCAACTCATTCTGGCTTGGCCAGAACTTTTTTGGTTATAGCACTAAAATTCCTGTGTCCTGAGAAACTCCTATAAGTCTGGGCAAACTGGAATGATTGGTTAGCCTAAAATTTCAGAAGATTTGAGTTTAAACTCATTCAATTTTGAAAAATGATAAACGGTGTAATATAGACTTGAGTCAGGATGAGTCCTAGGCTGTATGCGTAAGGATAGAAAATAGATTTCTAAGATATGGCATAGAGAATTGTGACTGGAGAAATACAGGAATTGAAAAGAACACAAACTGCATGAAATTCCCGGAAGTGGAGATTTGAAGAAATTACTTGAGTAACCTCTCATTTAATGTTCATCTAAAAAACTAAGGCAAGACATGACTTAGATTCTTTAACTTTCTTGTCTGCTTCCTCCATTCCACTAGATTTTTTTGTTTATTTCTAAGAACACTTAGAGCAGTGGTTCTCAAAGTTTGTTGCCTAGACCAGCAGCAACAGCATCATTTGGACATTTGTTAGAAATGCAAATTCTCAGGCCAAGAGTTACTGAATTTGAAACTAGTGGAGCAGCAAAAATTTGTATTTCATCAAACTCTCCAAGTGATATTGATGAATGCTAAATGTTGAGAACCACAGACTGAGAGCAATCCCTCCTACACTTTTTTACAGAGTGACGTACATCAAACATGAAACATTTGGGGATAGCATATAGGGAAAATGGAAAGGCTACATGGGGCTAAAATAAAGCATTCAAGGCTCATGTTTTGGCACAGCATGAGAAGGGTATAGATGGCTACACTTACATACCTGTCATTTCCCCACATACCTGTCACTCATTTCCACCTGTGATACCAGCCAATAACCAGTAATCTATAATAGACTCTTCCATGTTTCTGAGGCCATTCAAGATTTCTGTAAACAAATGACTTCAAGATCTCCTTGTGCATATAAACCATAAAAACTGAAGGCAACCTAAATAATAGAGGTTTGCCTCAACCATACTTCCAGAAACAGACACCCTAAATCCTGGGGCATCCCGTGGATAAGTTCAGTCAAGGAATAGTAAAGAATGGATCAGTAGAACATATGAGTCATGCCCTGGTTTTGAGCTATATTGCATTGCATCCTTTTCTGTTTAACAAATTTTGTGTTTTAAGGAAAGAAGTTTGAGTTTGTCATCTTTTTCAGCATCCAGCAGAGAGTTTGCCCCAAGTGTCTGAGAGGGAACATTTTACTTATCAACAAAGCTAGATTTTGATCCCATTGACAATCAGAAACCAGGGTAGTGAATTCTCAATGGCCCAAAGAGTAATGGATTGGGAAAGCAGTTCAATGAACTCACAATTTATTATTGTAAGGATCTCATCTTCATGGAGAAATAAATGAGTTGAATGAACTAATTTGTAATTGAGGATGAACAATGTCAATATATTACCCAATATGTTTATATGAGGAGTTGTGTCAGAAAATACTTAGCCTTAAACTAAAAATTTAGGTATTCTCACATTAAAAAGTATCCAGAAATATATATTTTAAATTTCAATAATCCCAGCTGATTCTTTCCAGAGAGGAGCAAGTTTATTTAGCACATGGCTTTGTGAAGACATATGTATCTCAGGAACAAAATAGAAAGTTTCCCAGTTTGAAGAAGTATTCACAGTCATTTAAAATTATTCAACTATGAACTAATTTAGACAAACAATGTCCAATTAGAAACAACTTCCAAAGCATACTTTTCTTTCAAATCATTGAAATGATATTTTCAAAGTCTCAATAGAGCATGTGCATCTTCTAGTATACTCATTGTTTTGTCTTCCAAATGAATTACATTGTGAGATAACTTTACTGCCATATTTGGTTGGCATGGTAATTACCTTTGAGTAATCCTAACGTTGAAGACTCCATATAAGGTCAAAGAGGGGCACAGGTACAAAAATGGATCAATCCACAAAAGAGCTGAATTCCAAAGCTATGCTTATGGTTAATACGTGGTCTTTAGCCAATATTTTTCTAACTTGGGGATTTTTTTAAATAGATGTAGTGTTGATAAATAACACTTTTGGTAGGAACATGGTTTTCTTTAAACCAGCATCAAAGATATAGATATCAATGAGTCCATGGAACTTCGACACAATTTTAACTTTAAATTTGTCTCCTAGAAATAAGCAATAGAATAACAGCCAATGTGCTATGCAGAATTCATCCTACATGTATGTGTCTTTTGTGTGTGCCTGCTTGGCTTGAGTTGAGGGACTCTGAGAACACTTTCCTTCTTCTTTCTGATGACTAGGTTTGTATCTGAATGTTCATTATGTGTGTGGGGGGGGTGAGGGGGTGGGGGGGAGGGCCTCTCTAAAGTCAGCTTTTTCTTTCCAAATGCAAATATGCTTGGAAGAATATTTTCTTAAAGTAATTTACAATACAACAGTTATGAACAATTAGAGTTTATCACCTTTTTAAAAGAGATAGATGGTAAAAGGTAAAGACCTCCAGTAAGGGAGGAAGGAAAGGTGATTAAAATACCAGCTTCTCAATTTTGTTCAGTGGCTGAACTAGCTAGGTATCCACAACCTAGCATAAAACATTAGATATTTTCACAGGTAATTCATCCATGTAAGCTGACAACTACAATGTTGCTGCTGCTGGAGGAACTATAATAGCATTAAATGTTTACTGAGTACTAGTTAGGTACCAGGAAATATACTGGTTCATTGTTCATTTATCTCTTATAATTATCCACAATAGACTATTATTACTCCAATTAAAAGACCAGGAAACAGATTTGGAAGCAAAAAATAACCTATTCCACCATACTTAAGAAATACTTGGTAAAACTACAAAATGACTAGGTCCTTTAAATGAACAACTATACCCTTGCATCCAAACTCAAAAGTGTCCCCTCCCTGGGGCTGTGTGTCCTGCACAGGGAGCATAGATGGACCAGTTTAGGTGTTAAGAGGAAATTTCAAAGGCTCACAGTTAATAAGAGTTAATTTGCCTTTGAGTCAGAATATACCCCAAATTGCAAGGAGGGTGTTCCTCAGATGGGCAGACTTCTGCTCTCCTAAAAAGTTCCAAACTACTCATAAAGCCCTTGATCTGATGCAGAGCTCATAGAGTTTGTTCTGCCTCTGGCCCTTTTCCAAGAAGCTGTTATTTACTGGTTCTTCAGATCTGAACTAATTTGGAAAAAGGCAACATAGTTCCCTGAAATGGCTACCTCTGAGGTTGGCCTTCAGAGCAGAGCGCATTTTGCACCTCTCACAGACAATCACACAGCGCAAGTCTCTTCTCCACAGACATTTGAATAATGTTTTACCTGGAAGAGTAACATAGCAAGCATTTTCTAAAACAGCTCAGGAAAACACTTCAGATAAGTGATCAATGTTCTCATTAGCCAAGTAATTGTCCAGCTCTTGACTCTTCCATACCTTGACAAATTTTTATTTACTTATTATTTTTCAATAACAGTTGACATTCAATATTATTTTATATTATAGATATATAGCATAGTGGTTAGACATTTGTATAATTTACAAAGTGATCCCACCCAATTTTTTAAAAAATTGAATCCACAGAGAGAGTTTACCATTGGGAACAACTGTAAATAACCCAAAAGCAATATGGCTCTGAAAAAAGATGTCGGTGTCCAAATTCAGAAGCATAACTTGCAGGTCTAAATAAAAAATCCTCAATTCAAACGGGCCAGGGTCAAATGTGTTTTCTTTATTTCTCTGAAGGAGAATTTCTGTCACCAGATGCAACTTGTGGGCAAAAAATTTCTACTTTTCTTTTAATCCAAGCTCTCCCATCATCTGAGGGTCACACTAATGCAAGGATTCTTGCAGGGCAGGATAGAAAAGGTGCAGAAATCCTCCAATGCCTAATTCAAGGTTCACACCCCCCTCTCTGACTGAATCCAATCCTTTTTCTCATAAGTATGCTGTGAAGAATAACTAATAACTAATAAGTGGTCATAAACCACTCAGACAACTTCGAGTGCAGCGTAAGTGATGGATTCTATTTTTCTCTCATGGCTTTCCGCTCATCTTACATAGATCACAGAGTCTGGGTTTTATGTCTGTGCTCTGTTATGTGATCCCTGTGGCTTTTTGCAGGTAACAAATGTCTCTCCTCAGCTAAGGTATACATTGGAGCCCCACGTGCCTGTGCTGTGTGGAGACTGCTTTTATAGATGAAGTTATAGCATGTGACTTCACCTTCAGAGGTAATGACCTTGAACTTTTGAGTATGTGAAGAACAAGCTAATGTGAAGCAGGCTCCACAGTGTATCTCCACCCCATAGAAACAGCTATTGGGGACAAGGAAAATTCAGAACAATTTTGAATTAGGTGTCTGTCACTGTCAGAGTTAAAGTAAAGTTTTCTCCAGAATCCATTTGGAGGGAAAGAGAACATTCCTTGGAGCTGACTACCTTTTTAAATAACAAGAGAGTCTCAGAACATCATCTAAACATAAATCCACTCGATCTTCTGTGTAGAAAAGTAAAGAGAGCAAAAAATGAGTCACAGAAGCCATTTGTTGGCACTCAGGTAAACAACCATCTGTGTAACCTTAGGATTGCAACCTTAATAGTGGAAAGGAAAGGTACTAGGGTCCCTTTCCTGAATTGCTGATTGTTAACAGGAGCCCAAAAGAATGGATGAAATAGCTCTTTGTTTCAGCTTCCAGTTGTTTATTTCAAATTGGATAGAGCCCACAGGAGAGATGAGGATCCTCATCCCAACCCTGTAATAGCTGTGGGAATTTCTTTTAAGCCTATACCATCAGTCCTTTTTTCAGCTTAGACATGTGAAGAACTTAGGAGTTAACACTTGTTATCATGACAATAAAAATATGGATAAGCTCAAAATCAGTGACTTTTGTTGGACTCATCAGAGTTCTCAAGTTGCAAAGCAAACTCTCACCCCGAAATTTGGAGAGACAGGGATATCAAGAGGGATACAGCTGAGATCTACTTATCTGGAGCAAAATCAACCAAGCAACAACTTGCTCTAATTGATATTTATAGAACAATCCATCCAACAATAGCAGAATGCACATCCTTCTCAAGCTCACATGGAGCATTCACCAAGATGAACTACATTCTGGGGCATAAAACACACCTTTGCAAATTTAAAACAATAGAATTTATATAAAATATGTCCTCAGACAATGATGGAAATAAACCAGACATCAATAACAGAAGATGTCTGAAAAATCCCCAAATATTTTAAAATAAACAGCACACTTTTAAATCAACCATAGGTCAAATAAAATTTTTCAGGAGAAATTTTAAAATATTTTAAACTGAATTAAATGAAAATAAACTTATCAAAACATGTGGGATATAGTGAAAGTAGTTTTTACAGGGAAATTTATAGTATTAAATGCATATATTAGAAAAGAGGAATTTAACATTTATAACCTAAAGTTCTGCCATAGAAAACTAGAGAAAGTAGAGTTTAAATCTAAAACAAGTAGAATAAAAGAAATAATATAATTAAAGCAAAAGTATATGAAAATGAAAACATAAAACAATAGAGAAAATCAATAAAATCAAAAGCTAGTTCTTTAAAAAAAATCAACAGAATTGACAAACTTCTAGCCAGGCTAACCAAGGAGGAAAAAAAAAAGGAGAGAAGGCATAACTTACAACAACAGAGATAAGAAAAGTTCATCATTTTGACCCCTTGGACATATATAAGATAATAAAGGAATGCTGTGAATAGCTTCCATGTCCACAAATTTCTTAACTTAGATGAAACAGAAAAAATTCTTAAAATACACAAACTACCAAAATGTACATGAATAAATGGATAACCAGAATAGCATTGTACCTATTAATTAACTTGAATCAATAATAAATAGCCTCCTAAAAACAGAACGCTAAACCCAAATGAGTTCACTGGTGAATTTCTACCAAACATTTAATTAAAAATTATATGAAGTCTCCAAAATCTCTTTCAGAAAATAGAAGCTGAGGGAATACTTCCGAAATAGTTTGAATCTAACATTGCCCTATTATCAAAACAAGATAAAGGAAAACTACAGAGCAATATCTCTCATGAACATAGATGCAAGAATCCTCAATAAAATACATATTTATCAAATACATATTTATAAATACATATACATGCAAATATATGTGTATAGTGTACAGCATAATCAAGTTGAATTTATTCCAGGTATGCAAGGCTGGTTCAACATTAAAAAATCAGGCAGAAAAAAAAATAGCGTAGATGATAGAAGTTCTGTTCATCCTTCTGGCAACCAAATCAAAGTTGTGACAGAATCAAGAAGCAAACAGCAAGGAAAAATTGCCTGAGATCTAAATGAACAAGCCATACAACTAAGGAGAAATACAAGAAATCACCCTAGAATGGCAGAAAGTAGGATGGGCGAGGATGTGAGGCTGCCCAATCCCAAGCAACTGAGTGGGACGGAGGCTGTGGCAGTGGCAGTGACATCTGCAGACACCTCTTAAAAGGGCTGTGTTGGCTAGCAGACTTTCTGCTGACAGGCTAGCTCATTCTGAGCACAACACCAGCAGGCTGCTCGGGGAGGCACCAGGGACTTACAGGCAGACACTGAGTTGTTGGAGTGAGGGCTGGAGGTGAGGTTCTCTCCCGAAGAGAAGTGCAGGCAGTATCGATTGTTCCTCTTTTGAGCCCTCTCCACTTCCAGAGTGCAGATACAGCACCACCATAGCCAAGACGTCATCAGACTGGATAACAGAGGTCACTCCGCCCAGAGGAGTCCCTGAAATTCTGTCTCCCCCAGCTCATGGCCACACCCAAGCCACATCCAGGTGTGACCTTCCTTAGTCGGGTACCTCTTGCTGAGCAGCGCCTGGACTCACACTGCTGACAGCTGGCCTTGCTTTCTGTTGCTTTTTGAGGCAACTATAAGCACAGTATCTGTGGATTGCTTGCTGAATATTAACAGGTAGCCCTGAAAGGGCACAGGCTGAGGCTAAATTTGTCTTGCAGCTGAACCCCTCTCAGGATTGTGCCACTGGACACTTACCACACAAAGCCATACTGATAAGACTGGGAGACTTCAGAGTTTTGCTTAGAACATAAAAACAGACACAGAAAGGCAGCAAAAATGGAAAAAGAAAGAAGCAGAAACCATATGACAGAACAGAATAGAGATCCAGAAATAATGGAGTCAAACAACTTAACAGATGCAGAGTTCAAAACACTGGTTATAAAGATGTTCAATGAATTTATGGAAAGTGTAGATGAATCCAGTGGGAACTTCAACAAAGAGATAAAAAACATAAAAATGGAAATGAAAAATATAAAAGAGAACCAGTCAGAAATGAACACATTATCTGAGATGAGAAGTATATTAAATGGAATAAACAGAGTGAATAAAGAAGAGAATCAAATGACTTATATAGAGGATGGGAAAGCCAAAGACACTCAATCAGAATGGCAAAAAAAAAAAAAAAGAAACCAAGACTATAATAATAATTTAAGGAGTCTATGGGATACTATTAAAAGTAAAAATATCTGTGTCATAGAAGTACCTGAAGGAAAACAAGATGTTCAAGGGCTATTTGAAGAAATAGTGATGGAAAGCTTCCCTAATCTGGTGAAGGAAGCGGACATAAAATCCCAGGAAGCTTGGACAAAAATCAGGAACCCAAAGAGGCCTTCACTAAGACACATTATCATTCAAATGCCAAAGGTTAAATACAAAAATAGAATATTAAAAGCAGCAAGAGAAAAGCAGTTAGTTACTTACAAAGGAGCACCCATAAGACTGGCAGCTGATTTCTCAAAAGAAACTATGCAGAACAGAAGTGCTTGGCACAAAATATTTGATGTGATGAAAACCCAGGATCTACAACCAAGGATACTTTATCAAATAAAGCCATCATTTAGAGTTTAAGGATAGATTAAGAGCTTCCCAGACACAAATAAGCTAAAGGAATTTATCATCACCAAGTCAGTATTACAAGAAATGTTGGAGGGAATTTTTAAGAAGAAAAAACATGTTTTAAAATTCAGAATAAAGAATGGGAATAAGTACATTCCCATCAATGAATATCTCAAATGGAAAAGACTTAGGTGCTCCAATCAAAAGATAGAGTGGCTGAATGAATAAGAAAACAAGACCCCTACATATGCTGCCTACAAGAAACTCACTTCAGATTAAAAGACACACAGAGACTAAAAGGAAGAGAATGGAAGAAGATATTCCTTGATGGACCTAGAGGGTATTGTGCTGAATGAAATGGATCTGATAGAGAAAGATTCTAAAGAACAAAATCAATAGCAACAGCAACAAAAGTGGAAATAAATTCATAGCTACAGAGAACATTTAAGGGATACTTGATGGGAGGGGGATTGGGAGGACAAAAAAAGCAAAGGGATTAAGAGGTACAAATGGAAAGTTGCAGAATAGACATGGAGATGTAAAGTGTAGCATGGGGAATATGGTTAATAATGTAATAAATATGTAAAGGGGAAGCGGGGTACTAGATTAGGGAGGTGATCACTTTGTGACTTATGTGGATCTCTGATCACTATCTATACAACTGAAACTGGCATATTGTATGCCAACTACAATTGAAAGAAAAAACTCATTGACTTGTACAATGTAAATAAAAACAACTAATTGTCTATTTCAATAAAGATGAAAGAAAAAGTAAAAGGTTAAAAAATCAATCTAACTCAGGCTATCAACATGCTAATGAAGGAAGATCATGTGATTGTATCAGTTAATACTGAAAATGCATTTGACAAAATCAAACACCAAGTCATTACAAAATAATTCTCCAAGAACTAGGAATAGAGAGAAACTTCTTAAACTTAATCAAGAACATTTACTAAAAAGCAATAGCTAACATACTTAATGGTGAGAGATTGGACATTTTCCCTCTAAGATCAGAAACAAAGCAAGGATGTTCTCTCTATCCCTCCTATTCAACATAATAATGGAAGTCCTAGCAAGTTCAGCAAGACAAGAAAAATAAATAAAATTTATATAGGTTGGAAAGGAAGAAATAAAATTGTCTTTGTCTGCAGATAGCATGATTATCTACACAGAAATCCTGCAGCAACAAAAAATTTATGAAACAAATAAGTGAGTATAGCAAGGTTGTAGGATAAAGGGTCAAGATACAGAGTCAATTGCTGTCTTATACACCTGTAATAAATTTTTGGAATTTGAAATTTAAAAAAGGTATAATTCACAGTTACGCCCCACAAAAAGGAGAAATATTTGGGTATAAATTTAACAAAATATTTACAGTATCTATATCCAAAACACTATAAAATGCTGATGAAAGAAATCAAAGTAGATGTAAATACAGAGATATTATATGTTCCTAGATCAGAATATTCAATATTAGGAGGGTAATTCTTCCCTACTTGATCTAGAGATTCAACATAATTTCAATCAAAAGCCAAGCAAGACATTTCATTGATACCAACAAACTGAATCTAAAGTTTATATATATTAAAGAGACCTAGAATAGAGAAAACAATACTGAAGGAGAACAAAATTAGAAGACTCAAAATACTCACTTCAAGACTTACTGTAAAGTTATAGAAATAATGACAACAAGGTACTGGCAAATTAATAGACACATAGATCAAGGGAACCAAAAAGGACCTATGCAAAAATAATCAATTGATCTTTGGCAAAGGCATAATAGTAATTCAGTGGAGAAAACATGGTATTTTCCACAATTGGTATGAAAAAAATTGAATGTCTCTTTCTATATATATATATATATATATATATATATATATATATATATATTAAAAAAATGAACTTAGACGAGATCTTGTAAATTTCCCAAAGGTTATCACAAAATGTATCATAGACCTAAATGTAAAAGGTAAAACTATAAATCTTTTAGAAGAAAACATAGGAGAAGGTCTACATGACCTTGGGTTTGGTGATTAGTCTTTAGATTCAACACCAAAAACACAATACGTGGGAAAAAATGATTAGTTAATTAAAATTAAAAACCTCTGTTCTACAAGAGACACTGTTAAAAGGATGAAAAGACAAGCCACGCACTGGGAGACAATATTTACAAAATGCCTATCTAATGTTGGACTTGTCTCTATAATATATTAGACAGATATGTTAAAAAAAAAAAAAGTAAAAGTAACCTGATGAAAAAAATGGACAAAATTCTGAAGACACCTCACCAAGAAAGATTATAGATGGCAAATAAACATTTGAAAATGTGTTAAACATTTGTCATTAGGGAAATGCAAAATAAAACAACAATGAGGCACTACTACATAGTTGTTAGAAAAATTGAAATCCAAAAAATTGACATTATGAATTGTTAACAAGGATGCAGAGCAATAGGAAGTCCCGTTCACTGCTGGGATGAATGTAAAATAGTATAGTCACCTTAAAAATGTTTTAAGTTTTTTACAAAACTAAAATAGGCTTACTATATGTTTCAACAATCATGCTTCTACATACTTAACAAACTATTATGAAAATACATGTTCACACAAGACCAACAAGTGAATGTTTATAGTTGCTGTATTTTTAATTACTACAACAGAAAGCAACCAAGATATCCTTCAATAGGTGAGTGGATAAGAAAAGTATGTTACATCCACATAATGGGATAATTATTCAGTAAAATGAACAAACCATTTAACTAAGACTTGGAGAGAATTAGGCAGGGGGTAGAATTTGATGATTTAGAGGTGGGCTGTCCAATATGGTAGCCACTAGCCACTGTAGTCACCAAATACTGAAAAAAAAAAAATGGCTAGTGTGATTGAGGGACTAAATTTAAATTTTATTTAAATTAATTTAAATTTAAATATCCACATATGCCTAGTGGCTGCCATATTGAGCAGCCCAGTTCTAAAACATCAAACTCTACTCCCCCTCCTCTCCACAATTTTCTCTAACCTCTAGTTTAGTGGCTTTTTTCCTTCTCTCTCTGTTCTTTATTATGAGGATCAAGTTAACATTTTTCCTTAGTTCTTATTTGATGGTATGTTATATTGGGAAGTGGGGATTTCAGACATAGAGAGTGGGGATAAGTAGAAAAGTTGACTAAACAGACACTTCCCTCTCTTTTTTTTTTTGTAGAGCATTAGACATTGCTCTAAGCATTCTGTGTATATTATTTAATTAAATCTTATAAAAATCTTTTATATAAATATTATTATTATTTCCATTTTATAGATGCAGCACCTGATGCTCAGAGAGCCTTATAATGATCACACAGCTAGAAAATTATAAAGCCAGGCTAAGTTCACATTGTAAAAACATTAATATAGTGTCTCCTGGTACCACCCTATTTTGTTCAGCCAAGGGACTTGAAATGTCATTAATTTCCTTACAATGCTATAGAGTTGGAAGGAGCAGCTTTTGGAATTTAGGCATTATTAATAATTAGTACCTTTCTTCAAATAACTACATTAGTTCCCTGCCTTACATCAGGGTCCTGAGGATGTGGGGCATAGAACAGCAAAGGGCTGATATAGGCTGGAGAAAAGAGAAAAGCTTGTGTGCTTCAAGCATTTGCACTGATCATGTCATTCTCTAGATCAAAAGCCTTCAGTGGTTCCTAGTATTCTCTGCATCAAATGCAAGCTCCTCAGGATGGAATCTATCTCTGTGGCTTCATCTTTTACTCCTTAGGTGCTTAAACTCTTTGCTTCAAGTGGTCTCCACTGTACACTGGTCACTAAGCTCTACTGACACCAGTCTTCTTGAGGTCTTAATTTATGATTAAAGCATCTCTCTCATGGGATGGTAGATGTTAACCCTATTCAGTTTTCTCAATCCTTCTACTACCTTGAATTCTATGTAGAGTATATCAGCCCAATAATTTCCTTTCTATTCCCATTGCCACAGCCTTAGCTTATATCCACAGTACCTAAACCCCCAGTCTCTTAACTGTATCTTCCATGTAATCTATGCCCCAATATGCTTCACGTAGCTGCTGGTTTGGTTTTCCTAGCACAGTTTAGCAGTGAGACTATAACTCATTTGCTCAAATCTTTCACCCTTTTTGCACGACACAGTAATAGTAAATGTTTCCTAATGCCCTTGATCTTTGTCCTTCTCATTTTTTCGGAAGCACGTAGGGTGTGTTTCCATCCCAGAGTCTTTGCACATGCTGGCTTGGAATGCTCTGTGTCCAGATGGTCAAGTGACCAGCTCCAGCTCCCACACAGCAAGCAAGCCTGTGTTCAGATTTCACCTTCTCTGAGAGCCCTCTCATGACCAGCCTATCTAATCTAGCTCCTACTTTATTCTCTTTTCCCTTGTTCTGCTTTATTTTTTGAAGCACTACCTAACATTATGTATCTATTTTTTGGTAGTCTCCCTTTTAGAATGTAATTCTAAAAGGGCCCACTTATTATCTGTTTCATTCACAGCTGTTGTCTCTAGCACCTAGAATCATGCCTAGGCACTCAATAAACATTTGTTAAAAGAATGAGAAAATGTGAAATAGAAAGCAAAATAGCCCTATTAAATCAGACAACCTGGTTACAAGAGACAGAAACCTACAATGGTAAAACTTAACATTTGCTAGTGAAAACAAACGATATACTTTGAGTATTGTGTCTCTAGGTTATATTTCCAAACTGCCCTACTGAATACTTATCCTGAATAATTCACTGTGAAACAGTGTCATGTGGACAAAAAAGGTGAATAAATGCTGCATTCCATATTCATTTCATGAAGATTCACTATGTGTACTAGCATATTGAAGGTTCTAAACAGTCCTGCTGTTTAAAATTTTTTAAATATATATTAGCACATAATGCCTTCTCCAAAGAGCCCCTTAAAGTAGACTCAGGTTGGGATGGTCACCTGACATGCAATAATTCTATCCCACTTTCTTCTGACACAGACACTAATATCCCGGCGCAGGCATATGACTCATGCTGGGCCAATCACAGTGACATGATATGTTGGAAGGGTGGGCACAGGAAACAAGCCAAAACAATCCTCTAAATTAAAGGCTGGAACAGGAAGCCAGACTTCCTTTGTCTCTTAGGTCATGGATCTAAGCCTATAACTTTTAAGCGGCCAGTTCTACATTCTTTGCTACATGAGGAAAGTCCGTGTATGGCAGAAGAGAAGTCAACATTAGATGAGAGATAGAGAGAAAGAGAGGAGGAGAAAGAAAATAATTGAGAATAATAGAGATAAATCCTAACCAGGTATCATTTAAGCTTCTAAATCCAGTTATTCCTGAAGCCAGATTCATCCCTGCCCTGATATTTTATTTTGTTATGTAAGAAAATACATTCCCTTTTTTTAAAAAAAGACTGATTCATTAATACACATCTAACACCATTTTCTACTGAATATGCTTTGGGAAATCCTACCCTGTGGCAACCTCAGCAATAAGGCTGAGCTGTTGACCAGCATGCTCAAATTTTAAAGGACAACAAATAACCGACTACTAACCAGAACAAATGATATCTTTGTCTCTGAATAATATACAGATTATATAAACATAGATCTACTTCTTGAATGAAATCTGCATAGTTCTTAGCTTCAAGTCACAGCAAGGTATTCAGATGCAGTGTGATATTTTTCAAAGGCCAGGCAAGGACTTACAGATTTTGTAGTACACAATTCCAAGGGGTAGAGTAAGTGCTGTTTACAGCAGTCTTTGGAGTCTTTTTAGTCTGGCAAACCTGGCCGCGCAAGTCCTCTATACCTCTGTTATCTTCCACCTGGGAGACCAAGATACTTGACTAATATTTTTTAGTCCATAAAACAGTGGCTCACCCAGAAAAAGGGCTTAATTCATGTTTGTGGACTGAATGAAACTCAGGCTCTCTTGTTTCTTATTAACATGGTTATGGTCAAGGTTGACTTAAGGAATTCTTAATAAAATTTATTTTCAGCACATTACTTCATGAATGCTATCCTTGTAGTTTCATATATTTTCAGTGGTTGCTTTTGAGAAATCTAAAAATACCATCCCTTGGCATTTGCCCTAGAACAGTGTGCTGCCTTGATGTAGCCATAACAGTCACACCATATGGGAGGAAACCTGGGTACTTTCAAACAGACTCTTCTTTTAGGATCAAGTCTGCTCTTGTCGCTGGGCTGGCCTTGCAGCCTCTTGAACCTCTTTATTTAGGTACAGCATTCCAGGGCTATTATTTCATCCGTAGGGGAATTTTTAAATAACTTGTAGTTTGTGCTTTTCACCACTAGAGATCAGTCTTGCTCTTTTCCAAATGATTTCATAGACGAAAAATAAAACAGCACCCTCTGCCCCCACCCCCAACAAAACAAAACAAAACACAAAGAAAATTCCCCAAGTACTTTCTCTAATTCAAAGCTTGACCTTTGGCTATCAAGAGCTGACTTTATTGATATGCCTTTTCTTTCTGACACACTTAAGATTTCTTGGTTGGTATTGTCATCAAGTATAAAATTCTTGAATGTCTTTGCTTTGTTACAAGTAATTTGTCAATGCTTGATAAATAATTTCCTTTTAGATTCAGTTTGTTTATTTCTAAGTACCATCTTTAGCTGCAGTTACCTGGCTGATTTCTGGGGAGAGTGGACTCGGGAGCTCACAGAAGGTCAGTGTGGGCTACAGTAAACACAGCTGCTGCTCCGCGTCTCAAAGTTGATCATTCATTAAAATTATTTTTTTTCAAAAAATAATTTCAATTTTTCCATGGGTCTGTGATTTCCAAATTAAATAACTACTACTTCTTTCTCTTCTTTTGTACCCATGGTCTTCAGATATATTTCTGATGAGACCAAAATCAAGTATAGGGGTGTAAGTTCCAAACTCTGCTTTCTGTATAAGTAGTGCCTCCAAAACTTTTCTTACATGCCTGGAATATCTCAATCAAATAAATTCAGCAAGTGCAGTTTTATGGGATGCAGGCATGCATGTATCATCGATCTAGCTTCACAGGTTCTTTGAAGTATCTCTTATATATCACAGGTAGTACTTAAAAGATACATTGGAATAAGTTCATCTTTGCTGTATATAAAGATTTTCCCAGAGGCTGGACCTAAAAATGACACAGTGAAAACCATACCGAGTTACATAATATTAATTTTTGGACAAAAGACTAAGAAAATGATCAAAAACATCATTTCATACCCCTAGATTATGTTTTATAAACACCCAGTCCCATTTTACAAGTTAAAATACACATAAGTATGAGATAGGTTTTTTCATTATTTACCTTTCGAGAGGAGGTGGGTTGTGGGGGGGGGGGAAACCTCAACTGAGAAAAAAAGAACATTGACAAGCAATATAAAGACATAATTTTGTCACAGTTTTGCTAAGAGTCAGGTTCAAACTCCCAAGACCTCTAAAAATGATGCTGTGCCCAATTAGGTATATATAATAATAGTTAATATTTACTGAGCATTTTTATGTCATCTTCACAACAGCTTCATGAGTACAGTTTGCTTTTTAATCCAATTTTATGGATAAATAAACAGACTAATAGACAGAAGTAATTTAAGAAGGCCACCAAGACAGTAAATAGTGAAGCTGGCCATCAAACATAGGTGCCTACCTGAAGAATGTGGTTGACAATAGTTCTGCATTCATATGGTCTTAGCTTTTTGAAATTATGAATGAAGAAAGTGGTAACAGCTCTGATATGAGTAACCATTCTAGGCAGAAGAATAAGAAACTTGTTAGAGAACATCAGCAGGAACTAGAGAATAAACCAAGACATGCTAGCAGTGAACATTATCATCAACTGGGGTTTAGAAACAAACACAGACATCCTGTTCAAATAGCTGAAGTATGGAAGCTTCTCTACCTCTAATAACAGAGAGCATGGTCATGTGGTAAGACTTCTCTTAGTAACACTGGCTAAAATTTTCACCAAGTTTGTAAAAGAAAAATCTTAAAATTGATCTTAAAAACTCACTGTGTGTTCTTTGTAGTTGTGACAAATAATTATGCTCAGATTGGCTCTATAATGAATTATTTACGTTCTCATTCCATAGTAGAGTTTGGTAATTGCTACTTAACCTTTTCATTATTCTGTTAGATTCTGGATTAAACAATCTTGCCTCCTACCAAAAACTATTACAAATAGTTACCCATGATGAGCTATTCATTCATTCATTCATTCATTCATTCAATATTTATTAAGAACCTACTACATACTAGGAACTATACTAGATGCTGAGATTATGGAGGAAAACAAACAAACAAAACTTAAAAAATAAAAATAAAAAATTCTGCTATATTTTGGTAGGGGTAACAAAAAAATGAAAAAACAAATGAGGAAATATATAGTATATATAATCATGATAAGTTCTATAGAGAGAAATAAAAATGGAAAGAGAGATAAAGAATGCTGTATTGTTTTGTTTGCTTCTCTTACAATTTAAACAGGATGGTTAGGGATACTAGCAGTAACAGTAATAATAATAGTTCTTATTATTGTGTCATTATAGGCATTGGTACAGCTAACATTAATTGAGTGCTTATTATATACAAGGCCCCTTCAATTTATAACCCATTTAATCATTATCACCACTCTTTCTCACTGATAAGAGCAAAAAATCAGAAAAATCACATAGTATGACCAAATCACACAGGTAATAAGACAAAGATGCAGACATTCTGAGTCTTAGCCCAAATTCTTAACCCCACCAGAATGTTTCTCTTGAGGTATCCCTGCTATATACTGGAAATGCCTACATAAGAGACAACATTAAATGAACCATGTTAACCTAATTTTGTAGTCCTGGTTTACTTCATCCATGGCAATATAAAGACTGGCTGCTTATTTTTCAATGATAACTCCTCAAATATACTTGTTATGTGGAATAGAGTAGGTTAATTTGATATTATGGTTTATTTATATGTCTACAGTATGTACCCTCTGTACATTACAATATTTATAGCAGCTGAAAAAATTGGTGCAAAATAAATTATATGTAAGAATTATAAATTACAAATAAATAAATTTTATTTGGTTGTGCATGGAAAGATAAACAAATCAATTAGTGATAAAAATTGAATAAAGATCATCTGAAAGGGCAGGAGTATACGGAATATCAGGTATTTTACATGAGCTCAATACTACTCTTATAAACTGAGTTTATCTATACATTTCCTACCAGCTAAGACAGAAAACGACACTAGGTTATACAACATTACATTTTTTTTTTGGGGGGGACAAAAGAAGATAAAATGTTTCCTTGGAAAGAACTCTTTTTTTGCAACTGAACCTTTCATAAAGGTTTATGTGCTAACAGTGAAGAATATTTTTAACATTGTAGGAGGCATACATTCTCGTAAGAATAATTTTTACCAATATTCTATATTAAATGAGAACATAAATAATGTTGGCATTTCTGGGGGAAAACAGCTGAGATAATATAATTCAGGTATTCTGTGTTCTGCATACCTTTTTTAATGATGGGGTAAAGAACAGGAAAATGGATAGTTAACATTTCCATGGATTCTTCCACAACACATTAATTATAGTAAACCAAATTTTGGCAGGTACTATATCAAAATCAGCTTCATGGCTGGCAAAATTATAACAAGACAAACAAAAATAACAACAGCTACCTCAAAATGACAGTTGCAGCTAATAACTACCGCATACTTCCTGGGAGCCAAAATCTTTGCTGAACATTTTACAAACATGTTTTATTTAAAGTTTCCCATGACTTTCTGAGTTAAGTACTACTATTTTAAAGTCGAGAAAACTGAGGGGTCAGAGAAGTTAGATAAAGGCCCCCCCACCTCAAATTTCCAGCTTGTAAATGGTAGAGTTCAAATGTATGCAAACATGGTCAGAGTGATTCCAAAGCTTACGTTTTTAACCACTGCTCTGTGGTTGCTTTGTTAGTTTTAGTATAATTATGTCAAACTTTGAAATAATTTGGGACAATTGCAACAACCTACAGCTAAAAAACCTAAACATTAGGATCAGAATGCATAAAGAAAAAAGCTTAAGTATTCCCAACTTCCCTGATTAAAATAAGAAGTGTAAGAAAAGTGACAGAGCCATAAAATTCCATTAAATTAGCTCTACTGTTTAACGAGATAGAGAAAAGAAACAGCTCTGGGCTGTATGTAGAGCAGACCAGTACACCTCGTCGAGTCCCTGGATAATGAGCAGCTGCTGTGACTCGCGGGGGGACTGCTATTTCAGAACCAAGGACAGAGTCAGACATACCTTCCACCAGGGGGCAGGGTGGTCACACACTGCGATTGTTTCGTGAGCTGGACTTGATTCTCCAACAGGCAGAAAACCAGCTTAATTTCCAGTTTCAGAGTGAGCAGCCAGAAGGCCATAAGCCCATATTTGCCCCAGATTGCAACTTTGGATCTCTTTAAGGATTTGTGCAGTGGACACCTTAGGTTTTGCACTTGGTAGCCAAAGTGTTACAGAGCCAGAAAAATAACAAAGTGTTACAGAGTTAGAAAAATGTCAAATATTAGAAGATAGGTTTTGGAAAATGCCATCTAGAAACTGCCCCTCCTAGCCCCTCTTCTAATATTAATTTTACATTTACCTATTGACTGACAGTGGTAAATGGCTTTTCCGGGGAATTTTTGGAACTAGACTTATCTAGGCTGTTAAAGATTTGAGAAGGAAAATTCTGGGAAGAGTATAACAAAAATGGTTAAAAACATGAGCTTTGGAGTCAGATAGACCTGTACTTAAATTGGACTCCATCACTGCCTTTTTATGTGACTTATGTTAAGTGATAACCTCTCTGCAGTTAAATTTCTTTAACTATGAAATAGAAGTAAT
Organism: Eidolon dupreanum; assembly: GCA_028627145.1. Classification (NCBI taxonomy): domain Eukaryota; kingdom Metazoa; phylum Chordata; class Mammalia; order Chiroptera; family Pteropodidae; genus Eidolon; species Eidolon dupreanum. Next base: position 59,533,043 of record CM053507.1, read on the forward strand.
AATAATATACATCTTACAGGATTATTATAATGATGAAACGAGTCTGTAAAGCACTTGGCTTGAAGGCTGGCACACAATGCTTAATAGTTGATAACCGCCATGATGAAGATGATTTTGCTTCATGATGTAAAAGAGAGAAATAATAACTTCAATGTATATCAACTTACACTACTCAAAATAGTTTAGACATCTCATATTTATATATAAGAAACATATATAACTCTTCCCTTGTTTATTTATTCACTCACTTATTCATCAAACATTTATTATGCATCTACTGTGTATGAGACAAAGTGAATACAAGAGTAGTCATTAAGACAGCTCACAAATATTCTTGCTTTAGCCAATGAAATGAGAGCAGTGACATCCATCATTGTCATGTTGGAGTTTCAAAACCTAGCATGTGCTTTGCCATACTTTTCTTCTCTCCCCCAAAACAATACATACTGCTTCAGACAGCATCTTCTCTGCCAGGCTGGGTCCCTGAATGAGAATGATGACAGTGTGTAGGAAAGATTCTAGCTGATCCTTGACAGACATAAAATATCCACAAGAAATAACTTTTTAAAAAGTCTTTTGGATTTAGGGTCATTTACTATCTCAGCATAAATCTGGGCTATCTTCAATAATGTAAGACTGTTGTTCTTAAAACAACTTATAATGTGGAATCCATGGGTTGGGGAAAGAGGTAAGCAAAGAGGTAAACAACCATCTAAACAGTAGTGCTATAAGAAATATAAGAGCCAAGTGTTGTGAAGCAGATACCAAAACTATGTGATCTGATGTGGTGTGTAGTGGGGGACAGTTTCACAAAGAAAGTGATATTTAATTAGACATTAAAGAGTAAACATAAGCCTCTCTGGTAGATAAATATCTGCTGAAGGTATAATCTGGAACTCCACTTCAATTAGAGGAGACACTATTCAAGAAGACAAAATAAAGCCACGCAGGGAAATGTAAGACTTGGGGGAATGTTGAGAACGAGGCAAGGAGGGTGATTCTAATAACCCAGTGACAATATAAATTGTACTAGCATACCAACTCAGATGATATATTGCATAATATCTTGCTTGAACTCTTTTTCTGATCAATAGCCACAGACAAGAGTCAGTAAATGACCATATAATTTGGTCAAAACAATGTTAGACTGCAAGTCAGAACCTCTGGCTGCTAATATAAGATGTGCCACTCACAAGGGGAAATCTGAACACATCACTAATCTTCTCTAGGCTTTAGTTATCTTATTGGTAGAACCAGTGGCATGGCCTAGATCATTTCTAGTCCCTTATAAATTTAAAACTGTATGTTTCTGAAGCACATTTGAGAACTCCATTGCCTTTCTGAAGAGACTCCAACTCAGAAAAATCAGGCTATTGGCATATTTATAAATGGAGAGCTATTGGCTTACTGTCACTAAAACAAGCCCAGATTGCATCATAGTCTGTAGCAGACCCTGTTGGGTTCCTACCCATTTCTCCTTGGGCATTACCACTGTGTCACACTCAATCCCAAAGGTCTAAGTGCTTTCTCTGGTGACCAGGACCTCCTCTGCCCCATTATATAGGCTAGAAATCCAGAGGATTAATGTCACTTGGGGGCAGTCATCAACAATGACTGTTGTTGGTTGGTATAAAAATGCCCATGTTCCCTTCTCTCCAGGCAACATAATTTAGAGGCTGGAGACTTTCAGAGTTCTCCAGTAGAATTAAGTTTCTATTATTCACAGTGATGACTGGTTTGATAACATTCATTTCATTGGCTGCCTCCCCTTTCATGTGTCACTCCTCACTCGTCTGCTAGGGTTTTCTAGATTCACTTCCCAAATAAACCACTTGCTATTGGTTTTGATCTGCTTCTAGTGATCTCTAAGACAAACATTAAAAACAAGTGAATGCAGTCCTGCACTCTCCTATAATTGCTATAAATCTATATTCCATATTTGAGTACAAGTAAAAAACACATTTTAATTAATTAAATCTGGCTCTGAACCCTAATCATTATTAGGTGTCCCTGTTCCTTTCACTATCTGAGCAGGCTGATGAAATCTAGAAAACATGAAGAAAGACCCCTGGCCTTGATCCTGCATGGTAGTCACTTAAATGCCCATGTCCAGACCTTCATCATGATTCAAAAGTGAGTAACTACTACCTTTAAGCCAAACTGGGGTATGGAAACATCTGCAGTTCTTCACAAACATGTGAACTTGGTGGTAGTTCAGTGAACTCGACCCTGTTCCTCCTTCGGTTTCTCATGTTGTTATCCATCTCCTCGAATTTGAAGTAATCTAGCCTTCTCTTCCTCAGGGTCTGAAACACAAAAGTTATTGTCTTCATATATGAATATGTGACTTTGTGTTGAGTACACTGTGCGTGTCTGTGTGTGTATGAGAGAGAGAAAAAAAGACAGAGACAGAGACAGAGCCCTCTGTTTCTCAGAGAGGAAAAATAAAATGTCTTATTCCTTCTTAATAGTCTATAATCCTCCAAAAGAAAAGGAAGCAATTACGTCGAGTTGTTGTGGCTGTTATTGTTGTAAAAATAACTCATCATGCCATCTTGTAAAAGTTTTAGAACCTCATGTACCTAAGAACCTACAGGAACAGAGAAAGGGAAAAAGGCATTATCTCCTCTTAAGATAGAATATGAGCTTTCTAACTGAGGTTTTCTTATAAAAGAACTCAAATCTTCAAGATGTTGCACTCCCTTAGGTATTTAAATTGTGAGTAGGTCGTCTATTTTTTTGCATTATAATCTTAGAAGAGATATCCACTGATATAATTATAGTTGGCTAGCGGTAAAATGAGAAGGTACTTTTGATGGCTATGCCACTCTCAGAATAAGTTTGTTTGTTAGTTTGTTTTAGGAGATATAACTAGGATTTCAGTCATTATTCCTAGTAACCGATATGGCCATTTTAATAAACACGCTGGATACTGATTCCCTTCAGATAAATGAAAGAAAGAAAGCCTTCCTGGGAGTGGGAGAGTTCTAATGTAGGGATTTTCCACTTTTAACCAGTAGACCTTTTTTTCTCTATACACTCTAATACAAAGCTTCAGTGCAGACACAAAGAGTTAAATATCTGAAAAAGAGTAAATTTATATACCTGAACAAGGAAAGTCAGTTCTGTTAATGCAACCAGGCTGCTAATGATGTCAGAGTCACAAGTTTGAACTCTATAAAATTTATGAATTTCTAGCTGATGTATGACCACATTCCCTCCTGTCAATATCCTCCTGATCATCTTTCTAATACTTTCCAAAATGTGACTAGTTATGTGCCTAGTTATCAACTCAAATATTATCACCAAAAACAAAACAAAACAAAGCCATTATTTTCTCACCTTTCCAGTGGAAAATAGTGCCCTGAATAAAAAATTCTAAGGATGGAATGGAACAGGAAATAAGTCAGTAGGTAAAATATTTTTTATTGGAAGGATGAGATTATAAGTGATTTACTCACTGGTAGGACAATTCATGTGATTCTGCTGAGTTACTTAGGAACATAATCTGATTCTAGTTGTTATGGCAACATACAAGAAAAAAGTGGAAAGAGTTCACGATTAAATTCTTCTTGAAATGATCCAAAATATTAACTGTAAGTATAAGACTTCTTTAGAAAACATTATTTAAACTCTTTCTCAGAGCTATAGCTGGGTTGTAAGGGATGTCTGCCTGCAGCTGTTCAGTCATTATAATCCCCTCTGAGATGAGAGCAGAAAAGCGATGAACATTTGAAGAAAAATAGAAGTCTTGCTTTGCCCTCAGGACATCTCTTTCTAACTCCTTCTTCTATTAATATGCAAGGCGAGAAACATTAAATGTCACTTCTATGTCATACTCTAATGCCTATGCACTATGGAATCAAAGTGTAGAATTCTTTTGCCAACATGACTTGGGCTAAAAAAAAAAAAAAATCCCAATAACCAGAAGAAAAGGTCAAAACATAATTCTTAGTTTTTCTTCAAATTTTCAACTAAAATGAGGACAAATTGGGGTAAAATTTCCAGGCTTTTAAGACATTATTTTCTCAGTTTTCTAGTGGAAAATAGTGCCCTGAATAAAAAGGTCACAAAAAAAAAATAATCGAATTCTCTTTTATCGTACCTGAATAAAAACCTATAGCTTCATTCAGGAAAGGAAACTAATAAAACTTTTCAAGGAGAGAGACTACTATTGTATCTTCTTTTAAAATACTTCTTTTTATTACTCTTGTTTTTCGGAGAGGTCTGGTATTTTTCTCTCAACCATGCACTTTATGATGCTACTGAGAAAGAAAGAAAGGGAACCATTGATCATTATTTCCATTCCCAGTGAAACAACTCATTCTGTCAATGATGGACCGTCAATATCTAATTCTGTAACCCTCTTGCACATGATTCTTGAATCTCTATTTCTTGCATTGATGAGAATTCAATAGGCTTTAGTGACTGAGAGTTTATGTGAGAATTTGAAGAAGGCTAATTTTCCCAGTGGCTTGCCCAAATTGTCTGCAATTGTCAGCGTTCTTCTATGCAGGCTGCTAGGTGGGATTAATGTATACTTCCATCTACTTCTCATTAGACATGAGTTATTAAGGTCACTCAAGAAATATTTCTCTTACAATGTGATTACCACATAGGCTTTGGTGTAAGTACCTAAGTGATGAGAGAGTTGTAGGGTGCTCCTTTGTGCCCATGGGATATGTAAACACTCTCTTGTTTCTAAGTTGTAAAAGACGTGCCTTTCTGATTAGTGTTCTTCCAGTCTGCTATTCTGTAATTCGTTCATTCAACCTCTCTTCCCTCCAAATGTAGAAAGAATTCACTCTCAAATTACACACTAATGGTTTTCATCTTTGTGTGTGTGCAGCACATTTTCAAATATACACATTTTAGCTACACTCCCGAAGTCAGCAATAATTGCAATCTGAAGCTTGTGACAGTAGGACAACATTTTGCAGCTTCAGGAAATCTATCTGCGATGTTGTATTGTTCTCTTGGTTCCCTCACATTTCTTTTTAGTTAAAACTGTTTATTGCCTAAATTGATTATAGAATCGAATCCTGAGAATGCCGTAGGGAAAGAGTAGTCCTGTCCTCATGGAGTTTATGTCCTTGTGATAGAGATAGGCATTCAGCAGATAATTACACAAACTAGCTGCAATGTGATCAGTTTAATAGGGAAACAGGCAAAACAGGTGACAAATTTAAATACTGTTTCAGAAAAATATTTTCTCTCTTTGTTTTCCTCCTCTTTTTCCTTTAAAGAGCTTGGGGGAAAACAATCAGTATATTCTGTTCACATTACCAATCAGAAACTGCTAAACATCCTAACAATGCCAGATGTTGACTCCAAAATGAATTGCATCTGGTGTAGTACATGAGCAATAGCACATGCAGGAGCAGGCCTGGGCTCTTAAACGTGCTCTGAGACATCTTGGAGGATCTCGGAGAATTTTGGAAGACTAGTAAGTGATGCTCCATCAGCCCATGCCTTCTGGAAATTTCCTGTGGCTTCAAAATGTGTCCAGAAATAGTGCCTTCTCCCATAGTCTTTATCAATGCGGGGTGTTTACCAAAGCCAGCATTGTTCCCTTATGATCACTGCATGCTGTTTATTTTCTTGGTAAGTAAAAACATGGGTATATTTGAAGCTCTTAATATTTCAGAAAGATTTGTGAACTTTAGGGGGAATAAAAAAGCAACTTGTAAGAGCCAAGGAAAAAGCACTGTACAGATAATCAAGTGACACAGTTCTTGTCCTGGCTCCATTCCAAAAAATGAGCTCTAAAACGGTAAGCAAGCCATTTCACCTCTCTGGGACTCACCCATAAGTGAAGTGGCCAGATCATCTCTAAGAAGGATACATTAGTAAAATGAATAACAAAATGGACTTTGGGGAGAGGCAGATGTGAATCTGCATCGTTTCTCTCTCGTTTACTAGATAAATAATCAGGAGGGTCACTTAGTCCCATTAAACCACAGTTTCCTCTTCTGTAGCATTGAAATGATTGTAGTACTTACCTCACAATATTGTTTTAAGGATAAAATTAAATAAAACAAATAAGGTGGTTATGATAGTGCCTAGCTAAGTGCTAAGCGTTATTTTTATTTTTCGCATTTTTAGAAAATTTATATAATTGCTTTGTAATTAAGGTAGATGAGTATTCATATAACTTTTCATGAAATGGATAGCCATAATAAGGACATTGAAAAAATTCTACTTGCCATTTATTTTATCTGTTTGTACTTCTGAAAGGGTTTGTGTGTGTATGTGTGTATTTGTGTGAATACATGCATGGGCATATAAGGACACTTATTTAATAAGTAGTTACACAATACTTAATATGAAAATAACACTCTGCTAATGGTATCACCATAAAGATACAAGTAGGTACAATATAACTTTCACTGCTTAAAGCATAATTGAGGCTACATAAGATAAACACCCACAAAATAATAAAGAGGCTAAAGAAATAAACAATCTGATATGAAATTAGAGGGAAAATGCAAGTACCAGATACTAGGAAAACGTAAGTAGTAAATTAGAGGAAAGATGGCAGTTTATTGCAAATAGTATACATACCAGAAACATACCTCATTATTACTAAATTATATTTAATTATATTAGAGAGTATAAATTATATTAAATTTGGACTTTGCTTAAGAAAGGTAAATCATAGAGATATTGAAGGGACTGTATTCAACAGCTAGGATCATAACATAGTCCTCCAATCTATAATTAAGGGAACTCTCTTGAGTGTGTGTAAAGAGTAAGCCTTTCTTCAAAAAGTGTATTATGTCATGAAATGATAAAAAATGAATTATTAAAACTTGTTTTAAATTACATTATGTGTCACCATTTATAAAGTCTTTAGTTTGGGGGCTTTTGTCAAGTAAAACTGATCTGTTTATGGTATTATCAGTGATTAAAAAAAAGTGTTTCTAAGATATATATTGGTCTCTATATGCAGCAGATGCCAATTATTGTTTGAAAATATTAAGAGGATATTATTTCCTCCTAAACCAGTGGTCTTGGTTATAAAAGGTGATGGATTTTATCCCCTACCTATCCACTTTATAATTTTAATGATAGAAAGATAGCATCTGGATTTGATTCTACCATAAGTTGCAGCTTGGTATATATACATATGTTATGGTGAGTGACATCATTCTCCCCTTTATGTTACCATTGACAAACACAGCTCAGAATTTTCAATCAAGCCAGAGAATACTGAAAAATCGAGTGCCATCCTACATACCACCTCATCCACCAAAACTAATGAGTATCTCCATTCTGATACACCTTTCCACAAGGTTCCAATGGGTGTTTTGCTGGACCACTGTCTCAATGAACCTTCACCCCTGGTAAGACTGATTTTTCCTATAAGTGTGGTGGTCATGTTTGTTTCAGATGCCATCTTGTCACAAGATTTCAGCTGCCATCCTGTGGAGATATGACTACATCACTTGATAACCTCTACCTCTCTCCCCTTAAAGAAAAATAGCAGAAATAATTTTCTTTAAAATATCACAATTACTGATTTGGTTCAAAACAGATCCTCCCTTTTAATTTATTTACATGCTCTATTAATTTTGTCTTCTCCAGAATAACTACATAGCTGATTCCCATATGTAGGGGGAAAGACAGAAGTTGCATTTCAGCTGCTGCTGTTCTTAATGAGAGACTATTTACCAAAATCTAAGGAATTGTCAACTGGTCGCCAATATACTACTAATAAAGTATGTTCCAGGCACTGGTCTGTGTTTTTTGTATGGATTATTTTATTTAATCCCAACAAGGATTCATGAAATGAGCACTTTCATGATCCTGTTTTTCTGATGGGGAATGAGGTTCAGAGAGGTTAAGAGACTTGCCTATGGAAACCTAGCTAGGAACTGGAAGAAGTGGGATAGAAACCAGACATTCTATCATGCTGTTAGTCACTCTACTATTTTTCTACCTCACAGCTATAGAAGCAGCAAAATACTGGATGATTATCCTGTATTTAAATAAATAATTTTCCTAACTACTGTATAGCTTATGGAATAGTGAACAGGCTCTAGAGTCAGACTGCTCAGCTTTTAATTCTTACTCTACCACTTACTATTCGTATGGCCTTGGCAAAGTTCTTACACTCTCTGAACTCAGTTCTTCCTGTTCCAAAATGAGAAAAATACTCGAATCTTCTTCCAAGGATGTGTGTGAAGATTAAACATGCTAAAACAGACCATGTATTTAGTACAGTGCCATGTATCAAACGATCAATAATTATTACTGATTATTGAGCATTCTTATTCAATGAGATAAGGATTCAACATTCAGATGTCTAGGTAGACATCAAGAATTTAATAATTAAGGACTTTCTGGATGAAATTTGTGGAGAGGAAACCAGGGAGAGACAGTTTGTTGCAAAGAAAAAGAAAAAGGCAAAGTACTTGGAAACAGGTGCTTGAGGCAGCAGGTTCAGCTGAATCTATCACACAGCTTCCAAGCCTGTAGAATTATTATGTTTTTCCTTTCCTATTAAAGATTCACATCTGGATATAAAGTTCAAATGCAGACTTTGTCTGAACAAGGGTGCACAGTAGCTGCTTCCACAGATATCTTGGCTGTTATTCACAGTGCCCGGGTTTTATGTCTCTTGTTTTCCCCTGAATTATTTATCCTGAGCATCTGTGTTACATTATCCTTACATAATGGCACAGCAGAAATGGGAGAATGGGTGCTCCCTTTTCATTCCCCCACTGACAGCATGTGTGCCCTGCAGCTTCCAGGTGTCTTTCCTGCTTTTCTTCACTCACTTATCCAGCCATCTCTCTGTCAAGTGGGCACATCCTTTCTCCTTAGGGGCTGAGTGAAGCCAACCTCCAGTCAGCTCAGGGATAACAGACAGTCCCATCTCCACTTAAAGATAAGGCTGATTGGTCTTTTCCAAGAGCTCCACAGCAACTCTGATTGCCTAAGCAACCTATACTGCAGACTGAAATTTGTTTTGCAGCGACCAAAATACAAATGTCCTCTGCAGGTTGGCTGGAATCCCATGATCCACACAGAATCTGAAACTTCCTGGAGACCATGATAATTTGGCAAGCTATTTCAGAGGGTCTCATCTAGAGTTTCTACAGCAACCCTACAAACAATGGTAACTATTTAACTGCTACTAATATTTATTATGTGTTTAACATATGTTAGGAACTAAGTAACATGCTTTCTATTGACTCATTTAAATTTTACTACAATGCTATGAGATAGGTATTTCATCCTCATTTTAAAAAATGGAAGAAAACAACGTTCAAAAAAGTTAAGTGACTTGCCTAAGTTCGCCACCGAGGAGGGAGCCCATGCTCTTTCCTACTATTTTTGATTAGTGTTTGCATGGTATGTCTTTTGTCACCCTTTTAACTTTAACTAGTTTGTGTCTTTATGTTTATGGTGATTTTCTTGTAAGCAGCATGTGACTGAGTCTCACATTTTATCCAATTTAACAATATCTAAATTTTAATCAGAATGTTTAGATGATTTGCATTTAATGTGATATGTGAAATCTACTGTTTCACTATTTATTTTCTATTTGATCTGTTTTTTTGTTCTTTTCTTTTACTATTTCCTGGCCTTCTCTTGAAATGACTATTGTTTATAATTTCATTTTGTCTCCACTAGTGGCTTACTCTCTCTTCCTCTTGATTTTTTTAGTGGATGCTCTCGAATTCACAATACGTACTTAACTTGTCAAAGTTTACCTTCAGATAATAGTATATAGCTTCATATATTACATTAGAAAACATCTATTCCTCCCTCCTGTCTTTTGTACTGTTGTTAATGTATGTTTTACTTCTACATTGTTTATAATTTCTATGTTATTATTTTTACTTTAAATAGTCAAATACCTTTTAAAAACTCTTAAAAATGAGAAAAAAATCTTTTCTGTTTACCCACACATTTACTATTTTTGTATTTTTCATTTCTTCATGCAGTTCCACATTTCCACTTGGGATCATTTTCCTTCTTCTTGACAGAAGGAATTAGTGTTGTTGTAAAAACACAAGGCTCATAATCTTCCTGTAGTTGTTCCTCTGAAGAAACTGAGTCCAGTGTCAGCATTGGAGTCACTGTATGGCAGGTGAGGTAGATGAGGCAAAGTAGCTGAATCACAGCTGTAGAGATTGTTCACACATACCATAAGCTAGAAACGTTAACCAAAGTCTGGGATGAGATTCTGGAAAGGAAGTCTCAACCTGGAAGTCCAGTTCAGCACCTGTGAGTCTCCTTGTTTTTGAACAATCCTTGGCTGAGACTGAGCTCAGATCACAATAGATAGCATTTCAGGAGTGCCTTTCTACCCCACCTATAACATAACACCTTTCAGGAGCAGATGATGGAAAACTGGGGGCCTCTGCCAGCCTGTTGAATCTTTACATCAGCTAGGATCCAAAGAATGGGGGGTGTGTCTTTTACACAGGAGCAGCCTTTCAATCTTCCCAGGACCAAGAACCAGTTCAGCCTTAGAAATCTCTTCAGTGGTGATCATACCATGTGGAGAACTAGGTCTGGGGGGCCAGGCGCTGCCATGGCCTAGTTCCACTAGGTAGTCATGATTATGATGGATAATAATAATAATGATAAATAATACTAATTGAGTATTTGTTAAGGATCAAGCACCAATCTAAGAGCTTTACAGGCCTTAATTTATTTAATTCTGATAATAACACTACAAATTAGATTCTACTATTTGTGATCATTCTCCCTTCCAAAACACAGAATTTAAATACCTTGTATAAGGCTATATGGTTATTAAATGGCAGAAAACTCCTAAATACTACTCTAGCATCCTTCTTAGCAAGTTGGAGCTTCCTGCTTTACCCAAAGCTGCCTCACTTTCTTCTTCACAAACTCCATTATTTTGGGTTTTTCTCCCCACTGACTCCCAAGAAGCGGTGGTTTACTTGGTTCCACGTGAGCTGAAAGAATCTCATTCATTTGGAAGAAAAGGAAGGCCACTGAGGCACAGTGCTTCAGGGTCTCAGTTTTGGGTTCTCTATGATGGTTGAGGCTTAAGACCTCTAGTTTCCTTGGGGTGTGTAGGGAAAAGATAGAGAGTGTATATGAAGTTCATATTTCTGTGTTTCTCCAGCAGCTAGGTCATGGGCCTGCAGATTGTGCAACTTCTGGTCTAGCTAAGCCTCTTGGGCTCCAGTAGATGAGACTTCTGGAGGACTTGGCCTGCAAAAAAAGTGATATGTGCACAGTAATGCTCATCAAAACAGGCACAACTTGTAGAGTTGAATTTCTGCAGACAGGAGAAGTCATGAAAAGACATGACCCTTATTTATTTGGGGGGCCTAAATTAATCAGGTTATAGTTTTCATTGGCATGGCATTCTTAGAGGAGAGGCCTAGTATCATTTTTAAAGAAGAGATATTTCCCTCACAGCAGCTCAGTGATCCTGGAACCCCTGTGAACCATGACATGCAAAAGCAGAAGCTGAACTGTTGAGATACTGAGCACCTTCAGGCAAATAGGGCAAAAATCTGAGTTCCTGAAGTTATAAAACTTGCAGCAGCAACTCATATGAAGATGGCCTTGGGGAAGTCTTGGAATTCTGACCATGGATTCTAGGGCCAAGAATTGTTTATGGAAAGGGCATGGAATACCCTACATGAAAGGAAGAGAGGGATGCTGGGATCTCACTTCACTTTTGTTACTGAACATCTCTCTCCTTGGAGTCTGTCTACAAACTCAACTAAGTGATATCCCAATTAAAATCTCACCAGTCACAATACTCTGCCTGTAATGTCAGATGACAGGGTGACCCTTATAAGCTGGTATAGGGGATTTGTGGGAAAAGAGAAAACGTGTGCCATTGGTGAGCTGTTAATATGGTCAATTTTCTGCTCAGCAACCAGTCTTTATTTTAGAACCTTTGTCCCAGGTACCATACACTGAGGTAGGTAGTATTCAATCAAATTTTCCAGCAAAGAGAAGAAATAGTATCTACACATAACTTTGGGTTGAGTGCCAGCACATGTTTCTAACCAACCACCTCACTATTTATGATTCATACACATTTCTAAGAGAGTAGGTAAGGAGGTAGTGAAATATACATAATGATATTTACTCTGCTATTTGTAGCCCCACAGGACTATCTGCAGCCTCCAAATGAATTTAGTCTATTGGGGTGCTGTGACACTAATATAATTCCTCCTGTCATAACAATGAGATTCATTTTCTTTTTAAAATGAATGATACATGATGCAGGATTTGAATAATCATTATTGGTGACCAAGATCAATAGTAGAAACCAGTAAGGTCCCTGGACTTGGACAGAAGGACCTCAGCCCTGGGACTGTCACTTTAGAGGTCTTTTCTCTCAAAATACTAACAGAAATAAATTTATTAAACAACATGTGGGTCTTCTGTTATTCAAGATCGGCCCTCTGAACCATTGCAGCATGATTCATAATCTGAATCATTCACTCCTATGGCCTACCCCGTTCAGGTCTAGGAAAAGGCTTCTTTACAATTCCTATGTATTAAAAACAAAAAGTGATAGCTTCCAAGTACTGTAAAGATTTGTGGGTAGTTACTAAGAAATGTGGAGAGGTTTTAAGAGGTAGAAGAGCTTAGGTAAAAGTTAAGACAAATTAACTCCTACAAATCTTCTCAGATTGTGAGAATGCAACAGAGTAAAAAATAAAGAAGTATCATTTCATAGAGCATTAAAAGGAGCTCAACTACACTAAATCATCAGGGAAATGCAATCACAACCACAGTGAGATATCATCTCACACCTGTTAGAATGGCAATGATCAGAAATACAAAAAATAACAAGTGTTGGTGAGGGTCTGAAAAAAAGGGAACATTTATGCACTGTTGATGGGAATATATATTGGTGTAGCTACTATGGAAAGCAGTGTGGAGGTTCATTGAAAAATTCAAAATAGAATCCCCATATGATCTGGCAATTCCGATTTTCAATATTTATCTGAAAGAAATGAAAACATATAATTTGAAAATCTATATGCATCCCGATGTTCACTGCAGCATTATTCACAATAACCAAGACTTGGAAGTAGCCTAAGTGCCATTGATAGATGAATGGATAAAGAAAATATAGTATAAATACTCAGCCATAGAAAAAGAAGGAAAGCTTGCCACTTGGAACAATATGGATGAATCTTGAGGCCATTATGCTAAGTGAAATAACTCAGAAAAATACAAATACCATGTGAATTTTCTTATATGTGGAATCTAAAACAAAAAAAAAAAAATGAAAAACCAAATTCACAGATACAGAGAACTGATAATTGCCAGAGGTAGAGGTTGTTGGGTTGGCAAAATGGGTTAAAAGGTAGTTAAAAGGTATAAACTTCCAGTTATAAAACAAATAAGTCCTAGGGATATGATGTATAGCATGGTGACTACATTCAATAATACTGTAGTGTAGATTCGAAAGTTGCTAGGAGAGTAGACCTTACAAGTTCTCATCATAAGAAAAAAATATTTTCTAACTGTGTGACAATGGAGGTTAACTAGACCTATTGTGGTGATCATCTTGCTATATATACAAATATTGAATTCGTATGTTGTACACTTGAGGCTAATATGTTATATGTCAATTGTACCTTAATAAAAAAATTAAAAGTGAGATCTCGAGTTCTAAAAAAGAAAAAACAAAGAATTATCATTTTCCATTAGTGTTGAATTTCCATTTACTGAATACTCTTGGTTTCCCAATTTATGGTTTTGGAGATATACGTAAATTAGCATGGTAGTCATGGCAATTGTATGTGGCAGGTGAGGAATATTTTGCAATTTTGAATTATCAATATTATTTCTAAATGTGTATGTATGTTGGTCTACTCTAGATCTATCATGCATGAACTGTGTCACTGATGCTTTATATTGGCTACTAGGTGGATATTGAAGCCTCACATTGCAAATAGTATTAATTTTACAAATATAGATAATTTAATTGAAATAAAACATTATGACTTTAAGTTTAAAAATAATTTTGTTATAATTTATAATTATAATTAACATTTAACTCTCAATTAAGCAAATACTTCTGCATAATTAAGAAAAATAACTTTTTAAATGTATTTGAAATAATTTTAAGTTCAAGTTTTTACATTTAACTTAATTTGTATTTATGATGAAATATATTAAAAATGCAAGTGGATTAAATACTATTACATTCTATTTTTTAATCCTTTAGGTTATTACTATCACCAGAATATAAAATAAGTAAAAATTATGATCATAACAATATAGTTAGCAATTTTGCTGAAATCAAGGCCAAGAAAAGATTCATTTATTCTTAAATAAATAATAATTTAAGAATTATATCTTTATTTTATTGCTCATGCAAACATACCTATAATAATAACAGATTACCCAGAACAGTACTTAATAATAATTAAATTCAGTTGCCTTTGATATTTCACACTATCAGTCATATAAAAAAGAGACCTTTTCACATATTTTTGATTTTGTGCCATGAAAATTTATTTGCCTAGGTAAGAGGACAGATTATGTTTTATTTAATAGTTTGTTAGCCTGATTTATAACTTTTAAACATTTAGAGCTATTGTATGTGGACTTGCATTTATTCTCTTGCCCCAGACCCCACAAATGTTAGGCTCGTAAGTGAGAGAAACAAGAACTCTTTTCAAAGGCACAATTTGTAACATGTCTCTTGAGAAGTGGCTGTGACCACCTTCTGAAGGGGCTGTTTGCAGTGTTGTCCTCTAGGTTTGCCTTCAGCCAAAAACTTTTAACTTAACATGAGCAGATCCATTTTTATAGCTATAATCATGGACATTGATTTAATCTTCAAGTAACCTTGACAAACTTAAAGGATCTTAGAGTTTGAAGAACTTGGAATTCATTTCTACAAATACCACCAGTGAATCCAGCTCACACATCTTTTATTCATCTAGCAAAACCTCAGGGACCTGCTCTGTTGTCTTCTCCAAATCAAATGGGGTTCTATTCCTTTTCAGAGGCCCCTACTCTCCCTTAATTTTTTCCTCTGGATCTTTCTGTGCCTTGGCCTCCTCTCAACAAAAACAGTCTCCTGCTCTGTTTCCATTCCTCTTGGGCTTGTTCTCAGCTTGGCATTAAGGCTTCCCTGTGCCCTGAGAGATCTCATTAAGTCTCTTGCCATGAAAATAAGCCAGGTGAGAGTAGCTGAGAGACCTTGTAGCAGAGAGAAGCTAGTAACTCCCGACTCAAGGAAGTAAGTTCCCCAAGGCAAGAGAACTGTACTGGTATCAGCTTCTTTTGTTGAAAGATGAGGGTTGAGGACAGAAGTGTGGGGAATCCCAATTATATGTACTTCCTTAGGAAATAATTACTGGGGTTAATGTAATAAAGCAACTTATATAAGTGTCAAGATAATTTATTTATATATAAATTTATGTTTATTTTTGCTGTAGTTTTCTCTCCACCCATTCCAAGCAAGTATCCAGAGACTTTGTATTTCTCATGCTGAGGAATTTTGCAAGGCCAAATAAGAAATGGCAGGAAGGCGACTCTCCTTTCAGATAGGCTTAAGAAAATTGAACCCTAGCTCTGGGATTTCTGTTCTTGACTCAGGCCCCAAATATGACAACTCAGTTGTTTGTTTTAAGTGGGGGGTAGATGATGATGGCATCAGTAATAACTGGTGTGGACAAAAGCAAACAAACAAACAACAACAACATCAATGCCTTGAAAGTACATGAAGCTCCAATAATGACCGGAGTTGAACTTCCAGACAGTCCAGTCAAATGATGGCTTATGTTTGGATGTAAGCATTTTTAAAAATATTTTATTTTAGAATACTTTTTAGATTTACAGAAAAATTTCAAAGATAATATAGGGTGTTCCCATATATACCTCACCTAAATGTCCTACTGCTACTATCTTACCTTACCATGGAATACTTGTCAACACTAAGAAATGAACTTTGGTATATTACTATTAACTCTAAACTTTATTTAGATTTCACCAGTTTTTCCACTAAGGCCCTCTTTTTCTGTCCCAGGGTCCAGTCTAGAGTACTACCTTGCATTTGTTTTCATGTCTCTCCAGTCTCCTCTGATCCAAGACAATTTCTTAGTTTTTCTTTGGTTTTCATGACCCTGACAGTCTTGAGCAGCACTAGCCAGATATTTTGTAGAAATTCCCCCAGTGGGGTTATTTTGATATTTTTCTTATGATTTGACTGGGATTATGAGTTTGAGGGACAAATACCACAGAAATACAGTGCCTTTCTCATCACATCATAAAAGAGACTGAGTAAATGCATCAGTATTTATAGATGAAAACTTGTTATTTATATATTCATATAGAAAAGGAGGTTAGACCACTATGTAAGAGAATCATTAATCATTAAAACTGAAGAAAAATTCAACAGCTCCTGCTGTCTTCTAGGTTGGTAAACATTTTCATTAAATCTTCTAACAGACTTTAGATATTCTACTGTAATCCTGAGACAATTTAGATAAGAATTTTTTAAGTATTTGAGGAAGTCTGTTGAAATCTCATCAAAATCACCTTTTTTACTATCTATACTAGTAATGGCTCTTTTGGCCAAATAAAATCGGTTTTGTTTGAATCTTTAGGAAAAAGAAAGAAAAAGTAGATAAACCCTAAACATATTATTTATCTGGGCCTCAAACCAGCATTCTCTCATTATGGTTTCTAAGATACTAGAACTCATTTATAATATATCTAGGCTGGGTTTTAATAGTGTGAAATAAATTTAGATAATTTATTCATGACAAGAACCACGAAAAGGACAATGACCAAGGTTATTAAAAAACAATTACTTTGTGCCTCATTTTCACCACATCTTTCAGCCCTCAGCATCACCCAGGTCACCGTGTAGGCATTAATCAAAATGTTTCCTCTAGCCCACTGGAAACTCTGACCTACGAATAATGATTGATGGTCTCTTCCCAGGGATTGGATGGCTGTCTTCCAGAGAAGCTGAACATCTGACCGGGACAGAGAGTATTCACAAGGCTGAGCAAGTGTTCAGCAACAGGCACACATCTGTTCTATCAGGATAACACCCTACCTTTCTTTGTCACACTTCCTTACTCTTATAAAAGAGTTCCTAGATGTTGACATACATCTCCTTCACTAGATATACAGAAATCTAGAGACTTTACAGAATGAGTGCTGGCTTAATTATTACTATTATTTTAAATAGAAATGTTCTGTTCTCCAAGAAACGCTGACTGATAGTCTAAGTAGAGAGGTTTAGGTGTATAATGATGAAATCATTAGAATATTAGAGAAGGTTCAAGAGGTTGAGGTTTCCATATGTAGTTCAGTGCTGCCCCACAGAACAACAATTCAGTATGCTATTGGTCAGCTTGGGAGCAAGGATACCATCTTTTATTCTTTTCTGCCCAATAAGCACTTACATATCACCTGTCCCCTCTTCCCTTGGGAGTAAGGAGAGCTTTGTTTATTCCATATTGGAGACTCTGCCATTAATATTTTCCAATTGTTTATTCTTTCATTCTCAGGGAATAGTTTGACAATATTTTAAAGAAGAAGATAATAAGAGATGTGCAATGGTTAAAATACTGAGTGGATGTCAAAATTCAAGTTTCACTGGAGTGGGTGGGTGTCAGTTCAAAGTGAGTCAGGCTAGGCCTGAGCAGAACTACGTAGAGAACAAACCTTAGGAATAGGATTGTGCTGATTTTAGACAATGAATCAGTTAGCCCCTCATTTCCATGATTGCAAATCCTGTGCTAAATTAAGTTGGCTTATACTAATAGACCTGGCAGATATAATTTTGGTTGAACCACTAACACAAACATAAAATAAAAATACATGTTTAATTTTGATTTACAAAGAAGTAGAAAGAACTGTCTGGTTCATGCTCAAGTGCAAGTTATAGTTGTCCATGGTAGCGCTTTTATTAACATATATCAGCATCAGCAATGCAGTCAAAAAAACCTCTTGGAAGACAAGATAAGAATGTGTTGGGGTCATTGTTTTTATTCTCACTAACTTTGCCACTGTGAAGGTTCTCAGGACTATTCTCTGAAAGCTGAGGAGATAGGGTTGGTGTCAAGACCAAAGCCAATTCTCCCAAGTTCCTCTTTTTTGTTAAATCCTTCTAATTTGTTGTTGAAAAGAAGGAAAATAGCAAGCTGATAAGAGAAATATTGTACAGTTTAGTAGATATTACCTGTCTGTGTCTTTACAAAAAGGGGACAAGAATAGCAATGTTGCCAAACTAAATATTTTATATATATCTGACACTTTCTAAAATTACCAGATAGACAGACATCACTGATAAACCCCAAATTCAGGGTGAAAAACCAAAGTAAATTCTTATTTAAAAGTCTCAAGTACAAATATGATTTGAGTCTGTTTCCCATAGTTCCTAAGTCATATTAGAAAGCCCTTGGGGGAAAAATGTACTTTTTCATGCCTCTCATATTTTATTTGCAGAAAACACAATAGAAATATAGCATACTGCCTAAAAGTGTGCATATGCTCTAAGTTATTAATTCTACTTACAGGTATCTAATATCTGCTTAAGTAGGTAAAGATGAATGTGCATGAATGTTCACACCAGCATTGTTTATAATGGTAAAAAACTGGAAACAAATGTCCACAAGTGGAGAACTGGCTAAATATATTATGGTTTGTTTGCATAACAAAAATCTTTCCAGCAGTAGATCTATATTTTCTAACATGGAGAAATGTTTGTGACTTATTACATGAAAAAAAAAAAACGGTAAGTTAAAAATTTGTGTACAGTAAAATCCCTCTATTAAAAATGTGTGTATGTATACTTACACATACATACTTACATATAAATACATAATAAAAAGTTTGAAAAGTCAATGCTTTGAATGCTAATAGATTTCTAAGTGTATACATTATGGACATTTATTTTTTTTCATTTTTCTGTTTTTAATATAATTTTAATATAATTTTTAATATAATTTTTCATTTTTTCATTTTTTAATATAAGCACTTTTTGGAACAATAAAGCTTAAAGCATATGCAAAGTCTATAGTACAGAATTACAGATTATAGTTGCTGATGAAGATGTAGAATTCATTAAATGTTATCTAGTTCAAGAAACTCTTCCATTTTACAGAAGAGGAAACTAAGACTCAGAAGGTAAATGGAATTATCCAGTACACAGATTTATGACTTTCTTCTTCAACATTCTTCCACATTAACACCCTGGCAGGTGCTCAGTTAACAAGGTGATTGAGGTAATTGGTTGATACTGATGTGGAGGAGTCTGAGAACAATCGTTTTCCACTGTTGAACTGCAGCAGAAAATTTCACAGTAGGAACAAAGATAGGTCAGTTTTCCCTCTGTGCCAATTATGCAAGCCTCTGATTTATATTAATCAGGACATCTGTTTGGATAACAAAGTAGGTGACAGAAATCGCTAATGTAAGATTTCGTGTCACTGGGAATGTATTCAATTACCTCTGTACTCACTGGCAATTTTTTAGAGTTCATTGAAACGTTTGACCCCCAAAACACATTTTATTTAGACCTTCTTAACTATTTTATACAAAGTCCATCTTGATACAGGGACCAAAGCTGAAGTTGATAATAAAAATGATTTTCCCCTAAGTTTGGAATGTAAAATAATGTAACTTTGAGGAAGAAAGTATATTGATAATGTGGAGTTTAAACAATTATTTTCTATAAGAGGGCAAAAATGCTCACAGCAGAAGCTTGGATTCCAGTTGGATGCTCAACACAGGGTTTGTGAAGCTGATTTTTGTTATCGCTTGATGATGAAGTAGCCAAACAAAGGGGTCGGGGGGTGGGGGTGGGAAGGACAGCCTGTTGGAGCTTCACAATTGTCAAATGACCATTAAATTTCTCAACCTAAAGTGTAGCAGAACTCTTGCCATTTTGCCCAATTTCCTAATTCAGCAGTTTACCAAGAAATGACCATAAGTTATGATAACCAGTGTTAGTATCTTCTGTTATCTTACCAAGAACCAAAAGTCATACAACCCTGTGCATCTTTATCAGAGAATTAGCAGAGATGGAAAATAGTCTCTCTCACTTCTTCTTCTTCTTCTTTTTTTTTTTTTTGCTTCAACTTTGATGACACTGGACATCATTAGACTTTGCACATGATGAGGAAAAAAATAACTCTACCATCATCTTCCTTGCCGATAACTTACTCTCTACAAAACTATTATTCAGAGAGAGAAAGCTTTGTATTTATTAGGTAAATCAGAGCTAATCCAGGAGGTGTTTGACAGGAGACATTTAATTTTCTCCTCAGTAGGATATCTCACTCAGTAGACAGTGGCTCAGCCAATCCTTTATCCACAACCTTCTGCGGAAAAGTAGTGTGAACTGTAAATTGATTGCATTAAGTAACCAGAGCATTGAACTCTGTTGCTCTAGGTTTGTTTCTCTTTATTAGGAAAAAAAAAAAAAAAAAGCTTCTATAGAAGGAGTTATCTCCATAGCAGCGTGACTCACATTTTCTGCCCTTTAACTTTCAGGACATTATCCATTTTGTACAAAATAGTCCAATGTAAAAACCATTGAACTAAAACCATGGTTTGAATGCCATTGCTCTGTGAGAATAATATAAGGTTTCAGTATATCTAATTATCTTGAAAATATGTGGCTCTGAAATAAGAACACTAACACACATGACTGAAAAAGCTGAATGAGAAGTGTGGCTTAAGAACAGTGTTCCCTATACACTTTGTTATATACCAATATGTTTTCTATCAATATAATTACATGATATAGTATAAAGAACTTAAATGGAAGATGAAAGACCTGGGTTCTTGTTTCAGCTCTGACTCTAAGTAGGTGCATGCATTTTAACAAGTCATTTTCTTCTATGGTTTTCTATGGCTGCTGTAACAAATTATCACAAATTTAGCTGCTTATAACAATACATTTATTATCTCACGGTTCTGTAGATCATACATCCAATAAGTTTAACTGGTTTGCTCTGGGTTCCACAAGGCTAGACTCAAGATGTTGGCAAGCTAGGGCTCTTATTTGGAGACTCTGGGAGAGAATTTGCTTCCAAGCTCATTCTTTCTTGGCAGGTTGTTTGCAGAATTCACTCTGTACAGTTATAGGACTGAGGGTTCTTTGTTGGCTCTCAACCAGGGACTATTCTGTGCTTCTAGAGGTCACCTATATTTCCTGACTCTGGTTCTCTTTATTTGAAAGCCAGTAATAGTGGGTTGAGGCCCTCTTACATTTCAAATCAATTCTACCTCTTCTGCTACTTCATCTCTGACTCTAGTCAGAGAAAATTTTACACTTTTAAGGGCTCAAGTGATTAAATTGAGCCCACCCAAATAACTCAGGATTATTTCCCCAGTCAGGGTCCAACCTTAATCACATCTTCAAAGTTCCTTTTGTTATATAAAATAATCTGTTTTACAGGTTCTGATGATTAGAGCATGGACATCTTTGGGGGCTGGACATTATTCTGCCTATCACACCTAACATATCTGAACTGCCTCAAATTCTTCACCTCTAAAAGGGTATCAGATGAAATTATTGTACAGAAATCTTCCTATGGAAGACCAGAACATGTGTTCAGGTGAGACCTGAATCTGGATATGACATTAAATCACACTGAATCACACACTGAATGTGTTATGCCTATCTCAGTCTCTTTCAAATCTTCATTAAGAGGGGGGAAAAGTCTGTTTGATTCCAGTATTTCTTTTAGACTGATCTAATATTTGCTTATTTCCTTTCTTGATGGGGTGGAGATGAAAAGAAAAAGAGGAAGAGGAAATAATGGAACTCAGGCCCCAAGTTTGGGGGCCAGTCTACCTAGTTAAGTTTGACAATATGATTTGCATTTATTATATTCATTTACTGCTATCTTCTGTTTATGGCAAATTGATATTGGCTTTCCATTTATGCTATTCATAAAATTTTAATTTTGAAACAAATGTATGTAAAAAATTACATGAGTCAATTTAAATAAAAATTTCAAATAAATAATAATAAATATACAGATAAGACCCATATGGTAAGGGTAGTTCAAGAATGACAAAAGATGAGAATATTTCTGCTCTAGATGACCAATTTAATCAACAAGAAAATGGGCCAAAGCTTAAATAATCACTTAAAAAAAGACACTATTTACAAGGCCAATGAACATATGCTTAGCTTTATTAATAATCAGGAAAATGCAAACTAGAACTCTAATAAGATGCCATTACACAACCACCAAAGTAACAAAAATTACAAGATTTGACACTACCAAATATGGCAAAAATTTATAGCACTGAGAACTCTCATGTACTGCTGAGGGAGTGTAAAGTGGTGCTATAGGGAAAAATTATGAAAGACTTTGATAAGAACCAAAAAGTTTACTATGTGTCCTGCCCAGTGCATCCTTCTAGGTTATTGCTGTCTTTCATTGTCTTGAGCTATTTTACAGCTCTGAAAATTGTAGCAGTACAAATTATTCTTGTTTGTAGAAATATAAATTGTGTCTGGCAGAACGGTATTGACTATCACCCAATATATATTGACCAGTTTTGCATCTGTTTGTAAATTCTTTTCGGCATTCCTGATACTTATATATTTTTCTGTTCTTTGAATTCTTTCAACTGACTGTAGCACTGACAGTTTCCTTCACTGATTAATGAGTTAAATAAAATCTTTGATATGTATTAATTTCATATTTTATGAGAATCATGATTTTATATTTTTAAAAAACATATTTCACACAACAAACTATAAAACAGTTGAATATCAACAAGTAAAGTTGTGTATAGCCCAGAACTCCACTCTTCTGTACATATCCTAGGAAAATTCTTTCATATATGCAACAGAGTCATGTATAAGAATATTAAAAAATATATTATTTGTGAAGATGGCTGAGCAGGTAAATACTGTGCTTGCTTCCCCAAATTTTAATGACCACATCAAAATTACAACTACAGTACAGACAACAATCAATCTGGATAATCATCTGAAAACTAGCTGAACAGAAGGTTTATAACTAAGAATATAAAGAAGAAGCCACATCAAGATGAGTAGGAGGGGCAGAGATATGAACTGGGCTGGCCCCACACCTGTGTGTGGTGGTTGAGAATCAGGAGAGATAACTCAGCTGCAGAGGACCTCCTGAGAAGCAAGGGGTCCCAACCTCACAATAGGCTCCCTAGCCTAGCGTACCAGTGCCAGAAAGAGATGCTCCCAGCTGGCTGTGAAAAATAGTGGGGATTCTGTCCATCAAGGTGAGATGCCAGTTGCCACCAATACTAGCTGAAAATCCAGGTATCTTCTTAAAGGGCCTACATACAAACTCACTTGCTTGCAGGCACCCAAACTGGGCTCTGGGGGAGGAACAGCAGATTGGGAGGTGCCAGAGACATACAGGGAGAAACTGAGTTGTGTGGCTTGAAAGTGAAGACTGGAGGGATAGCTGCCATCTTTGCTATGCTGAGCTCTCTCCCAACATGGCCAAATCTGAATGTACATTAGCTTGGAAAACTATACTCATTCCATGCTGATGACTCCCAGAGACTCTGTCTTACCCAACTTGCTCACTACCTGAGGTTTTTTCAGCAGACGAGACTCATGAGAAGCCAGCATATGGTGGCAGGGCTTGGGGTCCCTGAGCCATTTACTGAGCTGCCCCAGGCCAGGTAATTGTGGCAGCTGGCCTCAGTTTACAACATGGCCTCTTCCTTGCCCCTCCAGGTCCAGTACAGGAAAATACCAACTGTGGATTGCTTTGTAACTCCTACCAGATAGCCACAGGCTGGCCAGGCAGTGGCTGACTTTTGACTGCAGCGAAGCCCCTCTCAAGAGGCCCCAGAACCAATACACCTGGTGGGCAGCTTTATGCCACAACAGAGCACCACCTGATTAGCCCCATAAGCAGCAAACCAAAATGGGAATCTTGGTAGGTATCAGAACCCACTGGAGCAAATTCTGCTCCATGGGATCAGCTCCTGCATGGCAGCTCACATGCTATGGTTGTGGCCAATTTTCATAGCCAGTAAGTCTGAGGGTCAATCCCACTCAGTGACTTGACAATAGCAATCAAGGCTCAGCTAAAACAGGAGGGTACACAGAGACCACACAAGGAGCCCTCTTGGTGTACCAGCTCAGGCGATCAGGAAGAGCATTTCACCCCAAAGCAGCAGAATCTATATATTTTTTTAAGTGAGCATGGAACATTTTCCAAGATAGCCACATATTGGGCCACAAAACAAGTCTCAATAAATTTAAGAAGATTAAAATCATATTAAGTGTCTTTTCTGACCACAATTGTATAAATCTAGAAATCGATTATAAGAAAAAACCTGAAAAACATACAGACACATAGAGGCTAAATAACATGCTACTAAACAGTGAATGGGTTAACAATGAGATCAAGAAAGAAATCAGAAGATACCATTAGACAAAAAGAGATGAAAACACAATGACTCCAAATCTATGGAATATAGTAAAAGCAGTCCTAAAGGCAAATTCATAGTAATACAGGCCTACTTTAAGAAACAAGAAAAATCTCAAATGAATGATCTAACCTCATACCTAAAGGAACTAGAAAAATAACAGCAAACAAAGCCAAAAGTGAGTAGAAGGAAGGAAATAATAATAATCAGAGCAAAAATAAAAGAAATAGTGTCTAAAGAAAACAATACTAAAGATCAATAAAACCAAGAGCTGGCTGTTTGAAAATACAAACAAAATTAATAAACCTTTAACCAGACTCATCAAGAAAAAAAGAGAGAAGACCTAAATAAATAAAATAAGAAATGAAAGAGGAAAAGTGAAGACAGACACAACAGAAATAATAATAATAATAATAATAATAATAAAAGTATAAACAAATACCACTAGCAATCATATGTCAACACGTTGGACAATCTGGTAGAAACAAATAAATTCCTAGAAACATACAATGTTCCAAGAAGCAGAAAATCTGAACAGACTGATTACCACTAGCAAAATTGAATAAGTAATCAAAAAACTTCCAACAAACAAAAGTCCTGGATCGAGTGGCTTCACAGGTGAATTTTACCAAAAAATTCAAAGAAAAATTAACACCTATCTCTCTCAAACTATTCAAAAAAATTTAAGAGTAGGAAAACCTCCTAAGCTCATTCTACGAGGCCACCATTACCCTGTTTCCAAAACCGTACAAAGACATAAAAAAAAAATCTATAAAAAAGGTCAATATCCCTGGTGAACATAGATACAAAAATCCTCTGCAAATATTAGCAAGCCGAATTCAGTAATACATCAAAAAGATTATACATTATGATCAAATGGGATTTATTCCTAGAATGCAAAGTTTGTTCAATATCTGCAAATCAATTAATGTGATATGCCATGTAAACATAATGAAGGACAAAAATCATGTAATCATACAAATAGATGTGGAAAAAGCATTTTGACAAAACCATCATTCATATAGTATAAAACTTTCAGCAAAATGGGAACAGAAGGAGCATGTCTCAACATAATAAAGGCCATATAAACAAAGCCACAACTAAAATCATACTCAATGGGGAAGATGTAAAAGCATTTTCCTTAAAATCAGGAACAACACAAATATGTCCACTTTCACCACTTTTATTCAACACAGTGATCAGATAAGAAAAAAAAAATCCAAATTGGAAAGAAAGAGGTAAAAGTGTCATTATTTGCAGATAACATGATATTATATGAAGAAAATGTCAATGATTCCACCAAAAAACTATTAGAACTGATAAATTAATTCAGTAAAGTGGCAGGATACGAAATTAATATTTAGAATTCAGTTGTATTTTTATACACCTATAATAAACTATCAGAAGGTGAAATCAAGAAAACAATCTCATTTACAATTGCATTAAAAAATACTTAGGAATAAATTTAACCAAGGAAGTTAGAGACCTATATTTGGAAAATTATAAGATAGTAAAGAAATAAATTGAAGAAGAAGTAAATAAACAGAAGCATACATCATGCTCATGAATAAGAAAAATTAACATCATTAAAATGTCCATACTACTCAAAACAATCTATAGATTCAAGGCAATCCTTATTCAAATACCAATGGCATTTTTTGCAGAACTTGAACAAGTAATTCTAAAATTTATATGGAACCACAAAAGACTCTGAATAGCCATAGTAATCTTAATAAAGAAGAACAGAGTTGGAGGTATTACACTGCCTGATATAGTACAAGGCCATAGTAATCAAAACAGCATGGTACTGTCATAAAGCAGACATGTAGATCAATGGAACAGAACAGAGAGCCCAGAAATAAACCCACACCTATATGGTCATTTAATCTATGACAACAGCATCAAGAATATATGATGGGGTAATGGTAGTCTATTCAGTAAGCAGTGCTGAGAAAACTGAATAGATAGATACAAAAACAAAACAAAACAAAACATTAAACTAGAACACTTTCTTACACCATATACAGGAATAAATTCAAACTGGTTTAAAAACTTAAATGTAAGATCCCAAAACATAAAATTCCCTAAAGAAATCACAGGCAATAAACTCTCTAACATTTTTTTTTTGATATATTTCCTCAGGCAAGGGAAACAAAAGAAAAAAATAAACAAATGGGTCTACTCAAACTAAAGTTTTTGCACAGCAAAGGAAACCATCAACAAAATGAGAAGACAACTACTAAATGGGAGAAAATATTTGTCAGTGATACATTCAAAAGGGATTAATATCAAAAATTTATAAAGAAATCATATAACTTAACACCAAAAACCCCCCAAACAAGCCAATTAAAAAATGGACAGAGGACAGAGAACCCGTATAGGCATTTCTTTAAAGATATACAGATGGTCAATAGACATATGAAAAGATACTCAATGTCACTAATTATTAGAGAAATGTAAATTAAAATCTCAGTGAAATATTACCTCACACTTGTCAGGATGGCTATCATCAATAAATCAAAAAACAAGTACTGTGATGATGTTGAGAAAAGGGAACCCTCTTACACTGTTAGTAGGACTGCAAATTGGTGCAGCCACTATGGAAAATAGTATGACGTTTCCTCAAAAAGTTAAAAATAGAACTACCTTATGACTTATAAAATCCACTTCTGGGTATTTATCCTAAGAAATCGAAAACATTAATTTGAAAAGATATATGCACTTTGGTGTTCACTGCAGCATTATTTACAATAGCCAAGATATAGAAGGAAACATAAATGCCCATTAACAGATGATTGGATAAAGAGGTGCTACATATATACAAAAGAATGTTAGTCATAAAACATAAATAAAATATAACATTTGAGACAACATGGATGACCTAGAGGGTATTATGCTAAGTGAAATAAGTCAGACAGAAAAAGAAAAATATCATACGATCTAATTTATATGTGGAATCTAAAGGACAAAACAAATAAACAAACAAAACAGGAACAGACTCAGAGATAAAGAGAACAAACTTATGATTGCCAGACAGATGGGGAGTTGGGGGCCTGCGTGAAAAATCTGAAGAGATTAGGTACAAATTGGTAGCTACAAAATAGTCAAGGGGATGTATAGTACAGCATAGGAAACATAGTTAATAATATTGTAATAAGTATGTATGGTGCCAGGTGGGTACTAGAGTTATCAGAAGGATCACTTTGTAAGATATATAAGTGTCTAACTACTATGCTGTACATCTGAATCTAACACAAAATATCTCATGTCAACTGTAATTGAAAAATAAATAAAAAAATAAACAAAAATGTGTATTATTTGTAAAAGCCAAAATAACCTAGAAAAACCTAAATGTTTCTCCATAGTAGAATGAATTAATAAATTATGACCTATTCATATGATAGAATGAAATAATATATTTATATACAATTAAAATAAATGAAGTACAACTATGTATAACATGGATAAAAAAAGAACATGATATTTACTAAGGGAATTCAGACATGAAAGAATATATATTTATAATTCCATTTATGTAAGCTTCATAAAATAGGTAAAGCTAAACTTTAGTGTTTTAGAGATGCATACTTAGATGTCAAAACTATAAAGAAAAGCAAGGTTATGAATATTGCAAAAGTTAGGATAGTGAATCCTCTGGGGGGGATGTGGCAGATGCGGGATATAGGTAATGTTCTCTTTTATAAGCTAGGTAGTAAAGATATAGGTGTTTTCTTTACTATTACTCTTTAAAATGTACAAGTGTATTTAATATTTTCATATAGATAGATAGATAGATAGATAGATAGATAGATAGATAGATAGATATGAGACATACTTTATCCCCCCCCCAAAAAAAATCAAAATTAATGGATTTATTATTCTGAGTTCTTTGAATAAGTAAACCAGTAATGAAATGTTGGAGCGAATGACCTCAGAGACCATCCTTTGAACCCCAAAGCTGGTATTTGATAATTCCTTCATGGTGATAAGATATATCACAGAGCCTAAGCATAAATTTTAGCCACAAATGGCCTGTGATTCAGAAGTTCTCATAACCATATTATCCCTACCTCCTCTTCCAGATTAAATTGTGGAATGAGGGACAGAGTAACAGGAAGCCCCAAGAGCAAGTGTCAGCTTCAGTTATTCCAATTCTGGAGGAGGATCAAAGCACCTCTGTAAATTCTGGTGTTGAGAAAGAATAGAAAGAAAATGAGGGAAGTGGTAAGGAAAAGGGAAGAAAAAACTTGGACTCTAATTCGTTTTGGGGGCCCAGACTTTGAACATACTTTACTATGTGAGATAATTAACTTATTCTGTGATGGTAAATAATATCCAACATTGAATTTTATTTTCCTTAACAATATGTTTCTTTCACTTGGCCTATTTTTCAATTCCTATTGATTTGGGATATTGTTTAGTGGAATAGCAGTAGATTGAAATGTTAGATATGAATGCATTTTGTAATCTGAAAAGCATAGTACAAATAGTATAACATAGTACCTGGTACCATGAATGTACTTGTTCAAATTTTCCAACCCTCAATTGGGTAGTATAATGAAAAATGATTTTGGCTAGTGAAATTCTGAGAAACTTAGGTTTTAAAGAAGCTCAAAATTACCAGTAAGCTCATATATTTATAAATATCCTTAATACTTATTTATAATTATAAATATACACCTAGTAGGGCTTTTAACACCTAAAAGCTAATTTTGAATGTTAATATTAAATCATGCAGAACAGAACTCTGTGTTTCAGCCCAACACTTAATAGAAACTACAGATTTTTCTATAATCTAGAATTTCTATATATTTTTAGTTTAGACTGTGTAAAAAATCAATAATTAAACAATCTACAGGATAAATGTATAGACTTACTTTATAAAAAATCACAAAGTAGAATGCCAATGTAATGAGGTTATAGCCAAAACAAAGAACTATCTCTCTGTAAATGACCATTTATCACCCTCATAGAAATAATCTCTTAAAGGAAAGACCATCAAATTCTAAAACTGCTTAATTAGTCAGGACAATTTCTTAATTAGGGTGCCTAGAAACATTAAACTTCATCATTATGTGCTCTGTTTTGGCTCAGAGAAGCCCTGATATTTGTTCAAAAGATCTTTTTACAGCTGTGTCATCCACTACTATCCTGTTTTTAAATGACTGGTTCATAGGACACTGGTTGCTTGTGTGCAACTACCCAGGTCAGTGCTACCTTATCTATCTATCTATCTATCATCATCTATCTATCTATCTATCTATCTATCTATCTATCTATCTATCTATTTTTAAACACACTTCAACAAGACAATAATGTTGCAGAGAAAGCTTTGTAAAGAGAGAAATCACACAAAACATTTAGAATATTGATTACCATCCCCATCCCAATGTTCTCATTATAATTACTTAGTGATGCTTTAAAAGATCATGTATGCTTTGTGGACCATGACTTTGGATACATTTCAATTCAGGAAGAACCTCCAAGTTCTGTCTTCCTTAAGGCTAACTCAAGAGAAAAGCCTTGAGCTATAGCCATAAATAAATACAAAATAAAGTTCTCTGTTCTTTCTAAGTTGTTAGTGTTACTTGTGTTTTTTCCTCTTGGTCTCAGTTTTCACCAAGGACTTTCTCCAACCTACCACATTTTTTTTAACTAAGTAAGTTTTTTATGGTGATATTAGTTAACGAAATCTGGTAAGTTTCAGCTATATATTTTAACAGTAAGGTATATATATATTTATATTGTATGTTCACTTCCTATAGTTAGATTTCTTTCTGTCATCACATATTTGACCCCTTTTATCCTGTCTATCTTCCCTCTCCCTCCACTTCCCAACATTCTGGTAACCACTAGCCTATAGTCCATGTCCATGAGTCTCTGTTCTGCTCATTTGTTGCTTTCAGGTTTATATCCAACATATAAGTAATATCATCTGATTTTCAACTTTTTCTGTCTGGCTTATTCACTTAGCATGATTATCTCGAGGTCCATCCATGTTGTCGCAAATGGCAGTGTTTCATCTCTTCTTATGGCTGAGCAATATTCCATTGTATGTATGTACCACAGATTCTTTATCCAATCATCTATCATAAGACACTTCAGTTGCTTTCATGTCCTTCCTGGCCACCATATAAAATGCTACTATGAACATTAGTGAGCAAATATGGGTTTTCAAGTCTTTAGGGTAAATACCCAGTAGAGGGATTGGCTAGATAATGCAGTAGATCAATTATTAGTTTTTTTAAGGACCCTCCATACTATTTTCCACAGTGGCTGTACCAATTTGCAGTCTCACCAGCAGTGTATGAGGGTTCCTTTTTCTCTGCATCCTCTCAAACATTTGTTATTACCTGTCCTGTTGATTACAGCTATTCTAACAGGTGTGAGATGGTATCTCATTGTGGTTTTGATTTGCATTTCCCTAATAGCTAGCAACATTGAGCATTTTTTCAAATATTTGTTGGCCATTAGTATATCCTCTAGGGAAAAGTGTCTTTTCAGGTCCTCTGCCCATTTTTTGATTGGATCAGTTGTTTTTTTGTTGTTATTGAGTCATATGGATTCTTTGTATATTTTGGATATTAGGCCTTTATCGGAGGCGTTGCTTGCAAATATATTTTCCCATTCAGATGGTTGTCTCTTTACCATGTAGATGGTTTCTGTTGCTGTGCAGAAGCTTTTTAGTTTGATGTAGTCCCATTCATTTATTTTAGCTTTTACTTCCCATGCCTTTGAGGTCAAATTCATAAAGTCTTCTTTAAGTCCCAGGTCCTTGAATTTAGTTTCTGTTTTCTTCTATGCATTTTATTGTTTCAGGTCTTATATTCATGTCCTTAATCCATTTTGAGTTAATCTTGGTGTGTGACGATAGCAAACAGTCTAGTTTCATTCTTTTACAGGTGGCTTTCCAGTTTTCCCAGCACCATTTATTGAAGAGGCTTTCCTTTCTCCACTGTATATTTTCAACTATTTTTTTGTTAAAAATAATTTGCCTATATAAAAATGGGTTTACTTTGGACTCTCGATTCTGTTCCACTGGTTCATGTGTCTGTTTTCTGCCAATATCATGCCATTTTGATTATTGTTGCTTTGTAGTATAATTTGAAATTGGGCAGAGTGATGCCTACAGACTTGTTCTTTTTTCTCAGGATGGCTTTGGCAATTTGGGGTAGTTGTGCTTCCATATAATCTGATGATTTTTTGTCCTGTTTCTTTAAAAATTGCCAATGAGATTTTGATGGGGATTGTATTAAATCTGTATAACGCTTTAGGCAATAAGGTCATTTTAACTATGTTGATTCTTCCAATTCAAGAATATGAAATATCATTCCATTTCTTTGTATGTATCTTTTTCGATTTCTTTTAATAGGGTCTTATAGTTTTTGTTATATATGTCCTTCACATTTCAGTAGATTTATTCACAGGTAATTATTCTTTTTGTTGCAATTGCAAAAGGAATTATTTTTCCACTTCCTTTTATGACACTTCATTATTAGAATATAGTAACACTATGGATTTTTGAACATTGATTGTGTATCCAGAAATCTTACTGTATTTGCTTATTGTTTGTAGTAGTGTTCTTATGGAGTCTTCAGGATTTTCTATATAGAGAATCATGTCATCTGCAAATAGTGACAGTTTGACTTCGTCTCCAATTTAGAAGGCTTTTATATCTTTCTCTTGCCTGATTGCACTCACTAGGACCTCTAATGTTATATTGAATAACAGTGGCGACAGTGGACAGCCTTGCCTTGTTCCTAAACTTAGAGGAAATGTTTTTAGTTTTCCATCATTAAGTATAATGTTGGCTGAGGGTTTGTCATAGATGGCCTTTATTATGTTAAGGTACTTTCCTTCTGTACCAATTTTGACCATAAATGGATACTGTATCTTATTGAAGGCTTTTTCTGCATCTATTGATATCATTATATGATTCTTATTTTTTAATTTGTTTATGTGGTGTATCACAATCAATTTGCGTATGTTGAATCATTCCTGTGCCTTTGGAATAAAGCCCACTTGATCATGGTGTATAATCTTTTTTAATATGTTGCTTTATTCGGTTTGCTAGTATTGTATTTAAGATTTTTGCATCTGTGTTCATGAGAGATATTGGTCTGTTGGTTTTTTTGTGTGTGTGTTATCTTTACCAGGTTTTTGTATTAGTGTAATATTGGCTTCATAAAATAAGTATGGCCTCCTCTTCGATTTTTTGGAAGAGTCTGAGGAGAATAGGTATTAAATCTTTGAATGTTTGGTAAAATTCACTGGTGAAGCCACCTGGTCCTGGACTTTTACTTTTTGCTAGGTTTTTGATGATTATTTCAATTTCCATACTGCTGAGTGGTCTATTTAGATTTTCCAGTTCTTGATTTAGTCTAGGATGATTTCATCTTTTCAAGTACTTGTCTGTTTATTCTAGGTTATTAAATTTTGTGTCATATACTTTTTCATAGTATTCTTGTATGATCCTCTGTATTTCTGCAGTGCCTGTCTAATTTCCCCTCTTTCACCCTTGATTTTGTTTATTTGTGTCCTTTCTATTTGTTCTTTCATGAGTCTAGCCAGGGGGTTGACAATTTTATTAACCTTCTCAAAGAATCAGCTCTTTGTTGCATTTATTTTTTCTATTTTTTTTGTTTTTAATTTCATTTATTTTGGCTCTAATTTTGATTCTTATGCTGACTTTAGGCTTCATTTGTTCTTCCTTTTCTAATTTTTAAAGATGAAGCATTAGTTTGTTTATTTGGGCTCATTCTTATTTTCAGAGATTGGCCAGTAATGATATAAATTTTCCTCTTATGACCGCTTTTGCCATGTCTCAAAAGTTTTGATATGTTGTACTATCATTGTCATTCGTTTCTATATATCTCTTGATCTTTCTTTTTAGTTCTTCTCTGACCCAGTTATCCTTCAGAAGCATGTTGTTTAATCTCCATATATTTCTGTTTTTTTTTTTCCCATTTTCTTTTTCCAGTTGATCTCTAGGGTCCTACCTTCAATTTGTAAAAAATGGCAGTATCTGAAGCACAATAAAACAAGATATGCCTGTATGCCCGAAAGAACAGAAAGTGGGGACTCATGCAAGTATTTGTGCATCAGCATTCGTGGCAGAATTATTCACAGCAGCCACAAGATGGAAGCGTGATGATCAGAGAATATGGTTGGTATGATTTCAACCCTCATATATTTCTGTGTCCCAGTATGTGGTCGATTCTCGAGAATGTTTCATGTGCACTAGAGAAGAATGTATAACCAGCTGGTTTGGAATGGAAAGTTCTATATACGTCAATTATGTTCCGTTGGTCTAATGTGTCATTTAAGAATGTAATTTCCTTATTGATTTTCTGTTTGGATGATCTGTCCTTATCCGACAGTGGAGTATTTAGGTCCCTTGCTACCATAGTGTTTTGGTCTGTTTCTCCCTTTAGTTCTGTTAGTAATTGCTTTACATATTTCAGGGCTCCCTGATTGGGAGCATAGATATTAATAAGTGTTATGTCTTCTTGGTGTATGCTTCCCTTTATCATTATGAAGTATTCCTGAGTATCTTTCTTTATCTTTTTGATTTTGAAGTGTATATCATCCAATATTAGTACCACTACTCCCACTTTTCTCTGAATGCCATTTGCTTGAAATATTATTTTTCACCCTTTCACTTTGAGTCTATATTTATCTTTGGAACTGAGAGGTGTCTCCTGGAGGAAGCATATGGTTGGGTTTTGTTTTTTGATCCATTCTGCAACTCTGCTTTTTAATTGTTGAGTTCAGTCCATTTATATTAAAGGTGATTATTGAAAAATGAGGTCTTCTTATAGTCACTTTATCTTTTGCTTTCTGGTAGCTCAGTGTATTCATTACTTCCTTGTCTTTGTGTGTCTGTTTTTTTTTTTTTAATTTTGATGGGATTTTGTGGGTTTTTCCTCTAGTTCTTCTTGTTTTATGTTACATACTTCAGTTCTGAATCTTTAGCAGGTAGTCACCATTACAAATATATAAAGGATAGTTAAACATATATATACACAGTCATTCATTTTCTTCTGCATGTACTTTATTCTCATTCCACTTTGTGAATTTGGATCTTTGAATCCTCCCCTTTACAGTCATTTTTGTCTCAATTTGTCCCTATGTGTGCTGAACGTTCATTACTATCTTGCTATAACAATTCTCTTCTTATTGTTTAAGTTTATAATGCCCTGTTCTTAGTAAGGTTTGCACTCCTCTGCTTCTATTTGTCTGTTAATCACCTTACTCCTAATTATGTATTATTTTTTTTTTTTTTGTCATTTTGTTTTAGGTGAGCTGATTCCTTTTAGTATTTTCTGTAATGTAGGCCTCGTCATGGAGAATTCCCTCAATTTTTGTATATCTGGAAAGGTCTTACTTTCTCCTTCATATCTAAAGGAGAGCTTTGCTGGATACATTATTCTTGGTTGGTAGTTTCTTTCACTTAATAGTTTGAATATGGGATTCCACTCCTTTCTGCTTGTAAGCTTTGCTGAGAATTCCGATGATAATCTAATGAGTTTTCCTTTACAGGTTACCATCCTCTTTTCCCTGGATGCCCTGGAATTCTGTCTTTGTCATTGATTTTTGATAATTTTAATACAATGTGTCTTGGTGAAGGCCTTTTTGGGTTGAGATGATTGGGTGTTCTGTTGACTTCTTGAATTCCAAGCTCCAGCTCATTCCTTAGATTTGGGAAACTCTTGTCAACTATTTGTCTGAAAATGCTTTCTAATCTCTGTTCCTTTTCCTTGCCTTCAGGAATGCCCATTATTTTTATGTTTCCTCTCCTAATAGTATCAGCTAGTTCTTGAATTTCTCTTTCATTATTTTTCATTCTCCGGTTTCTCTCTTCTTCCTTTTGAATTATTTCTAGATTTCTGTCTTTTATATCACTGATCTTCTCCTCCATTTGGTCGACTTTATTTCCCAAGCTTGCTATTTCATTTTTCATCTCTTGTCATGTGTTCTTCATCTCCAGAAGTTCTATTTGGTTCTTATTGAGGGTTTCAATCTCCTTACTAAAGAACTCATTCTGCTAATCTAGTTTTTTTTTCAATTCCTGAAATTGTTGATATGAATTGTTTTGGATCTCACTGAGTTTTTTCAGAAGTACCTTCCTAAATTCTCTGTCATTTAGGTCACATATTTCTATGATGTAAGCTTATTTTCTGGAGATTTCTCTTTCTTCCTGAGCTGCCTTGTCACCTTGGTTGTTCATAGTGTTTAATGGACTATTTCTCTGCCTGGGCATTAATGAAAGTGTATTCTGCTTTTTTCTTTTCCAGAAAGAAGATTTAT
This sequence comes from Eidolon dupreanum, assembly GCA_028627145.1. NCBI lineage: Eukaryota > Metazoa > Chordata > Mammalia > Chiroptera > Pteropodidae > Eidolon > Eidolon dupreanum. The sequence goes on from CM053507.1 coordinate 59,568,743, forward strand.
TATGTAAAGGTTTCTCTTTAGCCTGTTGCAAAGAAGGCATTTTTCTTTTGGTTTCCAGTAGGTCATGTCTAAATCTCTTGGATCTCTGCTTTATATAAAGTCTTAATAATACTTTTATTTTTCTTATAGTTATTTAATCACGCTCACTACCCTCAGTCTCAGTCCCTATCAATGTTAGCGACAGTTTCGATACTGTTTGTTCAGTTTTCCCTGAGGTTCTGTGTTGATTGGTCTCATAGGATATGTCAGGAGGGTCCCCCTTTGTTGAGGGGTGGGGGCTGTGGCTCTGCCTTGCATTTTGCAACCACAGCTGATAATAATCAAATGTTCTTTCTCTGCTGTCCCCTCTTTTCTGCTGTCCCCACATCTCTGCTTTCTGCCCTGATGCCTGGGTACTGCCGCCGGCCACATAGAGCTCACAGCTCTCCCAGGTATGGTTGTTCAGGGCACCTTCCACACCTTCTTCTCTCCCACTTCACCTGCAGGGAGCTCTGTCTGCAACAGGCAGCTTCTTTGTTTCTCCCAATTCACCGCCTGACTCCCAGCGTTCTGACTTGTGGTAGCTCTTATGCACAGATCCCACGCTCAGACATTCTGTTGTACAGTCTGGGTGTTTTTTGTTGAGTTTTAGACGTTCAACTTGTTGTTGTTTCAAGGGGAGAGATCTGGTGACGTCTCTCACTCTGCCGTGTTTCCTACCAGAATTCAATCTACTACGTTTTGAAGCATTTTCTTATTAAAATATACTCAAAGTAATTGAGATTTGTGGAAAAATTTTAACTTTTCAAAATTCTACTATAACATATTACCTAATCAACAGTCTAATAAGACTTTCCTTATTTTACTAATGCAAAAAATGTTTAGACAGAGATCAAGTAGCATATTTAAGGTTCCTTCTGACAGGAACCCAAATCTAGCCTCCAATTTGTGCTTCTTCAGCTAAGCTGAGCCCTGGTGCTGATTGGTTACAGAGGTCCACTCTAACCTTTGTACCTGTTTTTGCACTTGTTCTTGCCTCTGCCTGGAACACTCATTCTCCACTTTTATATTTCCGGCTCCTTCATTACCTTTACATCTCCTCATAAATGTTATCTCTTTGGAAGAGTCCTCTCAGACCTCAATACACTTCCTACCCATCTCCAAGTCATTCTCCTATTCTATTTCTTCATAGGACATCTAGTATTTGTAATTACTTATTTATATTTTTACATATTTATTATCTGACTCTTCCACTGTGCACTCTATTCCTCCATACCTAGAATGTTCTAAGCTTTTTGCTCATTATTTCATTCCATCTCCCCAATACCCCTATCAGAGAGGACCATTACCATCACTGTTTCAAGCCAAGAAAACTGAGGTTCAGTGAGTTGAAACAATTTTCTCGAGATCATACAGTTAGAAAATGGTGAACCCAAGTAGCCTGGCTCCAGAACCTTCTCTTTACCTTTTTTGCATGCTGCCCAAACAAATGAATTTTTCAACTCTTATTTTAAACAATACTCATATCATCGGGGTTAAATCCCAATTGTGTAATTCTGGACAAATGGTTGACTTAACCTCTTTAATATGGTTTCCTCATCCAAAAAAATAGAGATAATGTAGAACGTAACTCAGGATAACCTTGAAGTTAAACTATTATAGGCCTGTGATTCTCAGAGTGTGGTCTCTCAACCTGCAGCAACAGCATCACCTGAGAAATTGTGAATCATTAAAAATTTCAGCTTTATCCCAGACCTACTGAATCAAAATATCTAAGCATGAGGACCAGAAATCTTCATTTTAATCCATCCTCCAGGTGATTCCGATGCACACTAAACCTGGAGAAACATAGGTAAATAAACATTTTAGTTAGTGTCTGGCATAAAAAAAAAGGGAAAATAATGAGTGATTATTAACATAGCCAGGTAAATAGTCCAACAGTGTTCTCACTGGGGACATTACTGACCTGTTAGCAGGTCAATTTCTTGTTATGTAGGAATGTTCCTCACATTTCAATATGTTTAGCATGCTTGGAACCTGGGTACTAAATGTCAGTTGGAATTTCTCAAAATTTTGTGACAACGTATGCTTTCCCTGTATTTCCAAAAAGACACCTGTACGTGGGACGGGATGGCGGGGCAGGGTGGGGTGGGCAGATTCAGTAAGGTTCCCAGTTAAGAACCATAGCTCACTAATCAGAATGGTTTTCCAATATGCTCTCTCATTCAGACTTCTGTCAAAGTTACATGTGAATATGAATAGAAAGAAATTTGAGCGGCAAAGCAACACTGATGTTTGGATCCCCTAACTTTTCTAAAAGGAGAATCATTTTTCCAGACTCTATTGGGACTGCAAAGATGAATCAGAAATGGTTTCTGCCCTCAAGGAGTCTCATTATAATTGGAGGAGTTAAAGTAATTGCAAAAATAATTATACCACATGGAATAGAGGAAGATACCAACCAATATCGGAGTTCTGAAGGAGTGATCATTAACAGTATAGAGAATCGGGATAGATTACTTGATGAATAAATGTCTTTGGCTAAAAGATTTGAAATTCCCTCTGTTTCAGTGGAACTGAATAATGACTTTATGTCCATTTTTATGGATAGGAATAACATATATGTATGTTAATGAAAGAAAAAGTGAGAGATACAAATAGAGCAATTATAAGTGAAAGAAATCCTAGTAGAACTAATGATCCACTGTTTCTCAATACAAACCAACAAAGGTTTTGAAAATGCTAGCAATATCCTGGTCAAATTCTTTTAAATAAGGATCTCCATGTCTGCTTATCCACTAGTGAGAAGTTTCCATAGCCTCTAAACAAATGTTGGCTCCCTCATCAAGAATGGAAACAGATATTCCCATATAATTAGAAGCGTTGATAGACAACCCAAATGTCTTCGATTTTCAAAAATTTCATGCTCTCCCTAATTCTGATGTCACTGCAGAAATCCCTGAAAAGTGGTAGCAGGAGGTGAACAGTAAAAAACATAACCTGTAATGCTCATTTGGGTTGGTGGGGGTCTCCTAAAGGCTGGTATGTCAGAAATCTTGAGTCTCAACTCTAACCAATTGTTAGTGGCTGTCTGAAAAGCATTGTGAGCCACAGTTAGCAAGAAAGAATGCCATGAATAATTAGTAATGTCTACCATGAAAAAATGTTAACCTGTGATAGGGAACTAAGTTTGTCTCATATAGTTTCTATATAATGGTAAAAATGTTTTATACTATTTTGGAGGGGATATTATTTAATCAATATAATAAAACTTGTATTATTTGGGGGGCACCTGATATTGGAATTTTTCTGAAATATTTTATTTCTTCTTAGACAACAGATGTTCAAAATGTAGTCCTCCATCTTGATATGTTCTTCTCTCTACTCTGAATCAGACTGGAAGTAATAAGCTGTACTTTATTTGTTTGCTAGTTCATTCATTCATTTATTTGTTTAGCCAGTCACTGTCCTGGATATCCATTGCTGTGTAACACATCATTCTAAAACTTGGTTGTTTCAAACAATAATAAATCATTTTATTATGTCTCCTAGTTTCTACTGGTCAAACTTTGAAAGGCTCTGCTGGGTGGTTTTAGTTTAGGGTTTCTCATCATTTCTAGTCAAGTAATGGCTGCAGCTGAGAGAGTGTGGGGCTAGAGAAGCTGGGGGCTGGATGGGCATCTCACTCTCTTTGTATAGTTCCAAGGCTTCTCCATGTAGGTTAATTTGGACTCCAAAGGCAAGATGTATCACCTTTTATGATCTAGTCTCTGAAGCTATGCAATGTCAGTTCTACCACATCCTATCAGTTATAAACAAGTCAAAGCCTACCCATCCAAACTAAAGAAGTGAGGGATTAGTCTCTACTTCTTAATGAGGATATGACAAGGTTTTAGAAAAAAAACATGTAGGATGGGAGAAATTATTGTCACCATCTTTGAAAATATGATCAGCCACAGTCACGAATATTTATTGAGAAACTTCCATGTGCCAGGCTACATAGACACTGGAACTACAGTGAAGAGGACAGATAAGACCCTTTCTCCTGTGAGGTTTATATACTACTGAGGATGAGTGAAAGATAAACAATAAGTAAATAAATACAAAAGGTAATTTACATAGTGATAAGTACTATGAAGAATATTTAAAAAGAGTAATTAGGTTTGGGGGAGTTTCGTTAGATAAATGTGGTTAGAACAGGGCTCTTTTATCATAGAACTTAATAATGAGAAAAACAGTCATGGAAATTTGGGCGAAACAGTTCTCAACAGACAGAAGAGCAAATGCATAACATATAATATAGGAACAAGGTTGGCATGTTTGAGAAATAGCGAACGGTCTGGAGGCTGGATCAGTGAGCAAAGAGGAAGGTGGCATAAGATGGAATCTGAGAAATAGGCTGGTGACAGTTTCAAGGCTAAGATAAGAAGAATGGATTTTGTTCCAATCTGAATGTAAGTTCATGAGGGAAGACACTTACTTTGCTTATTCATTCTTGAAATTCCAATGCCAAGAATTCTTCCTAAGATAGAGCTGGCACTCAACTGAGATCTATTGAATCAAAGTGAATCCATGAACACCAAACCTCAAGTCACCACCTGCCCACATCCCAAGACAAGCTCCACATGGTGGGGGCATTTTCTAAGAGGACAGAGTATTTGAGATCTTACTTTAAATCTTTAGCTCAAGGTTGGCCAGGCTACTCAAACACATCTATTTACCACCTAAATGATGACACATAATAGGGACCTAATTATAATGTGTCTTTCCCTGCTCTTGAATAATTAAATGTTTTATTGTAACATTATAATTTGAATTTATTATCCTTTGCTGGAGAACAAAATTAAACATAATGAGAGCTGTTAGTTTCCTTTCAGTTCTGCCTGTATCCTGTAACTTATATCATTTTTACCACTTTGATTAATGAGTTTAATTTACTTTGACTGGAGTATGTAGAAATTGGTAGAGTGGGGAGGTAAGGTCATTACATCCTCTTAATTAGACTAATAATGCCAAATCAGCATGTGTTAACAAGGGTGTACTATTAATTAACTTTTGTAGGTAGTTTCTGGAAGGGTAACAGAGAAGCTTTGAAATATCCTTAGTGACACCAGGAGAAGTATTAGGTTGATAAACAAAGCACGGCATCACATATTTTCATAAGAAAAAGCCTTTAGTATCTCAAGGTGTAGAGAATCACATGTGATAGATGGTCATATCCCTAACTTGTTGTGCAAGACATCTTCTATTTAACCCTTGAGGTTCATTTTTCTCCCTCTTCTCTCTGCTCTCTGTCTTACTGCTATTCTACATGGACCACATCAATGGGATCCCATAGATTCTGTCTGCTGGATAGATTGGCCAATGGAAGCTCCAGCAGGAGATCAGAGTATTTATTCCTAGCTTCCAAGCCTTGAGATAACTAGATATGTCTTTGAGGCAGAGAGTGTCTCATGACCTAAGATCATCGCTCTTCAAGACAACTTTCCCTACACAACTCTCTCCCTCTGGATTTTGCTAACATCTTTACTTTTGTCCCCTATAAGCCTGAAAGAGGTAATAACTCTCCCCCCAGTACGTGGCCTAGGTCCTTGCACTACTTCTGTGTCTTTCCTACATCCTATCCCCAGCTTCATAGACAGTAGTTCCTTGGAAAATGGGCTTGCTCTGAGTGTGCTGTTTCCTACTGTGACCCTGATTGATGGCCTCTTGTTAATGTCAATATTTTATTATATTTTATTATATTTTAATTTTGTTTCATGAAAATTAAAATCCACTGCACCATTTAAACAGGCTTCCATGTTCTGTTTTTGAGATGAGCTAGGATTTTATTTAAAAAGTTATGTACTTTCATATGTAAGATTTCTCTACTGCAAATATTTATTTTAATAAGAAATCAAGAACATTTTTGGCAGAGAGTGGGTGGGATACTATTTTTAATAGCTGAGAAAAGTGTTTCCAAAAATAAGCCACTTTTTAATATTGAAATTTTCCAAAATATATTAAATAAAAGGTCATAATTCAATCAAAAAATTTCTCATGGGTCACTATTTTAAAAATACCACATGAGTTATTCTTTATGAGAAGAGTGTACAGGCTTCAATGTTTATGTGAAATAGATGTTAGAAATCTATATTAATACAAAAATTCATGTGTGTTTTACACATATACATAAAACATGTGTCGAGGTTTTTGAAATTCCAACTATTTGAGGAGAAAAAGCAACTTCTGAAAGTTAGTCACAAATTTCTTTTTAAGTTTGCCACAGTAAAGCTGACACCTAGGTCTCTGTGGTGAGAGTCCTTAGGCCTTGGGCTCCTTTGCTCGACTTCCAACTTGCATTTCCACATACCTTCTCCCACCCCTAAAATGTTTCAACAAGTTCTGGGTATACCAGCTGAGGGGTCACAGAGCCGGCTAAATTTTTTTTTCCCTTTTAAAACTTTGCTAACAGATTTTACTAAGAACAGAAATGAGGCTAGCTACATCAAATTTTGGCTACTGAGATGAAGACAGAAGTTGTTGGGTAGGGTTTCTGGAAAATATACTTTTAAAATATGCCTCATTCCCCTTGTCTTTCTACTTCCTTCCTGGAAATCAATATAAAATGGTTCCTGGAACTCCAACCATTACAACTGTTACCTTGAGAATGAATGCCATACTAAAAGAGAAGGGGCATAACAAAGGAAAAACATTAGGGCCCTGATGGTGTCAGGACCAATAGCAGCAGCCCCAGATGGTTCACCATCAACCATATTAACAGCTATCTTGTTTAACCCACTGTTGCTTGTAACTTGATGAAATTTCAATACCCAGAGGAAACTACCATGAGTACCATTTGTGTCACAGTTGAAAGGAGATTGGCTTATTTTATGATTAAGTGAAATTTCTGAAATATCAGCTTCAGGAAGCTTCCACTCCTGAAATGGAATTAGAATATAGAGACAACCTTGCTTTTCTATCTGAGTTTTTGTCCTAACCAGACTAAAAAAATTAATCAATTCTCAGAACCTCCCTATAAATCTATGTGCCTAGATCTTTTTTCAGATTCTTGATTTATTGTTCACCCTAATGCTACTTCCACATGATTTTTAATTTTTTCAATAGCTTTATTAAATATGACATCATATGTTGAATTCTTTATAGACTAGTATGTGTAATGATTTCTTGAGATTCAAAATCTGCTCTGCTATATTGTAAATTCATGAGCAGAGAGACTGCATATATGTTTTTCTCCAAGTACCTAGTACAGTGGCCTCAACAGGTATGTGTTTAGACAATGAATGAATAAAAAGAGGGCTCAACTAGCAAATAAATCAAAATAAGTCAGAATATAAAGAGTTTTAAAATGCTGAATGAAGCAATGATGGGAACTATTATCAGCACTGAGCTGATCAAGAAAAGAAGGTTTTGATGGTGAGACACCCAGTTGGAAGAACAAACAAGGGGCTGACATGAGAATGAAATGGCAGGTGCCTACTTTATTGTGGTGAGCGCGTACCTATTGAGGGGAACACACTTCTACTCCAGAGGACCACATGGCTCCATATATATCAGAGTACAATAGTGGCATTCTGCCACACATGTGTGATACAATTATCTCAATCATGCTTACATGAGCTGGGCTCAGGCACCCTACTACACTAATGTAACATTCTAAATCTGGGGTCCTATTCCTAGCCATGAACCTGGATCACAGCCAGACCTGGGACCCACCAGGTCCAGGACCCACGACTATACTATAGAACTTATTTTTAACTAAGGGGTGAAAGTAGTGGAAAAAGAGCTACTAACTGAATCCTCCATTATATGAGATAGAGAAGGCAGGAATCTGGGAAGCAGGAGACAATGTCTATTCTATCTTGTTCTATTCTATCTTGTTCCAGAAGCTAAATCCAAAGACCCAAGCTAGGAGAAATGGCCTCAACAACCCAAAACAATCTCTAAATTCTAGCCAACAGTATTTAGGTCTACCACAACAACATCGAAAAAATTGGGGGTCACTCTTCAATTAACAAATAACTCCAATCAGTATGTAGTAACAGTGGGGAAACCTGGGCAACAATAACTCATTTCCCAGCTGTGCTTGCTACCTTGAACCCTCCTAGCCCCTCTGCTGGCATTTGCAAGTTCTCCTCATCAAAGAACTCCCAAACTCAGGGCCAAAGCATATCTGGCATGTCTCCAGGGTTTGACAGTTTCAAGTATTCTTGCTCTTCTCATTTTTTGTTCTACTGGCTCATTTATGAGGAGCATTATGTAATCATTTGACCCTAAGCCAAAGACACAGGCCCATAGAGGCCCCAGCTATTGTGGGAACAAAGCTTTCAGCTTTGTGAGGCTGAGTCTGCTGGGCTAAGCAGCTTCTTAGGACCGTCAGAGAGTTGGCATTACTCACATGCGGTTGTTCTAATATATTCTTTTCCTAAGATATAAATCAGCCTTTTCAGATTAACCAGGTATGTACACTTCCCTAGTTATATGTGAGTTTACTTATAACATATCATAAAAATGGTTTTCACATTGAATCCAGAGCTTTACAAGGCTCAAAGTGGTGATATATGTTCTTTTCTTGTCTGGAGTTCTGAGTCACTCTGCTTAGCTTTCACATAATAGAATCAAATCTATGATTGGTTAGGTTTTCTTTTCTTGCAGGAAGAACTTTGTTTATATTCATTCTTTCAGAGGGTACCAGGCAGTGAGCAGACTGGCTATAGGTGGCAGTAAGATGGATGGTGTAGTATAAAGGATACTGAATTAAAAGTGAGGATGACTATGTTCTGGGTCTTATTCTGTCACCACCCAGGTTCCTGAACTGAGACAATGCTCAAGATACTCCTCCTCCTTGAGGAAACCTTCCCAGACCTCACTACTTCCCTTCCTACCCCAGGTATGGGTTCTCTGCTCTTTAAATATCTGAACTTCACAAAGCTCTTGAAACAACATCAAAGCACACATACACTTGAAGGTAGAATGAGGATATAAAGCACCCATTGTTCCCCCAAAAGTATTTCTTCTCATCACTTCTAGTTTAAAATATCATCTTTAATATTAATACAATCTCATTTGGATAACTATCTTTTTGGTATTTAAACTTAATTGTTTCTGGATTCTCTTATTCTTTATCCTCCCAAGGTTCTTGCAGGTTAGACATGACTAAAGTGCCATCCCAACAATGGGGGAACAATGTCCAATATGCTTCTGGTTCTTGTCACCTGCTTTTCACTAGTTTCCATGTAGATTTCTCTTGTTCTGATGGTCCCTAGTCATCCTCTGCTAGTATCTGCTGAGGTGTGCCTTGCCTCTTCTTTGGAGCTGGCTCTCATTGCCAAAGTCTATGGCTCTTCTTCTGCAGCCTTCATCTGATATTACTATTCTTAGCCTAGAATATTGGAAATGTATGCTACACTTGTGAACACGGCAATGAATTTAGCTATTCTTTTCTTCTGATATAAATATGTTCTTCCTATTCAAAAGAAGGTGGTTCCTTATATGTTTTGCCTTTTCTATGACCATCAGTCATTCATGTGACAGATTCTGCTTCTCTGAATAGTGACAATCTGCTTATACCTGTGAATCACATATTTACTCATGAACAAAAATGTGTTATTCTTCCAAGAGCTATATTTGAAAGAAACAAAATTATTAACTATATTTTAATAAAGTGTGTAAATACTTAAACATGTTAATATTTTATTAATAAATATTAGCATGTATTCTACTGTAGATGTAAGTATTACTGTTGTTGTTTTTAAATAGATAAGGACTTTAAAAGAAAAACTTGAGGAACTTTAAGTCCAATTTTCCAACCTGTTTTACAGAGAAAAATAGATTTCATTCACATAAGTAAATGTAACTACATTATGAAGAACATATTTACCTGAGCCAGGGAAAACAGAATCCCAACATAGTTCATATTGAATGCCTGCATCCTGGAACTGCACAGAGACTGACATATACATTGGAATTATTCAAGCTGCTTGTATACTTCAGAAGATAAACATCTTGAAGACAAACTAAGAATTGTAGTAAGTCAAATCTTGATTTTTAAAAAATAATTGTAAGCAGAGCAGTAAGTAATCTAATACAGTAGATATAAAATTAAATTAAATTAAACTGTGGAATGTATTAGATGTCTTCCCCCTTCCAGGTGCATTTTATTATGTTTTACCCAAGTTCATATCCAAATTAATTGAATACTTATTGGTAAGGGAAAGCTATGTTATTGGGTAAAATGAGTCTGAAACCAAATACACAGGCAAAGTAGATTAAAAATCCAGATATAATTTTATTTTCTGTTGTGCTTTTTAGCTTCTAGGAAAGTCTATTATATTAAAGTACCACATTTTTCATATTGTTCTTAGAGGATATGTCTTTTTATTAGATATAATGACTCAAATGTTTGGTAGGCTAATACCCACAATTAGCCTACCAATTTGTTCTAGATTTCAACCAAATTTGACAATTTGGACTTGCCCCCAAAGACCTATCATTTCCCAAATATTTGTTGTACTATTTTCTTTGCCAGACACACTTTCTCTGCCCTTGTCAAATGTTTCAACTCAGGAGGATGTGGTAAAAATGGCTTCTGGGGTTCGGAGCTCAATAGTGACAAAAAAAAATAGTGATAATAGCCAATAATAACTGAGCCTTCCTCCATGACAGTCATAGTGCTAAGTGCTTGACATGTGTTATAACACTTTGCATTGTGTTAAGGTTTAGAAACTTTCAGAAATATTTAAGGCCCTTCAGAGGTGAGACAAACTGAGCTTGCATCTCAAACACCAGAAAGTACAGTATTCTGGAAAATCAGAAAGACTCAGAAGAAGGCAGAGAGAAAGAGAAATAATAATATTTAAAAAAAGAGCTAGGTAGATACTAGACAGATCGTTTAAATATTAAGAGGCACTTACTTTATGAGCTATTACTACCTTGTACATTTGTCTTGTTTTGTGACTTCATACAAGTACTAAATAAAGAATGTTTCACAAACCTTAGAGTCAACACAGGCCTTGGGATTGAGGGTTGCACACCTCAGATGGTCTAAGCCCAGATCTGTGGTACAACAATTGAAAATAAAGTTCCGTTTCTGTATACATTGAAAATACCAAAGATAGGATCTGTGGCTTATAGAAAAGAGAACAAAATCACTGAATTTTATAAGACTATTGCAACTTGTTCTATCTTTGGACTATCTCAGTGTTGTTCTCATTCTTCTATAATAATTTTCTTTTTGCACTGTAGTTTATACTTTGTATGTTTGTCAATCTCTTTACTAAACTCTAAACAACTTCAAATAAGGGATGAATTAATTTTTCCCCAGGAAAAATAATGCCACAGCATTTAGCCCAGAGCCCCCACACAATTGAATCTCAGTAACTATCCCTTGAATTAAATTTTGCCTGCAGATTATATAGACATGAACATACTTATGAGTTATTTAAGGAACAGAATAGCCTAACAGTCAACAGCAAACTGCCTGGTTCAAATCCTGGCTCTGACACTTACAAACTGTTTAATCTAAGGTTTCTCTGTGCCTCAGCTTCCTGTCATAAGTAAAATTGAGTCTTAAATATGTTAATATATGTAAAATACCTTGAACAGTGTTCAGCACTCATGTAGCAAACACTTTACAAGTGTTCATTATTACTATTACTATTGTAGTATTCCTAATTTAATTGTCCATAAATAATAACATTGGGTTGAGTTCCCAAGGAAGGGGATATAATAAAAAAGCTTCATGCCTCAAGAAGGATATTGTTTACAAAATATCACAAATCCTCTCCTTTCCAACATTGTAAAATATGGGATCCTATAGAAATGTAATCTTCTACTCTCTGTAAAGAGGGTATCCCCACCCATCTTCCAAAATACTCATGTAAATTAAACAGACAGAACTTATGGAAAAGAAAACAGAGTATGTTTTACCTCTCAAGATGACTGTCTGAGGTTTTTTTGTGCTTTACTTCTGATTTCACTTCAGTTTGGAATATAAGACCTAGGAATGCTTCATGGTTGGTTTCTGGTCAAGGATAGCAAACAAATCTAGTAGATAATGCTGAATCATCAGACAGCAGAAAATCATGACAATTTAATAAGGCATTAACCTGGCTGATTAACAGTCAATAAATTACTACTTTTCTTTTAGTCCTGATTAGGAATAATATGCTAGCCTTACTTTGAAAAGCCCAAGAATAGCAAGTGTTTATTCCACAAACAGATCAGTATTGACTTTCTATATGAAGTCCTCCCTCTCCCTTCTCTCTCTTCATTCCCTAATTTAATATACCCCTCAATACTTGGGAGTAGATCGTGTGTTATAGGTTAATGAGGTACCCAAAGCCCATCCTTTTTTTCTAACTTCTCTTTGAATAAAGGTCTTGTCTAGTTAAATATTTTATTTACCATAAGCATTATGAGTAGAGCTTTTAACACAGTTTTTCAGCCTTTAGCAGATAAAGTAGACCAAAAATATGAATATAGTTGCCAAGTTCCAGATTTACCTTCAGCAACTTTAGTTAGGTGGACTAATGGATTAGGTGTCCAAAAGAGGAGCCCAGCCAGCCCTGCTTGAATAAATCTTGAGAGGATTTGTACATGATAAGAAGACCAGAGAAGGTCTAATTAGTCAAAAGGAGTTTAAAAGTAGTATAAATTGTAAACATTTGAAGATGTTCTAGAACAATTTAAGAATAGAATATCTATATTGTGGAATACTATCCAATATTAATATTTTATAAGAAAATTCAATGACAAGGGGATATTACATATTCTTAAGTGTATATTTTTAATTTTATAATTTAAATTAAAAATATATATATACTGTGTATATATATATATATATATATATATATATATATATATAAAAGCCTTGGAAAATATATATCACAATATTAACAGTATTTATCTTTGGGTGATAGTTATGATTGACTCTATTGTTTTCTTTATGCTTTTCTATATTTTCCCAATAAGTATGTATTAATTTTTTTATCATATTTCTTTTTATGAGATAAAAAGGACACTATTAGGAATCTATTGAGCAATCTGAAGAAGAAAACAGATGCTCCCTCTCCTAAGTAAAATTGAAGCAACTTGGTAGATGTGTGGTGTTTCTACCCTTAGGTTTGGAGACAATCTTAGAAGCAGATTGATTTAACTGAGATGTATTAGAAGAAAAGGTTCAGATTGTTTTCTCCTGAGTGTTGTAGAAGCATTAGAATAAGTATATACTGTTACTAGTCACTGGGTTACTCCTTTTGAAGGTCTTTGGGGCTCCCTAAACTGTCAAAAGACTATGCCCTTTCTTGTTTGCAAGACTTAGCTAAGGCTATCCTCTCATTCAGGACCATCTTCTTGCTTACCCCTGCCTTCTTGGGTCACATAAAAAGTTGACTCTTCTCTGTATTGCCCATAACCTGTATCCTCACCTCCCACTTTTCACTAATCGGCACTCCCTTCCTAGTCTTGTAACATTTCTACCATTATTTTATGGGTAGATATTTTTCTTCTCTTCTCTTCTCTTCTCTTCTCTTCTCTTCTCTTCTCTTCTCTTCTCTTCTCTTCTCTTCTCTTCTTTCTCTTTCTATTTGCCCTACCACACTGAGGACAAGTCCAGATTTAAATCATTGTTGTATTTCCAGTGCTTAGAGTAAGTATTTGAATTGCCTATAATAACCAAATAGCTCTGATCAGCAAAATTTGATTTCCATTGGTCTTCAAGCCCAGTTCTTAGGCATGTCCCACTCTCATCCTCTCCTGTTAAAGCTCTTAGAACTGATCCAGATGCATGGCTGGAAATGGAAGGGGCAGTGGACCAAGAAGTCCACTAGAGCACATTCACCTACAGTCACTATTAACAAATTTTGAAGTAATATATTGATGAAATGGAAATTTGCTAGAGGAAACAACAGGAACTATGCAATCGAAACAGTCTTTGTCCATAAGACTCTTAGGGAATATAATCAAATGATGGTGCCATTTCGTAGGTGTGATCCCCCACAAAATGTATCCTTGGACATGCCCCACCCCACTCTCACTCCCCGTGGCACTGTTTTAAAGGGCTTTCCCTCACCCTCTCATGCTTGGCCCCTCTCAAAACTTAATCAGCCTGGACCCTATTACATCTACATTTCTCTTTGCAAATCTGAAAAGCCAGTACAGTTTCCAATTTGAGGATTTTGTTGAGATGCTCTTTGTGGCCTAGTAAAAAGTGTAGTCCCTCTAGGGAATATATTTTAATGCATAGCTATAAAACTTAATACATTAGTCCACCTAACTAAACTTGTTGAAGGTAAATCTGGAACTTGTCAACTTTTATTGCAAAACAGGCAGTGTCTGTGAGAAAATAGCATTTATGCAGCATTATATGATCCGGTGACTAATGTGTGTTAGGGTGGGAATATCCTTCCCTATCCCACTGCTCTCCCTTCTCTCTACATGAAAGAAAGTACATGATCTCTGACTGGATATGATACTCCTTTGATCTGATTTTTAATATGTGATATTTGCTGGATTTTTTAAATTATAAATATCTGTGACCCTTTCTCCAACAGTCAGATAACCATTGTCCTGTGAGAAAATTTAAGGGAAGAAATTCAGGTTATGAGGAACAGAGTAAGACAACACTTTGCTATAACAATCCTCTTACTAGCTGAGGTCCGAAATATTTTTTAATTATTTATCATTAATTATGCTTACAGCACTTGGTCTTCCTAGGTGGTCTCCCATCCAAGTACTAATCAGACCCAACCTTGCTTAGCTTCTGAGATCAGACATCGGGCTTGTTCAGGGTGGCATGGCTGTAGACCATAGACCGTGGCTCCACTGGAGCGTGAAACCAGGACTTTATGAGTATAAAGCAGACATGCTAACCGCTACACTATGGAACCAAGTCCTGAGGTCCAAAATATTATATTGAGTTAATAACATGATCTGAGTTAAAAAAAATAATGACAGCTAAAAGAGAAATAGATTAGAGACATGTTATTTCAGTCTATTCAGAAAAGAAATGAGATGTTACTCATAGGAAAAACCCCTTATATTAAGAGTGTCAAAATAAAGGAAGGAATAAAGAAATAGATGAAGTTCTAAAGAGTATGCTAGAAAAAAGGAGTAAATAATTTTTATGTTTAATACAATGGGATCTGATGAATGGAAGGAGATGCAACTGTGTGAGGAATTCTGGGTTTCTTGGTTTAAAGCAGGGGTCTGCAAACTCTTTCTCTTTAGGGCTAGGTAGTAAGTACTGTAAGTTTTGCAGGTCAGACAGTATCTCACTATACTATCAAACTCTGTGGTTGTAAGGACAAAGCAATCATAGACAACACCTGAACAAATGGGTGTGTCTATGTTCCAATAAAATTTCATTTTTAAAACCAGGTGGCAAGCTGGATATGGCCTATGGATCATCACTTTCTGACTCTTGCTTTAGATGATCAAAATGGTCACAGATCTCAACCTTCAGTTCCTTTATAAAATTGAAGTCATGCTTTCCTGGATTTGGTTGTTATGAGGATAAAGTAACAATTGTGAAAATTCGCAGTATAGTGCCTGGCCCAAGATCCACCCTCAAATGTTAACTGCCACCCTTCAAGTCAGTGATTATTATCCACAAGGGAGCACTGCCCCAGTTAATTACACATACAAATTAAAGGCAGAAAAGCAGGTGGAAAAGAATGATATGACAAATGGAAAGCAGTTATTGATTTTGGTTGTGGTTTTTCTATACAGTTGACTCAGGACAGATCATTAAAAAGTGTTGACTTGCAAATTGAAGAAACAGAGTAAAGTACAACTGCAAAAACAAATTGTCTCAGTTTGACATAAGGTAATTTTCATGATAATAAGTTCATTTTCCTCCTTGTCTTTAGTTGTGTTTTTCAAACTTGAAAAAATATCTTTACTTTTAAGAAATAAGAATTAAATTTAAAAGTAGAAGCAGAAACTTATTGGTATAGATGAATTATACTTTGCTAAATGTGTACAACAGTTTATTTAAGGTTATTAATTTCAGTCAGGTTGGCATCTTAATTTTGACTAGAAGTGGAGTCACTACGGTTTTACTTCAGGAAAGTCTCAACATCCTCTCTGCACAGCACCACTTCAGATTTTTTGAAGCATTTCTAAATAAAGTTATTTTATTTTGCACAGCGTGTCTCGTAAGAATTATTGTCTTATTGTCTTCCTGTCATCTAATTAAAATAAAGATGTAATAAAAAATTTACTGTTTTAATTAGGGCATAGATCTTAAAGCAATTATCACATCATTAATAATTCTTTACCAGACTTTCTTGCACAAGATGAATAAAAAGATTTTTACACCATAAAAAATCAATACACATTACTCATTTACATTAACAAAGCTACACAAAGCAATCTGAGTCTTTGTTAAATTATTTCTCTTATAAACTAGAGGAGTTTGGAGAGTCATTAGCTGTTTATAACCTAGTAGAATTTCACTTAAAAGGGAGATATCTTATTGATAACTAGGTACTTGTATCAGTGTCATTTAGATGCATAACTAAATAACATCAAAATGTTAGTGAGTGGAAATAGATTGATAAATTCCATAAGGGGAAGCAAATGATGAAAGACAGCCATCATCATGGTGTTATTTTATAAATGACTCAATACTCCATTTGAAAAGTAGAAGTCTTAAAGTTTTTTCATAAAGTTGTGGTTAAGGTTCTCCCACCACCACTCTGCACCCATCATGCTCCCATTTGGGCTGTCTTTCAGACAACTTAACATTTAGGAGACATGAAGACCAGTGATCTTAAAATAAAAGACCATCAAGATAAAAGAGTCTATCCCATGAGAACATCACAGAACAGGAGGGGATGTTCTGGGGAGCCCCTATAGCTATTGCAGCCTGGCTGCTAAGTGAGCAAGTTCATGGTCTGCTGTGGCAAGAAAGAATTTGCATTTGGATTCTCTAAAAATCACAACGATAACCATGTTCTGTACCATCAGGAATATATTTTCACTTGTGATGAAATTTTGAATCTGTAGCCAAATTTCCCACTTTTTAAAAATAGCTTCTGAGTGAGTTTTGGTTGCTAAGTTCTGCTTTTCAATATTTGTTGGAAAAGTTTCTATAATTTCCCTCAGAAAAGTTTAGTTTTCTTTTTTATGTTTAAATTTTTTATCTATCTAGAATGAATAGTACTGGAATTGTTTATATAGTAGAGTATGTACATAATTTATACTTAATTTCAGTGATTCTTAAGCATTTTTCAGCACCTTCCCCCAAAACTACAGCCAATGTTTTTGTTCTCAGAAGGACATGAATTTATGTTTCACAAAAGAAATACAAATAATAAATAAATCTATGGACATGCTTATTAGCAATAGTAATAAAAATATTTTGCTTATTAGTAAAAAAAAAAAAATCTGACTTCAATATGATGAGATAGGTACTATCTTATCCTGATGGTGAGAGTATGAATTACTGTCCAAAAAGCAATCTGGCAATCTGTTACAAAAAACTTTAAAAATTCACATTCTTTCTGTAATCTAGTAATTTCACTTAGGAGATCTACCCTATGGAATTAGTTTGCTATTTTGACAAAGAAATTCAAGGATATTCATCTCAGAATTATTATTGGTAGTGAAATATTGTTTTTAAAAAGTCTGAATGTTTCTAAACAAGAAAAAGATTAAATCATGGCACATTTATCACTGAGATATTACACAGCTAATATAGTATGAAGAATTTTTAACAAAATGGGGCAATGGTTATAATATAATGATGAATAAAAAACAGCATATATGCTTTAATATTAAGTTGGCACAGAAAAGTAACTTACATGAAATGCATTATTTATTATATACATCCTTGGAAGGTGAGATTATAGTTAATTTTTATTTTATGCT
Source organism: Eidolon dupreanum (assembly GCA_028627145.1). NCBI lineage: Eukaryota > Metazoa > Chordata > Mammalia > Chiroptera > Pteropodidae > Eidolon > Eidolon dupreanum. The sequence continues at coordinate 59,586,596 of CM053507.1, forward strand.
TTACATTTTTCTGCATTTTAAATTTTCTATAATGACAATGAATTTTTATTGTAATTATAAAAAAGGATTAAAAATATAGGTATGATTCTAGATCCCAGTTTGAACAAAACAAGAAATAGCATAACTTAGAAAAATTTAACCAAGACTTCTCTGGGTCTCCTATATATAACATTATTACTGTTTTGCTTCCAAATTTAGCATTTTATTTCTCATTAATAACTTGATAATATAAAATGAGTTATAAATCAATTATAAAATTCTCATTACTGCCTAATATAAACATAAAATAACATTAACACAGAAATGCATCTATTTGTGCACTGACAATCTTGATGATAAAACTGACTGTAAAATGAAGCTCTCATCATTTGAAGTATCAAACCAGGAAACCTCACCAGAAACTTAGTTACTTCTTTATCTGGCAATATGTTCTCTTGGTTGGTTAAGTACTAAGTGATCATTAAAGCTTATTGAGCAAAGACTGGTTTTACCTAAAGTAGTCTGAAAGTTCAACAACTCAAGAACACAGAACTATTTACATTCTGGTATTCCAGAATTGTATTGATGACCTCAGCAAAGAGTAATATAACCTTATATTGATATGGTTAAGTATAGAATAAAATAATGCTTTATTCTGACTAATTCCCAATTTTGATTTGTTATGAAACCCTAGTAAATTTATTTAAAATGACCCTGAAGCATGCGCAAAGATTCATGTATGAAAGTATTCCTTATAGTAATATTTTTATTGATAAATATAGGAGAACATTTAAGGTTTAACAATTAAACTTCTTAAATATAAATATAAATTAATGTTTTTATGTAATTAAATCTTATGCCATCATTTAAAAAAGATGCTGCCAAGGAATACTTACCAAAATGTGAAAATGAAAACAACATATATTAAGTAAAAATGTGGTTATCAGGTTGAAATCTTTATACATACATAATATGCATATATACGTGCATAGTTTTCATGTATATATATATATCCACATGTATGTATATACATAAAAACAAAGTTTTGCCCCCAAATATCATTTGTAAGTAATAGTATCGAATTAATTTTAATTGACCTTTTTATTTTCTTCAGTTTCCAAATTTCTTGCAACAAAATATATGACCCTAAAGTCTTTGCAAACTTCTCACCATGATCCATTAAAATAAATTATATTAATGATGACAATTAATATGTATTAAAACATAATAACAGAGACTAAATCTCAATAATTCTGAAATATTTATTTACACAACTGGGAACAAAAAGTTATTTTAAACTACTGGCAGTTTTTCTATTATTACCACTCTTCTTTAGATGGGAAGAGAAAATCAGCCCTTCAATTGGATTGTTAATTATGCAAAGACAATACTTTACTGGAATGGTCAGCAGTTGAATTAAGATTAGGAGGAATTAAACTGCTCTGTATAACATTGCAAAAGTTTATCCTCTTTCTGTGTTGAATTGTACCTCTGAGGTTTTATAAAACTGGGGGGTGAGCACAGATCTTAGAGAAGGGGATGAGGGGCGGTGGGGAGGGGATGAGGGAGAAAACTTTTTTCCTACTGGGCTGGACCAGGGGTGATGGGATAATTATCTCAGAGGCTTAAAGACATCTAGATTCCAAGTATGCAGAACACAATTGAAGGCATTATCAGTTGGGGAGATGATCAGGAATTTTCCTGTAAAGCCTTGGGGTTTTCTACTTTTGAGAGCTTCCTATCTACTTTGAAATATAAGTCACATACTTTTTCTCTTTTAGTAAGAGAGCAAAAACCTTCTTAGAACTTCCATCCTTACCTCCAGGAAACTTTTTATTAGATCTGTCATACGGATACCACTGGTTGAAAGAATGGCAGAGAAAGTATTCCATTTTTTCCAGCTCTTTAGGAAGGTGGGTCAGGGATAGTGGGCTTAGAAGGAACTCTTTGTAGCCAAATAAGATCTCTTTCGCTTCTCCTTTTGGCTTTCACACTCATACAACATTTTTTCTATCATTTTTTGGTTGTTCCTTCTGTTGTTTCCACAATTGTTACAGAACATCTCTATTTTTCCATTTTGCTTGATAGGTCCAGGCGTATAAACACATAAAATTTGGTAATCTGGAATCTTCAAAAGCAATGACAAATTTACTGATGGTTTTGTAAATCAGAAAGCACAAAAGAGCAGACAAAGTCCCTGAACAAGATAACATTAGAAAGAGGATGATGGAAAGATCATAGGATAGGGCACTGCCTGATTCCAACATTGTAGCCAATATCTTTTATCTGCTTCTTGTTTTATTTACCTCTGGACACTAAGAGGGTACAGCTGCTAGAGAGATGAGTGCTAGTGCTGGAAGCAATGACTATTCAGAGAGTAAACTATATACATGTTTCTCAAGTTTTTTCATTAGTGTCCATCTAAGAGCCTGTTTAGACATTTTTTCCCTAATTTTCTCCCCCATAAATTTTAATGGACAGATATACTATATATCTGTGCATTGTATGCAAATCTCTACTTTATATATAGAGTAAAAATTTTTATATCATTCATCACCCCCACCTCCTCAACTTTGAGCCAATTTTTGCTTCCCTGGGGATAATAATGCTCCTACGAAGAATGCATGCCCATATCACAAACACATTTTCTTAGGAAGGGGTGAATAAAGGAGGGATTTAAGGGAAATACCTGAATTGATCCTTGGAGGATGAAAAGAACTTTACATGCAGAGATAAAAGGAAAAGCATTGGATATTGTGGGAATGCAGGAATAAAGCTGAAGCTGAAGAGGTAGGAGATTGTTAGGCCTGTATTGGGGCATGAAGAAGTGAGCAACTCAGATGGTGTCACAAGGTTAGATGGGCAGTAAAGAGAAACAATCCTCAAAAATGTGATAAATTTCAGGTTGTACACTTAGGGATTTCAAGGCGGGGCTCGAGAGTATAAACTGTAACAAAAGGGAATTCACTGAAGGAAAGTGAAATCGTCTCTAACAATGGTGGTCTGGATGAATGTTCCAATTTGGCTGCCCTCCACACCTTTATTTTTTTTTTACAAAACTACTGCTTCTAAATTAGAATGAGACTCTCTACCTTAATGATCTTTACAAGTTCAGACAAGATCTAAGTTCCCACCGGACAAGAACCATTTTACTTATACGAATAAACGATGACTGGATACCTACCTAAGCAGCACTTGAAGACCTAAGGGCATAGTAAAAAAAATGACCGAGTCAGGAAAGACTGCATGAATTATCAAATGGTAACCTCTCCCCTGAGCTAAGAAAACATCTAGAAGCTTAGGCATAAATAAAAGTTGCTTTGTGTTTTACTTTTCTTCCAAAAGGGTCATAATTAATTTTGTTGACACAAATACACAAGAGGTTAAAGAGGAACAGCACCATGTTGGTGAAAAGACAAATCCATTCTTGCTTAATATACTGGAGAAATCCGCCCAGACCATTCACCCATGTGAAAGTAATCTTTCTAGTGCCTCCAAGGTCAATAAGACCTTTGTTAAAAACAAACTAAAAAGCTATTGCATGAATGCAAACACACCAGGGTCACATTTTGTATTTAATTTAACCAACATTTCAGACAAAATTATGTACTAAAAATGAATGTGAAACTAATAAAGGTCTCTGTAGTATTATTTCAACTCCCTTAGAATAACTCCCACTTTGAGAAACACACATTCACACAGAATGGGATAATTTTAAAAGGTGTATATTAAAACTAAAAGTGAAATTTGTTTTGGGAGGGGTCATTAATATGCTAAAACTAGATAAATTTCTTTGTCTTGGAAATATTAGATCAATAAAGTGAAAAAAGAGGAAACCTTAGGTAGATTTTGTTCCCACTGATTATATTGACTTTTTGCTATTATGAAAAAAAAAAAAAAGATTATCCTATGGGGTTGATTGATATGTCTTTTCTTGAGTCTGGGAAACAAATCTGTGCAAGGACTGTGACATTCAAAGTCAGAGGCACCTAACTATTCCTCTCTGAATAGAGAGGAAACATTTCATAAGATACAGTAGCTTTTTATCCCATGATCAAAATGCAAAACTTTTTAAGTAGGGGCTGTTAGGTCAGTGGGGGAAGGGCCAGCCAGATGCCTGGCTAGAGGCTTCCCAGCTTTGATATCCTGACCTACCAGCCAGACTTTGATGTCTGGAGCGCCCAAAGGACCCGCCCTAAAGCCACCACCCTAATCCGGATCCTCAACTATCGTTTCATTAACATTCCCACCCTATACCACCTACCCCTACATAACCCCATAAAAACTGCGCCCTCCCATCCCAGGGCGCGACTTCTCTGGCCCCTCTCCTCTCCGGACCAGAGAACCTCGCCCAGGAACCCCCTCCCAATAAAGACTTGCTTTTAAAACTTCTCTCGGTGTGTCAGGCATTTACCTTACAGGGGCACATTTTAAAATTTCTTTAATTTAAAAGGAGATTTCCTAAATTCAATGTGATGTCTTGGAAAGGATCCCAAATAAAGGATATTAGTGGAAGACTGGTGAAATACAAATCAAATCTGTAGTTTAGTTAATAAAAATGTATCCATCCTAATGTCCTGGTTCTGATAAAAACACTTTGGTTAGATAAGATGTTCCATTTTATGGGAAACTGGATGGAAGATATGTGGGAACCTCTGTACTATCCTCATAACCTTTTCTGTAAATCTAAAATTATTCTCCCAAAAATGTTATTTAAAAAAAGATTTTCCTCCAGGTTACCAGTCCTAGAGAATATCCTTAGTATTCCTTTGCGAGAACCATGTTTTCTAATCACTCTAGCACATCAGGAATCATTTTGCTTTTTTTGTATACAGAATCACTTAATAAATGTTTACTCCATTCAGTTCTATAAATAGCCTACCAGAGTTGCTCTGGACTCTGAACCGGAAATCCTGGATTTGGATTCATTATGCGCTGTGAGAACCTGTGCAAATCATTTAATCCCTGAGTAGTTCTTCCTCCCCCCACTTAAACCCTCTCAGTACAGGGACTAGAATGTGCTCATCTTTGTAGCTTGAGTAACATTTCCTGAAGCAATGTTTCATTCAAGCTCCCTGAAGGGAGCTTTAGAGTCAGTTGAAATTTCCTGCTCCCCCACTCACCAGGCCTGTTACTTTGAGACAAAACATTTAACATATCTGAGTCTCTCTTCATCTATAAAATGAACCATTGAAATCATTCAATGAGATGACACATGCAGAATACCACCCAATAGTGTCTGGCACAAGCTGGAAGGTTTCCATGCCTCCTCCACAGGACAGCACTGTTCACATGGAATTTTATTTATTTTTAATTCCGAAACACTCTTCTAGTACTTAGGTGCAAGACCACATTCTAAATGTTTTCAAATAGTTACTCATTGTCTTAACAGCTATAGAAGGTATTATTATTATTATTATCCTATTTTACAGACGAGGAAATGGAGGTGTAAAGAATTTAAGTTACTTGCCATGCTCATACAGCTACTAAGTGGAAGGAGCTGGGATCTGTATCCACACAGTTGCCTCCAGGGTGTGTAGCACTAAAACACTAAGCTATTGTAGAACGCATTCTACTAAAGAGATATTTGGGAACAGATACTGTGCTTGCCTTCTTCATTGTGGTACTCCTGAGCTTGCAGAGTACACAGCAGTTGCTCAAACACATGTAAACCGACTAAATGAATGCAGCCCCTCTGAAGACATGTGCTGAGTTGAATATCTGGTAGTCCATCTCCCAGCATCCCCAGCAATGCAAAAAGAGAGAACTAACATTTGACAAGGGCCTCCTACATTCTAGTCACTGTGTTTCAAATTTTAGTCTCAAAACCATCTTAAAAGATACATAGGAATATTTCTTTTTTCCGCCTAGAGAAATTAGAATATATATATATATATATATATATATATATATATATATATATATATATATATATAACTAATCAGAAAGGCAGCCAGGATTGTAGTCAGAATCCCAAGATTCCTTCTTTCAAAGCTCAGGCTTTTTCCAATACACTTGACAGCCTCCAAATGAGATTACAGGGAATGTTTTTGATCACAGAAATGTCTCCTTCCTTCACTTAGTCCAGGCCTCTGCTTAGATACCCTTTCAGAGAGATTTTTGCTGCCTTCCCCACAGAAACTGTATCCCATTCACTTGCAATCCTTTTACTTTGCTTTATTGTTCATTGTTTTCATCATAATTTTACATTTGTTTGTTTATTTCCTCTCCTACTACCTCATTGATAAGTTCCAAGAGGTTAGGGAATTATCTGTATTATTCACATAGTATCCCAAGGCCTAGAATAGTACCTGCTACAGAGGTAATGGGGGAAAAAAATTGCTGAGTAAATAATAGACATGTAGGGGATTCTAGTAATAGTTCATTACTATACTTATGATTAGTAATATTTCCTTTTATTAGTTAGGTAAGTCAGTTGAGATAAATATTTATTTTATAAGGTAAACTGATGGGAAATTGAGTAACAATGTTAGTTTCAATCAGATCAAAGCAGAAATCTAAGCAATACCATTCACAACTAGGAGACTACACACTTGGAATAAGTATGCATAGAACAGCTGGCACCCCTGAATTACCCAGCAGAGCCCCAGTTTCCATGCCCTCTAAATCCTTGTGAGCTCAGAGATAGCCCTCTGCTGCTGATCATAAATTATTTTAATTCACCTCTCAGTTTTCCATGAGGAAATAATTGGCCTTGGTTTATTTTTTATCACTTTATTTACACATCTCCTGTAACACTTAAAGCATTGATTTTTCTGAGAGCTAATGTTAATAGAATCAATAAACCACTACTAACATGTATCAAAGTGCCATTTCTTCACCCCTAACCTGGAGCAGGGGGCGCTTCAGGCAGACAGCCTCTGCTGAAATCCACACAGCTCCAGGGATTTTGAAGGTGGTATGAAGGCACGTTTGCTTATAAATAATGAGTGAATTCAAGCACTTTGATGACCCAGATAACAAACCAAATACAGCACAACTGAGAATTCTGTGGGGAGTCTGGAAACCTGAAGTCATTTTTGAAAGCTATCTTTAAATACAATCCGCACTAAGGACAGAATATGTGGGAGCGGCAGCCAGGGACCAGGTCATAGAAAGAATTAGCTCCTTTGTTGGAACCCTATTTTGAGTGATGGGGGTAAATGGGAACAAGTCATTTCCCAGAAGGGCTTACTTTTCATCTATTTTCAGAAGCTTCTAGTGCCAGTATGTCCAACAACAGGCAGTGAAAAGGGTGCCACTGCTTAATGGCAGAGATAATTGGGCTTTGCAGACAGGTTATTTGAACAACACAAATGTGGTGTTGTTTCTTCCCATTTTTAGATTCCAATGCCACCAGGCAAGGAGGCTTGCCATCCTGAAAACACACAGGCCAGAGCAGTCTCTCCCACATCAAACACCTACAGTCTTTCCACAGTTACAACATAAAGCACTGTATTTAACTCTCTGGCAGAATCAATTAAGGACCCTCCTGAAATGACACACCTTGGAGCAATTGAGATCCCCTCCCACCTGAGCTGCTAATCACTCCATTCACCTGTGGTTCCAACTCTGAATGTTCAGTAGACTCAGGTGGAAGGCTCTTGGAAAGTATAGATTCCCCTGTCCCACTTCAGACCTCTTAGTGAGGTTGGGTACAGCAGTGGAGGTGGGAATGGGAATCCATATTTTTGAATGCTCCCAAGGTATTTTAATACTACAAGAAACATTGGCCAAAATCAATTTTCTGAACTTCCTTTTTCCTTAAGCAATCTAGAGACATAGTGTCTACAGAATTTTAAACAGTGTCTAAGAATACAAACTTCCAGTTACAAGATGAGTAAGTTCTTGGGATCTAATGTACACCATGATGATTATAGTCAAGAATATTTTATTATAAACTTCAAAGTTGCTAAGAGTATAGATCTTAAATGTTCTCACCACAAAAAAAGGAATAGTAATTATGTGACGTGATGTCATTTTGCAATAAGTGTATCAAATCAACATGTTATATGTCAATTATATTTTAATAAATCTGGGAAAAAGAGAATTTTAAATAAGCAGAAAAACTAATTATGTGAGAAAAAAAGTCAGCTCAAAGGAGGAATGGACATCTTGAAAAAGCAACGACAATAATCAGTTGGTGTAGAGATCTGTAACATATTCACATAATCAGCAGTTATTTCTATTCCAAAATAAGCATGTTATGCTTCAAAAACTAGGCAGCTGTGAGGTCCATTAAAATCTTTGTACTGAGTTTAAGAAGTATCAAATTCAATTTCCAATGTCTATATTATCACCGCATATGTGTTTTTAAAGAGATAATTTTGTAAATAATCTGCTCTGATTTCCATATCTAGAAAATTCACTTTTGAATATGTTCTAACTCTGACAAAAACTTTCATATTTTTCAAGTGTATATGTAGCTTAATTCAAATAATGGTGTTTTTCATCTCAATATTTAAAAATATTCTAGACCCTTGAATTTCAAGTTTGGACCATAAATCAAAAGTTTTGTCATCACCTAGCAATTTGTTAGAAATGCAGAATTTGGGGCCCCACTCTGACCAACTGAATCACAATTTGCCTTTTAAGATCTCCAGATTATTGATATGCTCATCAAACTTTGAGAAGCACTGTTCTAGAATATGGACTCTCATGATTAAATGACTTGTTCAACCTTCCCATCTTTTCTATTTGCCTGAAGAGATTAAAGGATCAGAATTTTTCATAATTAGAACCAGTGCTATAGCAAAATTCTTTATGGTCTTTGCTTTGTGTTTAGGCAAATGCAAGGACAAGGCAGGGTCATTTTAAATATAGAAAGTGTATCTAGTTTAGTTTTCCTGAATTTATCTGTAACTTGGAGACAGTGTCCTAGATAGGGGTATAGATGGTATAAAGGAATCTGGTGTCCTTTAAATAAATCACAAAGTCACTAAAGAAATAGGTGAAGTACATATAAAAAACTCTTCAGAATCTTCCTGAAATGACTTCAAGCTGACCTAGATGACAGTCCAATTTTAAAACAATAGGAAAGTCCTGAGTTTCAAGAGCAGCAATGAAGGTGATTGCCATAAATCACTTTTCTTTAACCTGAGATTAGTAAATTGCACTTTTGTACTTTATTAGTGATTGTAAATAAATATTCAAGTGAATATGAACAAATATCTCTATGATATATAAGGACGAAATATTGACTCTTCCTTTCCCCTACCTCTAGGCACTGATTTCACAGAAGAATTCAGTTGTATTTATGACTCATGAACAAATATAATGGTATAAAAGCTTTGTGAATATAAAAACATTTCTTCCCAGGGGCTGAAACTCAAACTGCATTCCAGACATTATCTCATTAATTGCTCCCTTAAATCTTTCTCATTGATTTCATATTTTTGAACCAACAAGTTCATTTTTTTTTTTTTTTTTTTTTGCATATGAAGGAAAGAGTTCACTTCAGTTAGAATTCGAAATCTTAAGCATTTTTAAAACTGCAGTATTATATCTCAACTGACAAGGAGTTACTGCAGTGGTTTCAAAAAAACCAAAGTGACCTAACAGTGTTATTTATTTATGTATGAACTAGCCAAAATTTCTGATGATGTCTTGGGTAGATTGTATCAGGAATGTAAATATTTGACTAATGTACCTTGGCTGTATCAACCAGGAAAGATATGTCTGAAGGTTAGAAATGTGCAAATGTCTCTTTTTGAAAGAGAAAACAAAATGCCAGTATACATTATTAAATAAGCCATCTGAAAAAAATAATGCAGTGATCACTAGGGACGAGTAGTGGTTTGCCAAAAACAAGGTCATTCTAAACTAGCTGCATTTTTTATTTTGACAGAATTACCAGTTTGGTAAAAGAAGAGAATACATAGATGCCATAAAACTCAACTAATAATAATAACTATTCTTCATTGAGCAGTCCTCATGTGTCAGAAACAGAGGGGAGCACTTTACAAACATTTTATTTAATCTTTTGAAACTCATGAGAAAGTATCATTACTGACAATTTGGAAACAATCTGAGGCTATTCTCAAAGATAATATTTCTATGCATCAACTGATACTATTTTTAGCAAACCCAATTTGCTTGTGAAATTATACAGTCAATTTTTGTCCATTTGAACGATTTAACACTTTGTCCACAATTTCTGTTGTGGCATTTCTGTTTGAAAGAAAAGATATTCAAACAGAGTAAGAAGATAGAGTAAGAAGTAGCCACAATGAGATACCAGCTCATGCCCTTCAGTATGGCTACTATCAAAACAAAATAAAATAAAACAAACAAAACAAAACATAAAATAACAAGTGTTAGCAAGGATGTGGAGAAATTGAAACTCTTGTGTACTCTCTATAGGAATGTAAAATGGTGCAGCTGCTATGTGAAACAGTCGAATGGTTTCTCAAAATAATTTGCAATAGAATTATCACAGATCCAGCTATTCCATTTCTGGGTATATATCTAAAAGAATTAGAAGCAGGGTCTCAAAGAGACTGTATAGTTAAACATGTTTAAGACGATATTTTATGATGAGTTAATGTGTGTTTTTACCACAATAAAAGAAGAGTAAAGAGCATAAGAATGAAAAATACTGGCTAGAAAATCTAAAAATGGTTCTTCTTGGTCTCTATCAAGGTTAATGTAATATAATGGAAGAATAAAAAGACAAAGGGTAATAGATTTATCCCTTACTAGCTATGATTTATATGATAATATCATCTTTTGATATTACCAAGTCTCAACTTCTCCTCTGTAAAAGAGGTTAATGATATCTATCTTTACACCCTCCTAAGCTGTCATGAGGATCCAAAAAGCTGAAAATGCTTTGTAAACTTTTAAATCCTGAGTTTGCTTCATTCACTTCCATTGCTCTAATTCCAATTTTATGTGTCTCTCTCCTCAATCTAGATTTCAGCTCACATGACTCTCTTAGATTCATGCATTCAACTGCCTCTTATTGAATATCTCAGGGGGACCTCAAATTTGAAATGTTCCAACTGGATTTATTATTCTCCCCTCAGCCCCATTTCTCCTCCGAGGATCCTTATTTTGTTGAATGGCACCATCCCTTAAAGAGCTAAATTTCCTTTTTCCCTCCAAATAGTGTTTACCTCTAATCAAAGTCCATTTTCTTGTTCACATTTTCATTTACTATTTTTTGGAGTCTTTTCCTAACCAACTCCTATTCTCCCTGTGGGGCTAAGTTTATACTTCACCATCTCCAGGAAGCTTTGAAGAATGCCACCAAACCCACATCAGGTATGCTGCCAATTGTGCTTTCATTTATTACTGTATCACCGCATCTATCACAATGTTTGAGAATTATCTGTTTATCAGAATCTCTTATTAGCCTGAAAGCCTGGGGCAGGGGGAGACATAAACTATGCTCGTTTCACTGCTCTGTCACATAAGCTTGCTGTTGGCTTATAATGTACTAAGCATTGGAATGTGAGCCTCTCATCTAGATGGGAGACAGACAATAAGAAGTTAAATGAAAATTTTTGAAACAGGTAAATACTATGGCAATAATGATCAGAGTTTGGATTAGAAAATATTGGGGGGAAGAAACCTACTTTAGCTGGACAATCGAGAAAGACCTCTCTGGAAAGGTCCAAGACATGGTAGTTTAGAAGGAACCAGCCATGCCTTGGGCAAAGAGGAGTGTCCACACAGAAGGGACAGTCTGAAGATCTGAAAACAGAAAATCGTATAAGGAGTTTGGAGAACTGCAAGGAATGCTGTATGGCTACAATGCAGGAAAAGGGGAAGTACTATCTATTCTATCCTGTTGAGGTAGAATAGATAGTCATGGGTCATGCTATTCATCATAAACTTGATCTGCAGGACAATGGAGATCTTTGAAGGTTTTTAAGCAAGGATAGAATAGACATGACCCAATTTAATTATTTTAAAAAAATCATGCTTACTCTGAAAACCAGCAACTAAGGGAAAATATTCAGATATTTATCCTGCTTTTCCTGTATGAGCTATATATCAAAGTAACCAGATAGCCCTAGTTGATGAAAAAAAGTTATTCACAGGAGAATTTCAGTTATTAAACATAGATGAAGTGGTAGAATTATAGAAACACAATTTTACAACCACTAAATGAAAGAATTCATTCAGATAACAATTATGAATGGACAAAATTACTACATGAAAGGTTGTGCGGGACATGCAGGAATAATAAGGAAGCCCCTTCCTGAACCCACTAATCAACCTTAGCAACAATGATCTGATGTATGAAGTACATAGAGACTATGAAGAAAGTATTTTTGCCAAAAAATTGAATTAGAAATTACTCAAACTTTTAGAGATAACTTACAGTTTATAGGGAATATAAAAGGTAGAAGAAGTTAAACACCACCATGTGAAGGCAAACAGATAAATCTAGAAAACCACATTGTTCTTAGGACATTCTACAGAACAATTGATCCAGCTTTTACAACAAGTCAATAGTATGGAAAAATAAAAGGAGAGAGTATGCAACAGTTAAAGACCTAAGAAATACAACACAAGCTAATTTACAGACCTTGTTTGTCTCTTGATTTAAACAAGTTAACAGTAACATTTCTTAAATAAGTGGGAAAACATGGATGTGGACTAGATACTAGATGATACCACAGAATTATTAAGTGTAAGAGGTATAATAGCATTATCTTTGTGCAAAAAATCTGTATTTTTATAAATGCACATTAAAATATAGAGAGATTAAATTGACGATATCTAGAATTTGTATTGACATACTCTAAAGGTTGGAGTTGCTAGTAGGAGGGTAGGTATATGAAGCAATCATGTCCAAATCTTGGTAATTTTGGAAGTTAAAAAGATAACCTACCATAAATGAGGAAAATGAGCTGTAAGGGTATAAGAGTATAAGTAGAGAAACCACTCCCGTGGTCTGCATGGAAAATGATGGTAGCTTGGACTGAGAGGAACAGCAAATAGTAGGTCTTCAGTAAAGACTGTGTTACATGAAACAATGATAATGATATAAATTTTACACACACACAGATAGATGCACAAACACATGTTTTTGTTTCTTTTTAATAAATGTAAGAGTATAAAATGTTTCTTTTTGAAAAATCACATTAACTTGAAAAAAATTTGTTAAGAAAAGAACTCCTAGCCTTGTGAAACCTACAGTTGTTTAGGTCATACTATGCCTAGAGAAATCGTCCCTTATCAGCCTGTCATTGTATCTGGAATTCAAACGTCATGATCATTTGGACTTTTTGATAAAAATTGTTGTTGCTAAGAGTCCTAGGTTAGTAATGACTGAATTGATTGTTTTCTCAAATTATTAGACATTTAAAAAGTCAGCCATGTAAATCAATGGCCCTACCTTTACATTTTTTACCTGCCAAGGTATTCTCCCTGGGGTGTACACCGTTTGAGTGCATTTTCATGTATATGTATCTAAGGCTTTTAAAGATAACGTCAATGTTTTTTTTTTTCTTAAGACTTTGTTAGTTGACTTGAATTAAAACCTAATATCCTGGATTTGCCCTTTTTCTCTTTCATTCAGTGGAGACTTCAGCTTAGCACTTTTAGCTTCATATGTCCAGATCCTTGTTTAATAGTAACCACATTCTGAAACAAACCCAAGTGCTATGGCTAGACTAAAAGCTGAGAGAGGCACTACTCTCCTTCCTGGAGAGACTCTGACTTATGTCAAACTCATTTCATGAAAGCAAACTTGGCTACTCCCCCAGAGGCCAGGCTTGAAATTTTTACTTTATTGAATTGTTGATTCTGGGAAAGGTCTCACTCTTTGTATATTGCTCTACTAAAAACAAAACAAAACAAAACAAACAAAAAAAAACACACAGAGACCAGGTGATCAAATTAGAAAAATACCATTTTTGAACCCCAAATAAAATAATTGATTTAGATAACAATCATGTTTAGACAAAACTACTAGATGAAAGGTACTAGGTAAAGCTAATAGCTGAACATGGGTCAGATTACAGAAATTCTGTGAGGGGGAGGTGGTCTGAAGCCTGGAGAGAAGTGGATATATAAGGCAGCAAGAGGCAACTGTTCAAGGTGCAGTGAGGTTCCAAGAAATAGGGGTCAAATGGTCATCTGAGTCTTGTAGATCTTGAACATGAAAGACAAGCATGTTCTTTGTTTAGTAACATTCACTACAAACACTCCCACCTGGCAATGCCACCTCTTATAAATTCATTCTGGTTGAGTAAAGGTAGAAAGAGTCCAAATATTCAACCCTGGGGGATTTGCTTAAAAATGACATTGGATCCATACAATGGATCACATTGCAACTATTAAAAACGAAGATATAGACTATATTTACTGACTTTAAATTATGCCTATTTTATATTTAAGTGAAGAAGTAGGTTAACCAGCAGAATTCATGCTACAATTCTATTTTAATATAAAATAGCATATTTTTAAATGGAACATTCTGGAAGAATTTATACTAAAAAGCAATAGGTATTATCAAGTTATAGTGTTTCTTGTGTTCTATAGTCTCCTTATTCAGTTTTCTACTTTTCTAAAAAGTGTGTTTCTTACATACTTTAGAAAAGATGCACAATAGCCTATTGTGGTAAATTTACACATTTAAAGAAGAAATGGTGCATCAAAAGGACAAAAGACAAGTCTTTCTTTGGGAAAAAGGGAAAAGTGTATTCCAATATCCAGTCTTTTTTTGAGGTTATGGATATATATAGCAAGTCTCCACAAACTACTACAAGATGTTCAGAATTTTCTTTTTGTGAGAGGAAGAGGTTTTTCTGTGCCAAAATGATTTCGGAAAAAATTTCAGGAAAATAAATTTAATCGGATTTTTTCATTGCAGAATTTCTCAGAACTCAAAATATATTAATGTTTATAGTTATTGAAAGTTTTAAGAGAAAGAAATATATTTTGATCATTAAACACTTTGCTATTTCTCACTCATTAATAACTCATTGGAAGAGTTTGGGGATCCCAACGTAATGAAAAGATTGAGGCAGAGGTTATCAGATAAGCTCTATTTTGGTGTCACCTAGTTGTGTGAAGCAGTGATTTCTTTTAGCTTTAGCTTCTTCATTTGTAAAATGAGAGCAATATAACCTAGCTTTAGATACAATGGGAGGCAGATAACTTCCATTTGTGTAAGGCCTTTCAATTTCTGAAGCAACTTTTTTGCATATGCCATCTTAGGAAAAGTTTTAAATGAATGTTTCTTAAAGTGCTTTGGAAGTCTGAAGTATACTATCTGAGGTGAAAATAAATTTTTCAAACAGTGACAATACTAATGATATACTATCATCTAGTCCAGGGGTCAGTAAATATCTTCTGTAAAGGGCCAAATAATTACTATTTTAGGCTTTATGAGCATGCAGTCTCTGTTACAATGACTCACACCTTCCAAGTAGCATAAAAGTGTAAAGCAGTCAGTGTGACCATGTTTTACACAGACTGTTTTATTTATAAAAACAGTCAGTAGGCAGGATTTGTCCTGTCAGCCATAGTTTTCCAATCCCAGATAAGCTGCTAAGGGTAGACACCAAGAACTTATTTTTGACATCGCATTCACAGATCTGTATATATTTTATGTTTCCATAGAGAGAGGGAGATTCCTTAACCAAGTCTCCTTCATTAACTGTGGAATCAATGTGATTCTCTTCTGCCATCCTCTTCAAAAGAAGAATATAATAAGGGTAGGGGGAATACCAACTAGTGATGAGAAAAGGGACATGTACACTCATTTAGACTTAATAAACCAAATTATGGTTGTTTTTCTGATTAAAATTAGGAGCGTTTGATGATTCATGCTAGTAATTAGGAGGAAGACAGCTCTAAGTATGTTTATTTTTAATATTGTTACTTATCAGTTATGAAGGGGAAGATATATAAAAATTGTTGTCTCAATTAATTAAAAGAAATAGCTTCTAGAAGAAAATATACCAAGTTTTAGAGAAGCTCTTTAGTCCGTGTTGACATGTACCAATGTTTTAAAAGTTAGATTAAATTAGTTAAATATTAGCTGTTTAGTCAAATTAGTCAAAAATGTTGAATCACTTTTTTAGTATCAACATATTTAAGATTTTAACCTTATAAAAACCTTAAGTGCAGACTCACACCTTTTAAACATGTATCTTCAGGATGAAATTCCCTCTGTCTGTACCATTGCTCTTCCTCAGATCACACTTGATTTACATATTTGTGTGATAGATTTGAACTTGGTTGAAATTCCAGATTTTGATTGAGACAAATGAAGCAACTATTTCACGTCCACCAATGTGAATAGTATAAACACTTCCGACAGAAAAATTGAGCTGTAGTACTCATCTATTTCATTAACGTGAATAAAATCACTATATAATTTAAAGAACTTCACCATTCATTTGGCTGTAGTATAAAGTCTGACTACCCATTCTACTGTTCAAGACCCTCCATAACTAAGCCTTTCAACACTTTTACCCACTTCTTTACAGCAGACTCTGTGATGTAGCCCATCATTTTTCTCAGACATGCCATGCTGTCTGATCTCTCTGCGCTTCCTCTTCTTCTTTGTTTGTCAAACCCTAAGCATCCTTCAGTTCCAACTCAAGTTCTTCCCATAAGAAATCTTTGTGAATGACCCCAGCCCAAAGTGATTGTTTCCTGTCGTGAATCCCTAAAGCATTTGCTCCTGCCATGAGTCATTTGTCATTTAATAGGTATTATCTTTGGATTTGTTTTTTTTTCTTAATTAAAAAAAACCGTGTACTTTTAATGTATACAATTTGATGAGTTTGTACATATGCATAGTATTTAGGTACTAGGTATTAATAGTATCATTGTGGAGACACTGTCACTACAGTGATGGTAATAAACATATGCACCACCTCTAAAAGTTTTTATGTGTGCGTATGCATCGTGTATGTGTAAAGAACACTTAACATGAGATCTACCCTCTTAACAAATTTAAAGTACATAATACTGTGTTGTTAACTACTTTGTACAGTAGATCTCTAAGAATTATCTTGCAGAACTCAAACTTTATAACCATTGAATAATAACTCCCCATTTTCCCTTTCCCCAGCCCCCAACAACCACCATTTTATACTCTGATTCTGAATTTTGTATAGATACCTATGTAAGCAAAATCATACAGTATTTGTCCTTCTGAGACTGTTTTATTTCCCTTCACATAATGTCTTTCAGATTCATCCATTTTATCACAAATGGTAGGATTTCATTCTTTTTTAATGCTAATATTCCATTGTATGCATATACTACATTTTTTTGTCCATTTATCTGTGGATGGACATTTGGGTTGTTTCTATATCTTGGCTGTTTTGTAAATAATGCTGCAATAAGCATGGGTGGATCTTTGTTTTTTAATGACAATGTCTTAGCTCTAAGCTCCTAGAAGTCAGAGACAATCACTTTTGAAGTTGTATCCTTAAAATATAACATATTACTTGAATCTTGTGGTTATTTTCCCAGTAATCATTTGTTGAAAAGACAGCAGAGTGGATGAATGGACCATCTAACCCAACAAGATTATTACAAAGGCCATTACTGGCAAGAAATATATAGTGATTGTGGTGGTTAATTATATATGTCAATTTGACTAGGTCAAGGCCACATAGCTGGTAAAACATTATTTCTGGTTTTATCTGTGAGGGTGTTTCCAAAAGAGACTAGCATTGAATTCAGGAAATTGAGTAAAGAGGGCTTCCCTTTCCAGTGCAGGCCTGCATTATCGATTCTGTCGAGGGCTCACATAAAGCAAAAAGGAGAAGAGAGGGCAAATTCCTTCTCTCTCTTCTTGCTTCGGGACATCCATATTCTCCTGCACTCAGACGTTGGAGTTCCTGGTTCTTTGGGACTTTCACCAGCAGCCACTCTGTTCTCAGGCCTTCAGCCTAGGACTGGGTGTCATACCATAGACTTCCCTAGTTCTCAGGCCTGTGGATGTGGACTGAATTATGCCATCAGCTTGCTTTTCTCCAGTTTGCAGATGGCACTTTGTGGGATTTCTTGGCCTCTGTAATTGTGTAAGTCAATTTCTATAATAAATCTGCTCTTATATGTATCTTCAGTTGACACTTGAATAACACAGGTTTGAATTGCATGGGACAAACTATATACAGATTTTTTTCAATAAACACTGTAAATGTATTTTCTTTATGGTTTCCTTTTTCTAATTAAAAAAAGTATTTGCCTGCTTTTATGTTATTAAATTTATTGGGATAACATTGGTTAATAACATTCTAGAAATTTCAGGTATACAACTTTATAATATGACCTCTGGATATTTCATTGTGGACTCACTACCTGGAGCCTAGTCTCCTTCCATCACCATATATTTGATTCCCTTTACAGGATTCGTCCTCCCCCTCGCTGCCTTCCCCTCTGGTAACTACCACTTTGTTGTCTGTATCTATGTGTGTGTTTATTTGTTTGGTGCTTTTGTTTTATATCCCACATATTTGTAAAATCATATAGTTCTTGTCCTTTTCCATCTGATTTACTTCGCTCAGCATGATATTCTCAAGATCTATCCATGTTGTTGCAAATGGCAGTATTTCATTTTTTTATGGCTGAGCAGTATCACATGGTGTGTGTGTGTGTATACAGAGCATCTTCTTTACTTAAGATTTTCTTAACATTTTCTTTTCTCTAGCTTACTTTATTGTAAGAATATAGTATACAATACATATAACATTAAAAATATGTGTTAATCAACTTTATGTTATCATTAAATCTTCCAGTCAACAGTAGGATATTAGTAGTTAAGTTTTGAGATCAAAAGTTATACGTAGATTTTCAAATACACAGGGTTGGTGGAGAGAAGATTGGCTTCTCTAACCCTTGCAGTATTGTTCAAGGGTTAACTGTATATATATATATATTTAATATTGTATTTTACAATATTAAATAATAGTGCCATTTCATGAATTTTAAATTCTAAATCTGAGTTTAAGACATAAACATTAAATCTCAATAAAATAAAATTCCCAAATGAAAATTCCAAGATTTAGATAACCTACACAGACAAAAAAATATTATGGAAGAAGAATTTAAAAAATGATAATTAACCCCATACTTTAAGTTTATAGAGTGCTAGGACCTTTCTAGTGGGAAATCATTAAAGATAAATAAATTATACTATACAAGTTTTTGTGAGAAAAATTGTTACAATTTTTAAAAAGTTTAAATCTATAAATCAAAAAGCACGGCAGTGTGAGGGGTCCCATTGATCACTCCCCTTGAAATTACAACAAATTAAATAACTACAATCCAACAAAAAGCACCCAGCCTAACACACAAACACATATGATCTGCTCATCAGAGTATTTGAAGGTGGGAGAATCAGGTGAAAAAGGGAGAGGAGCAGAGACTGGTGCTATGAATACAGCCCAGAGCTCCCTGCTGGATTGGGGGAGAGGAGAGTAAAGAGGTGGCGATTTGCACTCCCTAAAGCCCAGAGCATTCCTGCCCGAGTGATCAGCATATACTATGGGGCAGAGCCCAGTGATCAGGACAGAGACCAGGGCAGAGATGGAATACAGAGGGGCAACAGCTGTGCTCTAGCAACTGCCATTGCTAGGCAGAAAGCAGAATCATGAAGCCTGGCCATCACCCTCCCAGGACCTTTCTAAATCCTCCCAGAGATAGCTGCGGCTCCAGGGGAAACCGCAGCATTGAGTACCCCAGGAACTGAGGAAACACACACTGCAGCTTGTCCCAGGGACATGGGTTGAGATATAAAGGCCATACAACTGAAGCTTGGTGGAAAGCATTACTGGAAGGAAAACAGCTATAGGCACACTGTAGGCCTCTCCCAATCCACCCCACCCCCACCCATCCATGCTGATTTGGGAGGAGGCACTGGTGCAGCACAACACTGCATCTGGCTGCTGAGGAAGCACTGGGACCGCAGCCAGCTCTTCAGAGGCTCAGATCTCTATTGTCCATTACATTCTCCCATGGAGATGGAGCCCTGGGACTCAGACGACCTAGTCACAGAGGAGACACAACTCTGGGGAATAAAGGGCACTCTCTGCAGAGATGTGGGAGGCTTGGGCAGGAGACTTGTGCGCCACCTACTGGAATACAAAAGAAAACCCTTCTTATCAACCTGCTAAGGAGAGATCACTCAAAGAAATAATTTAAAAAAAAAAAAAAAAAAAAAAAAGCGGAGCACATTCCCATAAATGCCTAGGCAAAGAAATAATCCATCAAATACCATGAAAGACCAAGGTGACAAGGCAGCTCACAAAGAAAATGAAAAATCTCCAGAAAATAAACTTAAAGATATAGAAATATGTGATTCAAGATGGCAGGTCTGAAAAAACTCAATGAGATGTAAGAAAATTCTGATAGGCAGTTCAGTGAACTCAGAAACAAAATCAATGAACCACAGGAATACTTTACCAAAGATACTGAAACTCTAAAAAAGAACCAAATAGAAATTCTGGAGCTGAAGAACTCAATAAAAGAGATGAAGAATAAAATAGAGAGCTTAGGAAATAGAACAGACCAGATGGAGGAAAGAATTAGTCATGTCAAAAACAGGAATCAGGAAAGGACACAAATGGAAGAAGAGAGAGACTTGAGAGTAAATAAAATGAAAGAGCTCTATAAGAACTATCTGACGACATCAGAAAAAACAACATAAGAATAATGGACATACTAGAAGAAGAGAGAGAGAAGGGAACAGAGAACCTATTCAAACAAATAGTCCACAAGAATTTCCCAAATCTATGGAAAGAACTTGATCCTTAAATCTAAGAATTAAACAGGACACCAATTATTTTAATCCAAAAATGCCTTCTCTAAGACACATTATATTAAAACTGTCAAAAATAAGTGACAAATTCTCGAGGCATCCAGGGAAAAGAAGACAGTAATCTCTAAAGAAAAACTCATTAGATTATCATCAGAGTTTTCAGCAGAAACTTTACAAACTAGGAAGGAGTAGAATCAAATATTCAAACTATTGAAAGAGAAAAATTACCAGCTAAGATTAATATGTACATTAAAGCTCTCCTTTAGATATGAAAGAAGAATAAAGACCTTTTCAGACATATAGAAGCAGAGAGAATTTTCTACTACAAGCCCTGCATTACAGAAAATACTGAAAGATGTCATTCTACCTGAAAGAAAAAGACAAAAAGATACAAAACTAGGAGTAAGATGCCTAATAGACAAAAACAGAAAATTGCAACCCTTATTAAGAACAAGGTACTATAAACTTAAATATTATGTAATATTTAAAGTATATAAAAACATTTTAAAATGAGAAGAAAATGGTAGCTACTGTAACTCAGAAATGAACTCACAGCATAAACAAGAGTAATTTGAGACAACAAAAACAGAACAGAGGAGGGAGTAAATGTCTGAATTTGCAAAAGAGAATGGTGATCAGATGCACATAGAAGAAAAAGGACTATTATATATATTTCTTTTACATAAACTTAATGGTAACCAAACCTTCAAAAAATATATGGAACTGAGACACAGAACATAAAAAAGAGAGAACAAAGTGAAAAAAATCATAGAATACCACCAAACTAAAATAACAGACAGATACACAAGGGCAAAGAAACAATGAAGACATCGAGCTATCCAAAAACAAGAGATAAAATAGCTGTAGGAAAACTTCATAGATCAATAATCATTCTAATTTGTAAGTGGACTAAACTCATCAATAAAAAGGCACAGAGTAGGCAATCATATGGTACCTTCAAGAGACACATCTCAACTGCAAGGGCAAAAAGGGTAGAAGACAATACTCCAAGCAAATGGCATCCAGAAAAAAAGCAAGTGTAGCCATATTTACATCTGACAAAATAGATTTCAAGATAAAAAAGGTAATGAGAGACAAATATGAACTTCATAATGATAAAAGGGACAAACATCAAGAAGACATAACACTTATCAATATTTATGCTCCCAAACAGGGAGCACCAATACATATATAAAGCAACTACTAACATGACTAAAGGGAGAAACTGACAAAAACACAATTATAGTAGGAAACCTAAATATCCCACTAAAAGCTATGGATAGATCATCCCAACATAAAATCGATTAGGAAATAGCAACCTTAAATGACACATTAGATCAATTGGACACAATTGACATTTACAGAGTCTTTCATCCAGAAACACCATATTATACATTATTCTCTAGTGCACATAGAACAATCTCAATAATGGACCATATGCTGGGCCATGAAATCAGCATCAACAATTTTAAGAAGTTTGAAATTATACCAAGAATAGTCTCCAACACAGTGTTTTGAAATTGGACATCAATTGCAAAAAGGGGGGAAAACCACAAATATGTGGAGATTAAACAACATGCTACTAAAGAAGGAATGGATCAAAGAAGAAATAAAAGAGGAGATTGAGGGATACATAGAAAAAAATGAGAATGAAAATACAACATATCAAACCTTTTAGGATACAGCAAAAGTGGTAAATAAAAGAAAAGTTCATATCTTTACAGGCCTATCTCAAGAAACAAGAAAAATCCCAAATAAAGAACCTAATATTACATCTTAGAAAACTAGAAAAAGAAGAAAAAAGTAAGCCCAAATTTAGCAGAAGGAAGGAAATAATCAAAATTAGAGCAGAATTAAATGAAATTGAGAACTAAAAGATAGTTGAAAAAATTAATGCAATGAAGAGCTGGTTTTTTGAGATTAACAGAATCGACACACCCCTGCCTAGATACCCTAAGGAAAAACAGAGAAAAGACACAAATAAACAAAAATAAATGAAAGAGTAGTTATGACAGATACCACTGGAATATGAAGTATCATACAAGAATACTATGAATGATTATATGCCACCAAATTCAATAACTTAGAAGAAATGGACACGTTCTTAGAAATATACAACCTTCCTAGACTGAATCGAGAACTAGAAAAATCGAAATAGACTGATCAATAGTAAAGAAATTGAAACAATCATCAAAAACCTCCCAAAAAGTAAAAGCCCAGGACCAGATAGTTTCACTAGTGAATTCTACCAAATATCCAAAGAAGATTTAACACCTATTCTTCTCAAACTTTTCCAAAAAATTGAAGAAGAGGAAACACTGTCCTAACTCATTTTATGAGGCCAACATTACCCTGATACCAAACTCTGGTAAACATACACACACACACACACACACACACAAAACTATGGACCAATATCTCTGATGAATACAGATGCAAAAATCCTAAACAAAATACTAGCAAATCAAATACAATAATACATTAAAAATACTATACACCATGATCAAGTAGGGTCCATTCCAGGGGCACAAGAATGGTTCGATTTACACAAATTGATTAATGTGATACACTACAAAAACAAAATGAAGGATAAAAATCATACAATTATATCAATAGATGCAGAAAAAGCATTTAACAAGATACAGCATCTATTTATGATTAAACATTTAATAAAATGGGTATAGAAAGAAAGTACCTCAACATAATAAAGGCCATATATGACAAATCCTGAGCTAATATCATCCCTAATGGTGAAAAACTAAAAGCCTTCTCTTTAAGATTAGGAACAAGACAAGGCTGTCCACTATCGCCACTCTTATTCAATAAAGTGTTGGAAGTCCTAGGTAAAGCAATCAAGCAAGAGAAAGAAATAAAAGACATCCAAATTAGGAATGAAGAAGTCACATTGTCACTTTTTGCAGATGATGCTCTATATAGAAAATGCTAAAGACTCTACTAAAAAACTATTAGAAACAATAAGTAAATACAGTAAAGTTTAAGGATAAAAAAATCAATGTACAAGAATTCATAGCATTCTTATATACTAACAATGAAATTTCAGGAAAACAAATGAAAAAAATTCCTTTTGCAATTACAACAAAAAGAATAAAACCCCTAGGAATAAACTTAATGAAGCATATGAAGGACCTATACACTGAAAACTATAAGACATAATTAAAAGAAATTGAAGAAGACACAAAGAAATGTGTCATGGATTGGAAGAACCAACATAGTTAAAATGGCCTTATTGCCCAAAGCAATACACAAATTTAATGCAATTCCCATCAAAATTCTTTCGGCATTTTTTAAAGAAATAGAACAAATTATCAGATGTATATGAAATAGCAAAAGACCTCAAATAGTCAAAGCAATCCTGGGGGAAAAAAGAACAAGGCCAGAGGTATTACTCTGACTGACTTTAAATTATACTACAAAGCAACAATAATCAAAACAGCATGGTATTGGTAGAAAAATAGACTCACAGACCAATGAAATAGAATTGAGAACCAAGAAATAAAACCCCATATATATATATATGGGCAAATAATTTTTGACAAAGGAGACAAAAACATACAATGGAGAAAAGAAATCTTCATCAATAAATGATGCTGGGAAAATTGGAAAGTCACACACAAAAGGATAAAACTAGAGTGCTGTCACCATACACCAAAATTAACTCAACATAGATCAAAGTCCTAAAACAATAAATTGCACAGAAGAAAATATAGGTACTAAACTCATGGACCTTGGATATAGAGAGGATTTTATAAATATGACCTCAAAGAAAAGGGAAGTAAAAGCAAAAATAAATGAATAGGACTATATCAACTAAAAAGCTTCTGCACAGCCAAAAAAAAAAAAAAATCCATCAGCAAGACAAAGAAGCAACCTTCTAAATGAGAGAAGATATTTGCAAACAATGTATCTGATAAGAGACTAATATTTATAATATACAAAGAACTCATACAACTCAACAATAAAAAAATTCCAATTAAAAAATGGGCAGAGGACCTGAATAGACTTCTCAAGGAAGACATAAAAATGGCCAACAGGCATATGAAAAGATGCTCAACCTCACTATTAGGAGAATGCAAATCAAAACTGCAATGAGATATCACTTCACATCTACTACAATGGGTATCATCAGCAGGACACGTAATAACAAGTGTTGGAAAGGTTATGGGGGAAAAGGAACCCTTACACACTGCTAGTGGGAATGTAAATTGGTACAGCCGTTATGGAAAGCAGTATGAGGTTCCTCAAAAATTATAAATATAATTACCATATGGCCCAGCAATCCATCTTTTGGGTAGTTACTCAAAAAAAAAAAAAAACAAAAAAAAAAACTTAAAAACACTTCTTTGTAAAAATATATGCACCTTGAAGTTCATTGCAGCATTATTTACAGTGGCCAAAACATGGAAACAATTGAAGTGCCCTTTGATAGATAACTGGATAAAGAAGATACGGTACATATATACAATGGAATATTACTTGGCCATAAGAAAAGATGAAATACTGCCATTTGCAACAACATGGATGGACCTTGAGATTACCATGGTAAGTGAAATGAGTCAGACAGAAAAAGCTGAGAACCATATGATTTTGCTCATATGAGAGATATAAAACTGAAAGCAACCAACGAACAAGACAAACAAATAGAGACTTATGGAAAAGGACAACAGTTTAGTGGTTACTGGAGGGAAGAGGGGAAAGAAAAGTAGATAAGGTTAAAAGGAGTCAAATATATGGTGATGGAAAGAAATTTAACTTTGGGTGGTGAATACACAATGCAATATACATATAGCGTATTATTAAATTGTACACTTGAAACCTATATAATTTTATTAACCAATGTCACCACAATAAATTTAATAAAAATAAAGTTTAAATCAATGAATAAACATCAGTTGGAATAGGTAGCACCTGTCCAGATAATTAGGCAAGAAAGGTTACTATTGAGGAACAGTTATGAGCAGTGAGTGGGAAATGGCTGGAGTGAAGAGAGCAAAGTGTACTGTGACCACTTGTTCACACTAAACAATCACACTTTATGTTTATGTTCTACTTAATTTTTTCCCTCATCAAAGGTCCAAAAATTGTCACCTGGATGAATTCGTTCAGGAACAACTGCATTTGCAAACAAAACATTTTCGTATAGGAATTTTCTTTTCCAAAAGGAGTTATTTCTAACCAGGAAAAATTAATTCAATTCCTAGGTTTTCTTTAATTTTATCATTGACTATACACTTTTTTTAGCATGTTTCCATTTTTCATTCCTTATCAAAAGGGATTAAAGAATGAAAAACAAGAAGTTTCATCTTACACTGAAATAACTTGCCATTTACTGATTTTGCTTTATGCTGAAGCCATTGAAAGAACGTAAGAACTACACAAACACATCACAGCCTAATTTATACCTCAGATGCTTTATATGACTATAAACCACCACACTTATTCAATTTCTTACCTTAGTAGAACATTCTCCTGTGCTGCACAAATGCATACATAAAAATAAAAGCAAGTAATTACAACAACATGAATGCAAATGTAAAGTTTGCAATCTTAAGGATAAGATAGTCAAGATTACTGTAAATTGGAGACACCTGTTTTGCTGTTTAGAGTCTGTATGATATACAAAACATATGTTCTTGTTTTTGAAAAATAACCTAAATTATAATATCCTGCAGAGATAACATGGACTGGGGTGGGAGATATATGCTTGAAGCTACTGCCATTTGCCATCAAGACAGAAAATCAGAGTTTCTTAACAATTTGATCCTTCCTAAACCAACTTAAATGCATAATAGCATAATGGCCCAGAAACAACTAGAAGTTGGCTAATTTGTAGGCAATTGGTGAGTTCTGCTGTGGCATATATTTCTCCATCTCAACATCCTTTTCCCCAAAGAACCAAATAAGGAGAAGGTTAAAACTCTGAGAATGATAATGCAGTGAGTTGGGAAAGGACAGGCTGGCACAGTGATAATTAATTATTTAATAATTTAAACATGCTCTCCAAAGCCGAACACCTGACAGGTTGCCTGTGTTCCGTCGGCATGGAGACAGGTGCGAGCCAAGACATGCCGGGGAGTTGACATAGTCCCTCTGGGAAAATTCTAATCAAAAGAACTATTAAGGGGGGCTTTCAAGGGTCAAACTGAAGTCCTTTGTTCTTTTTACTTAAAAAAAAATCACCCAATTCACATTTTTGTTGGAATATACATTAACAATTAAATATGTATTTGCCTCACTGAGCAGAAATGATAATTCTCTCTTAACCTTCTAAATTCAGTTTTCTGGTAGGTTTAAATCGTAAGATGTTACTAAAGATAAGTGTTATTTCTACATAAAGTGTCATAAATGAGTCTGCTAAGATCATCATTCCTTCCCTAGGAGCTGGCACAAGTCTTGGTATAGAATATCTTCTGAATCAATACATTCCCACATTTCTGGATACATTCATGGAATACATTCATAAATAAGCTTTAAAATGGAAAGAAACATTAAAGAAAAATAATTTTACATAATTACCCACATTTTGCAAACATAAGGTCCAGAGAAACTAAAAAACACACACATAAAAACATGTGTAGCATCAAACATGGGGATAGAAGAAAAGAGAAAATTTAAAGTCAGATTTTCTACCACCAAGATTTTTTTTCTACTCTTTTACTACTTTATACTTCATAGCCATGAGTGTTTAAAAATATCACTTTATGTACCAAATGCCTAATGTTGTATCTTCTAAAATGCCCACCTTCTCAAACAAATGATTTTCTCCACTTCTTATCAGTGGATTTTGGTTTCATATTACACCATAAACTCTCCCCAAACAAGGCCATATGGTTAGAACAAAAACTCTGCAGCTTCACATATGGACTATTGAATCTCAAGTCTAGACTTGTCACTGTCACTACCCGATCTTGTTCAAGCCATTTCAACATCAGCACATTTGAAGTAATGAAAAAAGATCATATTTTATTATTATTAGCATCACTGTCAGAGTGCCAGGAGCATTAATTTGTGGCATTAGATGATGAGTTTTGTATTTCATTCATTCATTCAGCCCTATTGTACATGTAGCACCGGATGCAGTAGGGAAGGCAGATAAGAAAGTAAATGTGTAATAAAAATTATAATCAAGTGAGAGAAGACTTTATAGTCCAATAAGGGATCTAAGGAGATAGTGTCTCCAAAGGCTAGAATATATAGCATGAAGGATTCATGGGTAGGTAACCAGACCGCAGATATGGATGACAAGTCAGAATACTCAGGCACATGTAGGCTATGGAGCTTGAGAGCATCCCTACCAGGTAGGCATGATGAGCATGACAGATGCATCCTGTCCTGCTGGGGAACTGCACCCTACTCACAATGGCTAGAAGAGGATAGGATGGAACAGGGATTAGAGCTGGTACAGTAGGAGGGGCCAGATGGTGCAGGATCTCCTATGCCACACAAAGAAATTGGATTAAAAATTTTTTTTTTTATTGGTCAATATGAAGCCATTGAATTAAGTAGCAAGATCCTAGGAAGCTCATTCTGGCAACCAATTGGAATTGGAGTCTAGGAAGGAGTTAAGACAGGTTGGGGACAACTAGACAAAAAAATCAGGCCAAGCGTTTCACTAAGATCTGCCTTTCCAATAAGATTGGAAGTGCCTTGAGGCCAGGGCTTACGTCATACTCAATATACCAAATATCTGGCATATAGTAGATACTCAATACATTTTTATTAAATGAATGAGCACAGAACCATATTTTGGGTGTCTCTCTAATGGAATATATTCCTTAATTATGTTACACAGGCTGAAAATTCCAATAACCTCTTTTAAACTATAAATTGGATTTTTAATCATTATAAGGGAAAGAACAAGGGGAAAAATGAAAACAAAATGTATATTTATTTTTCTAATGAAGCACAATTGTTAGCAACAAACCCTTAAATATGATGCTTGAGAGGAGGTTGCCAATTTCTTCCAGCACAGAAAGAGGCAACTGGTTTTACTTAGCCTAGAAAGATGTTTCCACAAAGACTTAGCCTACAATGTTACTTAGATCAGGGATCCCCAACCTCCAGGCCATGGACCGGTACCTGTTAGAAAACCGGGCTACACAGCAGGAGGTTAGAGGTGGGTAAATGAGCTAAGCTTCGTCTGTATTGCAGCCGCTCCCCAGTGCTAGCATCACCACCTCAACTCCACCTGGGATCATCAGGCATTAGATTCTCATAGGAGCACCAGTCCCTAGTGCCAAAAGGGTTGGAAAGTGCTGACTTAGATTACAAAAGTACTCAACTGGGTAATTTTAATGAAGTTGAGGCTTTGCTCTCATGATGATCAGAAGAAACTGAATAATTGTTGCTCCTGTCAATCTAGTTATCAAGATGATCTAGCGGGTCTATACACTAATTCCCAGAAAGGATATCTTCATGTCCCAGAATGTGATTAGAGTGATTATGGCTCCTCAGCTTCTCAAGGACAGGCATGGGAAGCTTTAGCTACTGATTTTTAAACTAGAGCCTAGCTACTGCTTAGAGGGAACCTACAGGACTCGTAAAATAATACTAATAAAAGTTACTCTTCCCTAAATGTTGACCATGTCCAAGGTACTGTGCTTAACATTTCAAGAGCTTTACCTCCCTTAAGCCTAAAAAGAAAATAACCCATGAAATAGAGACCATTATTACCTCCAGTTTACAAACAGGTCAGCTGAGACTCAGGGAAGTCACACAGCTAGGAAGCAGCAGAACTAAAACTTGAAACCATGCCTAGATATCTGCCCCTGAAGCCTATTCTCTTTAACCACGATTATAGGCTGGACTTAGCAAATAATAATGATGCCTTCCATTTTGGCAATACTTAACTGCTCACTTTGAGCCTCAGTCATATATTGTTGTTGTTGAAACCAAACATAACCTTGTGAGGTGATAAGGTGTGGATTATGGTCACCATCTGACAAATTAAGGGACCTCTGCTAGACATTATGTCATAGCCTTGAAGAGGGCTAGCAAAAGAACTGTTTGAGTTCAAATCACAGTTGTGTTACTTCCTGGCTATACGACCCTGAACAAAAATGTTTGACCATTCTGAGCCTCAGTTTTCTTATTTACAAAATGAAAATGCTACAGTGCCTATTTCGTAGAGTGGTTGGGAGGATTAATGTAATGGTGTATGCACAAACCTAAAACACCTACTGCATAATGACTAGTCAATAAATGTTAGATATTAGTTGTATTACCCCCAACAATTAGCTAATAGTGTAGAGGTAAATAAATTATCTCAATTAAATTCAATTCCATTCAATTCAACTTATTTTAGCTACTGATTATTGGGTATCCAGCAGGTCACAGTGCTCTGGGTACATGTATCTTGATTTCTAGTCCTGTATGTTTCTTGTTACACTCTAATTTATCCATCACTGAAACCCAAAATCTTGTGTCAATGTGAATAGCTCATGACACTAACATATTCTATATTTTTGGGTGGCATTTACTCTTCTCCAAATATACTTCTTCCTTTCTGCTGTTTCTCTCCACCATTGTTCTCTTCTTGAATTACAGAGACTTTACATCTTTTATCCTTTATCATTGGAATCTATGCCTTGAGCACCCCAGGCACTCAGGAGCCCATTGGGGTCATGATTAGCCCTGCTCATAGCCCTTAAAACCAAGTGACTGTAGTAATTTTCATTTTAAGGACTGCAGCTTTTTGAAAGCTCCATGATAAAAATTTTAAAAAAAAGAAAAGAAAAAGAAAAAGAAAAGCTATAAGATGGCCATCCATGTGAGAATGGCAATGGATGGCAACTAAGAAATGAGTCAGAGCCAGCAATGTAGTCTCCCACTGATACGAGCCACAAAACATACTATTTTAAAGCCATCACCAAGATCTATAACAGGACTCTTCAGTGGCTTCCTTCTGGCTAAAAGGCTTCCACTTGAGTATTCCAATTTGTGCAAGTTTATTTAAGATACATAATTCATAAAGGGTACATAGCACCACCCCTGAGTAACTTTTCACTCCTCACCTGCCCAGAAGAATTAGGTGGACTGACTGCAAGTCACATAAGAACCACTCTTGAAACCTGTCATTATCAAACTCTATGGGCTGGAAAGCGCCACTAGCTACTCATCTTTCCGTTCTCTTTACTCCTTAGTTGTCCCCAGGAGATATCTGTAAAAGTATCTACACCCTGGCAGATAAAATTCTTACCTCCCTGCATGTAGTTTTAAACAGAGTCTAATACAATAAAAATATCTCCACATAAATCACATTTTCACCCACCACTATTATGCCAGGAACAAACTTCCTCGGACTCTTTGTTTATTTCATTAAAAAGAGAAGGATATTAAAAAGGTAGGGCATAAATTTAGTACTGCTTCTAAGTACTTTCATTTGAGTTGACAAGCAAGAAAACTATCTCCTTAGATTTCACAGGGTTGCCCCAGATTATCTGTCATTCCAATGCCCAATGATGACATAACAGACAATTTGGAGGTGATTTATGGCACTCCTGGCAGGACTGATAAGGAGAAGCTGCACAATAGGGGTTATTTGGAGGAGGGGATTGTTAGTGCACTAACTTGCCCCAAATATCCTTTTCTTAGCACATTTTGTTGATTTTTTTCTAGTATGACAGTACCAGCCCCTTTAAAATAATTCGTCAAACTAATCTAGAAGACAAACATAACTTCATGCCCTGGAAAACTTTATGCTCTGGTTCAGCCAACAGCCATTACTACTAACAGGGACACAAACTGTGGTAATTTTTCACCTGATCATTGTATCTCAACCTAGATACAGGTCCTGCCCTCATTTCCTGGTCAAACTTGTAGAGTAAATGGTAACAATAAGAAAGTAGTATTCATCATTGTTTATGTTTAATGCTCGCTTAAGGAGTTCAGTATAGTGCCTATCTATATTATTCCTTATAATAAGTGTAAATAGTAGATTTTCTTACTTTCTCAATCTCCCCAGATTTCTCTTCTGTGAGAAAATTCAAACTATAGTGGTAGCAGTATCAGAAATAACAATACCAATTAAAATACTAACAATGGTCACCTTTAACAAAATGTTTACTAGGAGGCTAGGCACGGTGCAAGGACTCTCATTTCTTATTTAGTTATTTCTTTAACCCAAACAACACTGAGGTAGGTCTTGTTATAATTATCTTCATTTTTCAAATAAGAATATTAGGTATTGGGGAGGTGAAGCAACATGCTAAAGAGCACATAGCTAGTAAGCTGCAAAAAGAATTGAACACAGGCCTGAGAGACCCCATCTGTAGAAACTGTTCTTTGTTTGTGGAGAATAGCTCTGAGAAAAACTCCTTCCCAAAGTGTGGACAGTAGGGACCACACCAGAGGAGATGTCATGTCAAATATGGAGAAATCTGCTGAATTCCTCACAGCCCTGTGGCTACTTGTTTTATTTCATGACATCCACTAAAATCTGAATCAAAATGAGTGGCCTGGCAGTTTTAATATTCCCATGGTCAGCATTTGAGTTAATAACAGTTTGATCTTTGCCAAAAAGCAGAGTTGACACCTGTGATGGGCCTCAATCTTAAGGGGACACAATGTGTGATTTTGCTTCTTTAAAAAGTTTTATCAGCCTAAGTCAGTAAAATGAAATAACCCTTTTTAAGAGCTGGACAAGGACATTTTTCTCTAGCTTATTTAAACTGCTTTTTTGTTTTTGTTTTTTTAATTTTGCATAGTTGCTCCTGATTGACTACTCACTAACTGCCAGTCACTGTACTTAGAAACACTCTGGATACATTATCTTATTTAATCCTTCAGACAGCTCTCTGAGGCAGATTCCCTTATTACTCCCACCTTTTCCTGTCTTTCAGTCCTCTCACCCGTTTTTGTAAGCCTTTTCAAAGGTTATAGAAGAAACTTAAGACATTTTATTACTTGTGTGAGCTGAGTGTATGGGCTCTATTGCTCTTAGTAACCCAGATGAGCTGTGGCTCTTGAAAGGAGTTCACTGAGCATAGGTTGGAAGGGAGAATAATAGATACACAGCAACACTTTCAACCAGGCTCATCTTTTGACTGGTACCCAAGATAACTGTTGTTTTCACTGAATTAAATTACTTAAAAAAACACTTGACATCTGAATGTCATCAATCCTGTTTGGGGGGTCTCCCTATTCTCAACCTTTTCTGATACAGCCTGTCCCATTTTCATAGTGCTGTGAGAACTTCGGGGTCATGAGCTCTAATTTAAACCTTACTTCAGTTAGTAAAATCTTCTTACGCTATTTAACCTCTTATCTTCAATTTTCTTATCTGTCAAATGGGATTATTATAGTCATTATAATAGTCACAACGTCCTGATGAAGGAGAAACTATTACTGCTCCTGTTTTATTAGTGAAGGGAGAAAGACATGGTGATTAGGTAATTTACTAAGTTCACACAGCTAATGAATGATAGCAGTTTTCTTCCTCTAACCACTTTATCAAAAGTGACCTCCTCACTCTGCCCCACAAATTGTTCTTTATCAAAATGATTCTCAAACTGTGCTGCCCATTAGAGTTACCTGGGGGACTTTTAGATTTCCCAATTATAATGAGATGAGCTCTTTATAAATTTTGGATATTAACCCCTTATTGGGTGTATCACCAACGAATATCTTCTCCCATTTATTAGGCTGTCTTTTCATTTTGTTGATGATTTCCTTTGCTGTGCAAAAACTTTTTAGTTTGATGTAGTTCCATTTGTTTAGTTTTTCTTTTGTTTCCCTTGCCCAAGGAGATATGTCAGAAAAAATGTCATTAAGAGCAGTGTCAAAGGGTTTTCTGCCTATGTTTTCTTCTAGGAGTTTTATGGTTTCAGGTCTTTAAGTCTTTAATCCATTTTGAGTTTATTCTTATATATAACGTAAGAAAGTGGTCTTACGTTATACATCTGTCCATTTTTCCCAACGCTATTTATTAAATAGACTGTCTTTACCCCATTGTATTCTTGCCTCCTTTGACACAAATTAAATAACCATATGGTATGGGTTTATTTTGGGGTTTGCTATTCTGTTCCAACAGAATTAAGTTGGCTTATTTGGGCTCATTCTTGATTTTGGATATAGGCCTGTAATGATATGAATATTCCTCTTTCTACCGCTTTTGCTGTGTCCCCAAAGTTTTGATATGTTGTACTATCATTGTCATTTGATTCTATGTATCTCTTGATCTCTCTTTTTATTTCTTCTATGACTCAGTCATTCTTCAATTGCATGTTGTTTAATCTCCATTTATTTGTGTTTCTTTCTGCTTTCTTTTTACAATTGACCTCCAGCTTCAAAGCATTATGATCAAAGAATATGGCTGGTATGATTTCAACCCTCTTATATTTTTTGAGTCTATCACTGTGTCCCAGTATGTGGTCAATCCTTAAGAATGTTCTACGTGCACTAGAGAAGAATGTATAAGCAGTTGTTTTGGGATGAAAGGCTCCATAAATGTTGATTATGTCCAGTTGGTCTAATATGTCATTTAAGGATGTTATTTTCTTATTGATTTTCTGTTTGCATTATCTGTCCATATCCAACAGTGAGGTATTTAGATCCTCTACTATAATAGTGTTTTGGTCTGTTTCTCCCTTTAGTTCTGTTAGTAATTGCTTTATATATTTTGGGGTACCCTGATTGGGAGCATAGATATTAATAAGTGTTATGTCTTTTTGGTGTATGATTCTCTTTATTTTTATGAAGTGTCCCTCAATATCTCTCTTTACCTTTTAATCTTGAGGTCTCTTTCATCCGATATTAGTAACACTACTCCCATTTTTCTCTGAAGGCCATTTGCTTAGATTATCATTTTCTGCCCTTCCATTTTGAGCTGTGTCTCCTGAAGGCAGCCTATGATTGTTTTTTTTTTTTTTAATCCAATCTGTAACTCGGTGCCTTTTTATTAGTGAGTTCAGTCCATTTACATTTATGGTGATTATGAAATATGAGATTTTCTATAATCATTTTATCTTTTGTTTTCTGGTAGCTCAGTGTTTCCATTGTTTTCTTATCCTTGTGTTTCTGTCTGTTATTTTAATTTGGTGGGGTTTTGTGAATTTTCACTCTATTCATTTTTATTTTATGTTATGTACCTCAGCTATGTATATACATATATACACAGTAGTTCATTTTCTTCTACATGTGTCTTATCTCCATTTTCCTTTGTGAATTTAGATTTTTTTTCCTTTTCTGTTATTGTTTCAAATTGTTTCTATGTACACTGAACACTCATATCTAACTTGCAATAATAATTTTCTTCTTATCATTTAAGCCTATAATACCTTGTTCTTAGTAAGGGTTGCACTATCTGACTTCAGTCTGCCTGCTAGTCATCTTACTCATAGTTATGTATTTTTTTGTCATTTCATTGCAGGTGGGCTGACCTCTTTCAGTATTTCCTGTAATGCAAGCCTCATAGTGGAGAATTCCTCAATTTTTATGTCTGTAAAAGTCTTTACGCTCCTTCATATCTAAAGGAGACCTTTGCTGGATACATTATTCTGGGCTGATAATTCTTTTCATTTAATAGTTTGAATATTTGGTTCCACTCTTTTTTGCTTGTAAGGTTTGTGCTGAGAAGTCCGATAATAGTTTAATGGGTTTTCCTTCATAGGTTACTGTCTTCTTTTCCCTGGCTGCCTTGAGAATTCTTTCTTTGTCATTAATTTTTGATAATTTTAATATAATGTGTCTTGGAGAAGGCCTTTTTGGCTTGAGATAATTGGGTGTTCTGTTACCTTCTTGGATTCCAAGCCCCAGCTCATTCCTTAGACTTGGAAAATTCTCATTAATTATTTGTCTGAATATGCTCTCTGGTATATTCTCCTTCTCTTCTCCTTCTGGTATACTCATTATTCTTATGCTGCCTTTCCTAATCATGTCAGCTAGTTCTTGTATTTCTCTTTCATTATTTTTCATTCTTTGGCCTCTCTTTTCTTCCTTCTGAATCATTTCTAGATTTCTGTCTTCCATATCACTGATTCCTTCTTCCATCTGGTCAGCTCTATTTCCTAAGCTTGCTATGTCACTTGTCATTTCTTTCAATGCATTCTTCATCTCCTGAAGTTCTATTTGGTTCCTTTTTAGGGTTTCAATCTCCTTGCTAAAAAACTCATTTTGCTGGTCTATTTTTTCTAAGTTCTTGGAATTGTTGATTTGGATTATTTTGCACCTCATTGAGTTTTTTCAGAAGTGCAATCCTGAATTTTCTATCATTTTAATTACATATTTCTATGTCTTTAAGCTTATTTTCTATAGATTTTTATCTTTCTTTCTGAGCTGCCTTGTCAACCTGGTTGTTCATGGTGTTTGATGGACTATTTTTCTGCCTGCGCATTAATGGGAGTGTATTCTGCCTTTTTTTTTTTTTTTTCTTCCCAGAAAGATTTATTATATAGAAGTCTCTGTTCGGCCTGTTGATAAGAAAGTGTTTTTCTCTTGATTTTCCAGTAGGTGGCGCCCAAGGATCTTGGCTCTTTGCTTTGAGGCTAATAATGCCTTTTTCTTTCTGGTATATTAAATATTCAAGTCCCAATTGGCTACCCTCAGTCCCAGCTCTGTCAGTGTTACTGACAGAGGTTTTTGTTTTGGTACCATTTGCTCAAATTCCCCTGGGGCTCTGCAGTGCTATGTTTGGGAGGATAGAGGGTGGTGGGAGAGTATGGGCTGTGTTGGTGGATGAGGATTACTGCTAGGCTCCATATCTCAGCCTCCTCCTTCACAACTGTAATTGCTAACACACAGCCGTTGCCTCTCTGCACTTAGTTCCTGCTCTGTTTTCTGCCCTGATTCCCAGGCTCCACTGAGTGGAACTCACAGATTGCTCAGGCAGGGCTGACCAGGGAAACTACCTTAAATTTTCCCCTCCCCTCTCTCCTGTAGGGAGCTCTGGCTGCATGAGGCAGCTTCTCTATTCCTCTTAACTTACCTCCCAGACTCTTGTGGTTCCAACCTCTGGAAGCTCTTAGACATAGATCATTTACTCAGACATGTTTGTGGGCAAGTTGGGTGTTATTTAATGAGTTTTAGATGTTCGACTTATTATTATTTCAATGGGAGAGATCTGAAGACATCCCTCACTCCACCATGCTTCTGATGTCACTTGCAACTGATTTCCAAATATTAATATTGTATCCTGCTACTTTACTGAATTCATTTATCAGTTCTAATAGTTCTTGGGTGGAATCTTTGGAATTCTCTACATACAATAACGTATCAACTGCAAATAATGACATTTTACTTCTTTCTTTACAATTTAAATGGCTCTTGCTTCTTTTTCTTATCTAATTGCTATGACTAGGACTTCCAATACTATGTTGAATAAAAGTGGTGAAAGTGGACATTTTTGTATTGTTTATGATTTTAAGGAAAATGCTTTTACATTTTCCCCACAGA
The DNA here is from genome assembly GCA_028627145.1 of Eidolon dupreanum. Taxonomy (NCBI): domain Eukaryota; kingdom Metazoa; phylum Chordata; class Mammalia; order Chiroptera; family Pteropodidae; genus Eidolon; species Eidolon dupreanum. The sequence goes on from CM053507.1 coordinate 59,623,725, forward strand.
GTATGATGTTAGTTGTTGGTTTGTCATGTGTGGCCTTTATCATGTGGAGATATGCTCCTTCTATTTCCATTTTGCTGAGAGTTTTTATCATATAAGGATGCTTGTTGAATGCTTTTTATGCATTTATTGATGTGATTATATAATATTTATCTTTCATTTTGTTTGTGTAATGAATCATGTTAAATGGTTTGTGTTTATTGAACCAACCTTGCACTGCAGAGATAAATTCTACTTGATGATGGTGTGTAATCCTTTTAATGTATTGATAAATTCAGTTTGCTAATATTTGTTGAGGATTTTTGCACCTATATTCATTAAGGATATTGGCTTATAGTTTTCTTTTATTGTAATGTCTTTGTCTGGTTTTGGAATCAGGGTAATGGTGGCCTTGTAGAGTGACCTTCAGAGCCTTCCTTCCTCTTGAATTCTTTGCAATAGCTTGAGAAAAGTAGGTGTTTTCTTCTTTGAATATTTACTAAAATTTACCTGTGAAGCCATCTGGTATACATCTTTTGTTTGTTGAGAGTTTTTGATTACTGATTCGATTTTACTAGTAGTAATCAGTCAGTTCAGATTTCCTGTTTCTTCGTTATTGAGTCTTGAAAGATTGAATTGCTACCCCAGCTGCTGCTCATCTTGGGCCCACAGATCCCCAAGAGTTGTCTGAGAAAGGCTGCAGCACAGGTTATGGCTGGTTGTTTGTTATCAAAAGTGCCTCCGGTGGTACATGACCCAAGAACTGCTGTTTGTTGCTAAAAGAGCCTTCTTCAGTGCACAGCGTAGGGTTGGTTGCCCAGGATCCAAAAGTGCCTTCAGAGGTACTGTGTGAATTGAGTGGGGCAGGACCCCCAGGAGTCACCAGGGTAAAGTGAGGTAAATTCACCAGGCTAATGTAGTTTCAAATTTGGCTGTGTGGATATTGTTAGTTACAGGAGGGCTATCCCTTACTCCCGTAGTGTGGGAATCAGACTTCTCCCTTACCTTTTGTGTGGGAACTGGACCTTACAATGTCCGGGTTGGCAACGCTAAAGGCTTATCTCCCGTTTCGCTGGACTTTCCTCATTTCCCTGCCAATTTACGTGCCCAAAATATTCCCACCAAGAAAGCCTGATTCAAGCTCCATATAAGTTTCAGGTCACCTCACATTAGCGCTGATGTCACCTTTGGCTTAGCCTGGCTATCACTCTGCTTAACCTTTGCTTAACTCCTTTGGCCTTGTGCATTCCTCCTCTGGGAACCTAACAGATATGGAGCCCGCTGGTTTTGCATCTCCACCTCTCCTACTAGTCTCAATGTAGCCTCTTCTTTATATCCTTAGTTATAGGAGTTCTATTTAGGTAGTTTTCAGATGGTTCTTGAAGTTGATTGTTCTATAATTTAGTTATAACTTTAATGTGGTCATGGGAGGTGGCAAGCATGACATTTACCTATTCTGCCATCTTGCCCAGAACTCTCTAGAGTTTTTAGATACAACACCAAAATCACAATCTATGAAAGAAAAATTGATAAAATGAACTACATCAAAATTAAAAACTTTTGTGTTTCAAAAGATTGTTAAGAAAATTAAAAGACAAGTATATATCTGGTGAAAGACTTATATCCAGAATTCATAAAGGATTTTTACAACTCAATAAGAAGAAAACCCAGTTAAAAATGAACAAAAAATAGAAATAGAAATTTCATCAGATAAGATATATAAATGGCTAAAAAACACATGAAAAGATGTTCAACATTGTTAGACATTAGGAAAATGTAAATGAAAACCACAGTGAGATACCACTTCACACCTATAAGGATAGCTGTAGTTACAGAGACAATATCTTACGCTGGTGAAAATGGGAAGAAACTGAAATCTTTAAACATTGCTGGTGGAACTGTAAAATATTATAGCCACTTTGAAAAAGTTTGACAGTATCTTGAAAAGCTAAATATAGAGTTACCATATGACCCAGTAAATACATTCTTAGATATCCCAAAAGAAATGAAAATATATGTTCATGTGAAGATTTGTATGTAAATATTTAAGACAACATTATTTATTAAAAAGTGGAAACAATTTTGATGTCAGTAAACTCATGAATGGATAGACAATATGTAGTAGTATATTCATACCATAGAACCAGTTAAGGAATAAAAAGGAATGGAATACTGATATTTCCATGATCTACAACATGGATGAGCCTCAAAAACATTATGATAAGTTTAAAAAAAAAGGCATGAAAGACCATATATTGTACGATTTAATTTATATGAAATGTCCAGCAAAGGGAAATCCATAGAGAAAGAAAGTAGAACAGTGGTTGTCTGGGGGTAGAGGGTGGGAATAAGGATTGACTACAAAAGAATACAATGGATATTTTGACATAATGCAAAATGGTTCTAAAACTGGATAGTGGTGAAGATGACAGAATTGTAGATATACTAAAAAATTATTTAACTGTTTGCTTAAAATATAGAATAAAATTGATTGATTTTATGATATATAAGTTCATGGATTTTATGATCAACAAAACTGTTTTAAAAAATTACCAATGAAGAACATTGGAAACGTGGTGGAGTGAGAGACATCCCCTTGAAACAACAATAAGCTGAACATCTAAAACTCAACAAAAAATACCCAAACTTCACACCAGCACTTCTGAGTGTGGGATTTACACATAAGAGATACCACAGGTCAGAACCCTGGGTGTCGGGCAGTGTACAGGGAGAAATAAAGAAGCTGCCTCTCATAGCCACTGAAGCTACCTGTAGGAGGAGGGGGAGGGGAGAAGGAGCAGTGAGTTACCTGAACAGTCCAGCCTGGGAAAGCTGTGAGCTCCATGCAGCCGGCCAGAGTCAGGGCCCAGTCATCAGGGCAGAAGGCAGAGAAGCAGGACAATAGATAAACAACAGTTGATTTTTCCGGCTGTGGCTGCAAAACCGATGCTGAGCCACAGTCCCCAACCCCCAACCCAGAGGGTCTCTCTTCCCATAATCTCTGAGACCGAACACTGTGGAGCCACAGGGAAATCTGAGCAAACATTATTAAAACTGTTGCTAACACTGACATAGATTGAAACTGAAGATAGCGTGCATGATTAACTATCTATCAAAAAATAAAAAGGCATTATTAAGGCTTTATATAAAGCAGGGATCCAATAGGCTTAGACGTCACCTACTGGAAACCAAAAGAGAAGCCCCTTCTTTGCAGCAAGCTAAAGAAAGATCTTTATATAATAAATCTTCTTTCTGGGAAAAAAAGTAGAATACACTTCCATTAATGCCCAGGGGGAGAAATAGTCCATTAAACACCATGAACAACCAAGGTGACAAGGCGTCTCAGAAAGAAAGAGAAAAATCTCCAGAAGATAAGCTTATAGACATAGAAATATGTGACTTAGATGACAGAGAATTCAGGGTGGTACTTCTGAAAAACTCAGTGAATTCCAAAAAGAGTCATTTCAACAATTTCAGGAATTGAAAAAACAATTAGATGAGCAGAGCAAGAAGATTGAACCCTCAGAAAGAACCAAATAGAACTTCTGGAGATGAAGAACACACTGCAAGAGTTGAAAAATGAAATAGTAAGCTTGGGAAATAGAGTCGACCAAATGGAGGAAAGGATCAGTGATATCGAAGACATAAATCTAGAAATAAATCAGAATGAAGAAGAGAGAAACTGAAGAATGAAAAATAATGAAAGAGAAATTCAAGAACTAGCTGATACCATCAGGAGAGGAAACATAAGAATAATAGGCATTCCTGAAGGCAAGGAAAAGGAACAGGCAGGGATTAAAAAGCATTTTCAGACAAATAGTTGACAAGAGTTTCCCAAATCTAAGGAATGAGCTGGAGCATGGAATTCAAGAAGTCAACAGAACACCCAATTATCTCAACCCAAAAAGGCCTTCACCAAGACACGTTGTATTAAAATTATCAAAAATCAACGACAAAGACAGAATTCTCAAGGCAGCCAGGAAGAAAAAACGGTAATTTACAAAGGTAAACCCATTAGATTATCATCTGACTTCTCAGCACAATCCTTACAAACCAGAAAAGAATGAAATCAAATATTTAAACTATTAAGTGAAAGGAACTACCAGCCTAGAATAATGTATCCAGCTAAACTCTCTTTTAGATATGAAGGAGAAATTAAGACTTTTTCAGACATACAATATTGAGGGAATTCTCCACTATGAGTCCTGTACTACAAGAAATACTAAAAGGAATCAGCTCACCTAAAACAAAATGACAAAAAAAAAATACATAATTAGGAGTAAAGTGACTATTGAGCCGATAGAAGCAGAGGAGTGCAACCCTTACTAAGAACAGGGCATTATAAGCTTAAATAATAAGATAATTGTTATAACAAGATAGTAATGAATGTTCGGCATACATAGAAACAAATTGAGATAACAATGACTGAAAAGGGAAGGATTCAAAGATCCATAATCTCAAAGAGGAAGGGAAAAGAGGCATGTGCAGAAGAAAATGGATGACTGTATATATATATATATATATATATATATATATATATATATATATATATATATATATATATATATATGTATTTATATAACTATCCTTTTCATATTCATAATGGTAATCACACACCAAAGATTCAGAACTGAAGTATATAACATAAAACAAGAAGCATCAGAGGGAAAACCCACAAAAGCCAACCAAAATAAAGAAAACAGAAAACAAGGACAAGGAAGCAATGGAAACACCTAGTTACCAGAGAGCAAAAGATAAAATGACTGTAAGAAGACCTCATATTTCAATAGTCACCCTAAATGTAAATGGACTGAACTCACCAAGGAAAAGGCAAAGAGTTGCAGAATGGATCATAAAACAAAACCCAACCATATGCTGCCTCTAGGAGACACATCTCAGCTCCAAAGACAAATATAGACTCAAAGTGAAAGGGTGGAAAATGATATTTCAAGCAAATGGCATTCGGAGAAAGCAGGAGTAGCAGTACTAATATCAGATGAAATAGACTTCAAAATAACAAAGGTAAAGAAAGATACTGAGGGATATTTCATAATGATAAAGGGAAGCATACACCAAGAAGGCATAACACTTATTAATATCTATGCTCCCAATCAGGGAGCCCTGAAATATGTAAAGCAGTTACTAACAAAACTAAAGGGAGAAACAGACCAAAACACTATCATAGTAGGGGACCTAAACACCCTACTGTGAGATATGGACAGATCATCCAAACAAAAAATCAATAAGGAAATAACATCCTTAAATGACATATTAGACCAACTGGACATAATTGACATTTACAGTGCCTTCCATCCCAAAACATCTGCTTATATATTCTTTCTAGTGCACGTGGAATATTCTTAAGGATTGACCGCATACTGGGACACAGAGATAGCCTCAACAAATATAAAAGAGGGTTAAAATCATACCAATCATACTCTCCGATCATAATACTTTGAAACTAGAGATCAACTGGAAAAAGAAAGCAGGAAGAAACACAAATACATGGAGATTAAACAACATGCTACTAAAGAATAACCGGGGCAGAGAAGAAATAAAAAGAGGGATCAAGAGATACATAGAAACAAATGACAATGATAGTACAACATATCAAAACTTTGGGGACATGGCAAAAGGGATCATAAGAGGAAAGTTCATATCATTACAGGCCTATCACCAAAATCAAGAATGAGCCCGAATAAATAACCTAACGCTTCATCTTAAAAAACTAGAAAAGGAAGAACAAATAAAGCCTAAAGTCACCAGAAGGAAAGAAATAATCAAAATTAGAGCAGAAATAAATGAAATTGAAAACAAACAAACAAACAAAAAGATAGAAAAAACAAATGCAACAAAGAGCTGGTTCTTTGAGAAACCTCTGGCTAGTCTCACTAAAGAAAAAAGAGAAAGACACAAATAAAATCAGGGATGAAAGAGGGGAAAATACATCACAGAAATATAAAGGATCATATAAGAATATTATGAAAAAGTATGTAACACCAAATTTAATAACCTAGAAGTAATGGACCTGTACTTAGAAAAATACAACCTTCCTAGACTGAATCAAGAACTGGAAAATCTAAATAGACCACCCAGCAGTATGGAAATTGAAACAATTATCAAAAACCTCCCAAAAAGTAAAAGTCCAGGACCAGATGGCTTCAACAGTGAATTTTACCAAACATTCGAAGATTTAATACCTATTCTCCTCAAACTTCCAAAAAATGGAAGAAGAGGCTATACTTCCAAACTCATTTTATGAGGTCAATATCACCCTTATACCAAAACCTGGTAAAGATAACACAAAAAAAGAAAACTTCAGACCAATATCTCTCATGAACACAGATGCAAAAATCCTAAATAAGATACTCGCAAACCGAATACAGCAACATATTAAAAGGTTTATACATCTCAATCAAGTGGGCTTCATCTCAAAGGCACAGGGATGGTTCAATATATGGAAATCAATTAATGTGATACACCACATAAACGAATTAAAAAATAAGAATCATATGATCATATGATCATATCAATAGATGCAGAAAAAGCCTTCGACGAGATACAGCATCCATTTATGATCAAAACACTTAACAAAATAAGTATAGATGGAAAATACCTTAACGTAATAAATACCTTATATGACAAACTCACAGCCAACATCATAAATAATGGTGAAAAACTAAAAACCTTCCCTCTATGATCAGGAACAAGGCAAGGCTGTCCACTATCGCCACTGTTATTCAATATAACATTGGAGGTCCTAGTGAGTGCAATCAAGTAAGAGAAAGATATAAAAGGCATCCAAATAAGAAACGAAGTCAAACAGTCACTATTTTAGGATGACATGATTCTCTATACAGAAAACCCTAAAGACTCCACAAGAACACTACTAGAAGCAATAAGCAAATACAAGTAAAGCCTCTGAATAGAAAATCAACTTTTAAAAATCCATAGAGTTCCTATACTCTAATAATGAAGTGTCAGAAAAAGAAGTGGAAAAAATAATTCCTTTTGCAATTGCACCCAAAAGAATAAAATATCTAGGAATAAATTTAACGAAACGTGAAGTACTTATATGATGAAAACACAAGACCCTATCAAAAGAAATTGAAGAAAATACAGACTTGGAAAGCTATTCTGTGTTCTTGGATTGGAAGAATCAACATAGTTAAAATGACCATATTACCTAAAGCATTATACAAATTTAATGCAATCCCCATCAAAATCCCGTTGGTATTTTTTAAAGAAATAGAACAAAAAAATCATCAGTTTTGTATGGAAGCACAAAAGACCTCAAATTGCTAAAGCCTTCCTAAGAACAAAGAATGAGGCTGTAGGCATCACTCTGCCTGCCTTCAAATTATACTACAAAGCAACAGTAATTAAAACAGCATGGTATTGACAGCAAAACAGACACACAGACCAGTGGAACAGAATCAAGAGTCCAGAAGTATATCCATATTTATATGGGCAAATAATTTTCAACAAAAAAGCCAAAATGTACAATGGAGAAAGAAAAACCTCTTCAGTAAATGGTGTTGGGAAAACTGGAAGCCACCTGCAATGAAACTAGACTGTTGTCTATCAACACACACCAAAATTTACTCAAATGGATTAAGGATCTAAATATAAAACCTGAAACGATAAAATGCATAGAAGAAAACATAAGAACTAAACTCAAAGACCTTGGACTTAAAGAGGATTTTATGAATTTGACCTCAAAACAAGGGGAATAAAAGCTGAAATAAATGATTGGGACTATATCAAACTAAAAAGCTTCTGCTCAGCAAAAAAATCATCAACAAGGGAAATAGACAACCATCTGAATAGGAAAATATATTTGCAAGCAATGCCTCTGATAAGGGACTAATATCCAAAACATACACAGAACTCATACAACTCAATAATGACACACACACAAAAAACAACAACAACAACCCACAAATGATCCAATCAAAAAATGAGCAGAGGACCTGAAAAGACGCTTCTCCCTAGAGGACATACTAATGGCCAACAAATGTTGGAAAAGATGCTCAACATCACTAGCTATTAGGGAAATGCAAATCAAAACCACAATGAGATACCATCTCACACCTGTTAGAATAGCTATAATCAGCAGGACAGGTAATAACAAATGTTGGAGAGGATGCGGAGTAAAAGGAATACTCATGCACTTCTGGTGAGTGAGACTGCAATTGGTACATCCACTATGGAAAAAAGTATGGCGGGTCCTCAAAAAACTAACAATTAATCTACCATACGATTCAGCAATTCCTCTATTTACTCCAAAGTCTTGAAAACACATATCCAAAAAGATATTTGCACACTGATGTTCATAGCAGCATTAAAAAAAAATGGCCAGGATATGGAAGTAACCAAAGTGTCCTATGATAAATGATTGGCTAAAGAAGCTGTGGTACATATATACAATGGAATATTATTCAGCCGTAAAAATAGATGAAATACTGCTATTTGTGACAACATGGCTGGACCTCAGGATAATCATGCTAAGCGAAATAAACCAGACAGAAAAGGTTGAAAATAGCATGATATCATTTATATGTGGGATATAAAACTAAAAGCAACAAACGAACAGGACAAACAGAGACTCATGGACATGAACTATAGATTTGTGGTTACCAGAGGGTAGGGTGTGGGGGATGAGAGGGAAGGTAGACAGTTAAAGGGGGCCAAATATGGGGGGCAAGGGGTGGGCGAAGTGGGTAAAAAGAATCAAATATATGGTAGCTGAAGACATCTGGACTTTGGGTAGTAAACACACAATTGAATACACAGATGTCAAATTATAATGTATACCTGAAAATTATATAATTGTATTAAGCAATGTTACTCCAATAAACTAAATTAAAAAAAATTGCCAATGCTCCTCTCAGTCAAATTAAGTAAAAATTGCTGGAGTGAGATTAGGCACTGGGGTTAAATTTCCTCAAGTAACTCCCATGTATAGATAGGGTTGAGAATCATTGGTCTATCACCATGCTGCTCCAAATGTGGTCTGAGGGCCAGTAGCATGGGCATCACCAGGGAGCTGCTTAGAAATGTGGAACCTCAGACCTACTGAATCAAAATCTGAATTTAAATACGATCCCCATGTGATGCAGATGCAAGTTTGGAAAACACTGCTCTACCACATAGCAACTGTCTTTGTTTTATATATCTTTACTTCTTTGCTGTTGACATGGAGAAACTTCTGAGATGTCCTAAATTAAATCATAGCAGGCTGGAGGGTGGAAGGAAGAGACAAGAAAAGGTTAATCAGTTAATAACTGCAGGATAAAATCAACAAAAGACTTCTTACATTCCTAAATGTATGTTGGAACTTTAACTTCCAGGTGGCTATTTCCACAATTATCTAAAAGAGAAATAGCCAGGCATCACCAACCCCCATAAACCTCCACTTCTTGCTTACATAAAAACTTTCAAGACTGTTGCCCATGAGTGATCCAAAGGAGCAAATACTTCTTCCTTATGGACTCTATTCCAGAACTAGCTCCACTTCACTCTCCCCAGCTTTCTTTATATATAGCCAATGTTAATTCTTTCAAAAACAACTTACATCTTTCTTTTCCCTACCTGTTGTATAAAAAATACCTGCCAGTTACAGGACTGAGGACATGTTGCCTTCTTCACCTAGCCCTGCCACTGGCAGTTTAGACTGGCCATCTTTACACATTAACAAGTGCCAACTTTCTCCTTCCTAATGTTCATTCACCTAGTTTTTCGGTACTTTTCTTTGCTTTTTGTGTGCTTTCCAGGTGGAACCAGTGCTTCTTGATACTGTAAAACCTGAGGCCAAATGCAGGCCCTCAAATACACAATCTCACAATCTAATTTTCACACTTTCCCTACTACATAGAAGTTTGGGTTCTCATAAAGCATAAGTTAAGAGAGAATTCTAGTGTAAATAATTTATTCCCAAGAGGGAAGTCAGTAAGTGAGCTAGGAAAGAAATGAAGCACATAAAAGAATGTTATCAAGTCAGATGCCACCATGAACAACTGGAGTTCAACCGCACTGGGGAACTATGGGAAGACTACAGAACAAGCTTCAGAGAATTATCCTAACCAAGGGGCAAAAAAGCTGAAGTATTTTCCACTGACTTCCCATCTGTTATTGGCTGAAGTCTGCTTCTGGAACCATTAACTCTCCAGCATTTCAGATTTGCCGAGAGTGTCCCCTTAGGTGAGAAAACAGAATCACAGGTGTTTAAAATAATAAGCAGCCTTCCATGGTGGGGTACATACCAACGAAATATCCTCTGAGAACTTCAGAGACTATTGGGAGGAAATGATATATACTTTACTCTGAGAAATAGGATGTAGATGAACAAGGGGCAACTGAACTTTCAAGTTAGTGGCTGAATGAGGAAAACCTTGGAAGACTAAGATATTCTGATTCAGAAAGCTTCTGGTGAATCACAGAAAAACAACTTTGCTTCAGAGAGGCCAAGTCAGTAATTAGCAACATGGAGAAAAAGCAATTTGAGTTAAACAGAAATGACATTTTATTTATCTTGTCATCTACACTGATGGCCACCTATGGGCCCTCTAAAGAAACACCCAGTGACCACTGGCCTTGACCTTTATTCACAGGGTAATGTTACAACTTTCAGATATAGCTCCAAACCTTATCTGGGTTGTGTGCTTGTGGATGCATAGTGTTTGGGGGTGGAAGAGGTAAAACAGGCACTTTGGGGCCCTACTGGGAGTCTAGGACCTAGCCCACTGATAGGCAGTTACTAAATAGAGCTGAAAGATTGAAGTCAGCCAAGCTGTCCTCTCATTTCAATGTGGCAATCTTCCCAGTTCAGGTCTTTGGTGGCAAATCAAATATTCTATTACATTATTTTCCAATTTCAGGCATTTCCCTAGCTGGATTCTGAAGTGGTATATTTTTCAAAAGTTCAGAAATATTGTCCTGCTCGCCATCTGCCTTGATGGCCTGACATATTGGAAAATGACTCTGGGACCAAAACATGTGTGGCCCAAGGACACCATCCTGCCACCACTGGCTTATGGCACCTGAGAGATTGTGGAAACACAAACCTGTCCACTTAGCTGAACCAAACACTGGGACTCGAGGCAAATGGCCTCTCCAACACTTTCTAGGTGACTATGGATTAGATTCACCCTAAAAACTTCATTTTCTCTGCTCTCCAATGAGTAATATGACAATTTGGCCTTTTCCAGTATGGTTATGCAGCATCTATAAGATATTGAAAGTACTTAATGCAGCATTTTATTACCAATTACATTGATTAGGTGTGTTTTCAACAATTGGACCTGAATTAAATCTGAATCAAGTGGCTTGTTTTTCACTCTCACTGCCTATTTCTCCTGTGAATCATTGTCTAAATTTTAGGGAACTACATCTAAGAATAATTCTTTGTAGGGAGCAAGGATAAAGAGCACAGCTGGAGCCAGAACTCTGCATCTCTCTCAGGAGCTAGCATGGAATAGCTAAAAAAAGACTTGAGCCAAAAATTCTGCACCCATTAGCCAGGGTGATGAAAAGTGATTAGCATTTAGCACAACCGTGGCAACCTTTAAATTTACACAAGGCTCTGCTCCCAGCTGCTTGTAAACTTGCTCATTTCAGCTCTTCTTGATACTGATGTCACTAATGGGTGACACAACTCATTTCCACAAGTGCTCCCATCCCTACTTCCTGCAGTCTTTTGATTTGATCCTGGAGGATTGTATCTGTGTATGCAGCTGAAGGGAAACCAATGTAAATGAGATAGGAGAGGGGCAAAGGGTTGAATGAAGAAGTGTCATCTGGATCTATATAAGCCTGGGGATTCTGTGATTGAGGCAGTGCTCCTTGTGATGGGATTGGTTGGGTTGAAAGGAAGTGTTTTGAGTTGGTTGAAACCAGACCAATGTCTTTTTTACTCTGATGAACAAGTCATGGTTATTCATTACTGAACCAAGCCATCTTAGAGTTAAAAGTCTGGTCTATTCTCCTTCTTGACATAGGAACCACTTCTACTACACCTATGACAAGTGGTTGGCCACTGCCTCTGCTTAAGGCAAGGGCAGCAGGCTCAGCTGCCTTCAGGGGCAAGGATGGTCAGATCAGTGAGTAAAATGGAGCTGAATCTAAAATAACAGGAAGACGTGGGGTCTGAGGAAAACTGATAAGCACATGCTTCATTGAAGGAAGCAACAGCTTCTTATCTCTACTCAACTGTCGAAATGCAGAATAGACAGAGAGGGTAGGAGGTGAACAATCATCTCAATTAAACATTGTTTTAAAACATCAAACTTAAAGAAAACACTAAGTGGGTAAACAATATCCATCCATATGCAAGTAACGATCATAGGTCACCAATTTACAGCCCTGGCTTAAGTGGATAACAGGGAGCACACCTCACAAAGCAGTCCATTGCATGTAAGAGCTTCTTTCACATATTCATCTCTTTCCAAATGTCTTGCACTATTGGTCTTATTCATTTTTTTATTCATTCAACAAATTTTTAATAAGCCCTTCTATGATATGGCATAGTGCTCCAACCAGGGGTTACAAGGAATTCCTGGGGATAACCCAGGGAATAAGACAAGCTTTCTCATAGAAAGTTCATTTTATCTATTGGGGGAGAATTCCCTAAGGTTAACTATCTCTAGTTCAAGCAGCCCCATTTTCTCCAACCCTTCCTAAAATGTCAGGGTTTCTCTTCTCATTTCTAGTTTGTTAATATCATTCTTAAAAATGTGGCAAAACACATGTAAAGTATTAGTTATGGAGCCCCATTCTGAAAGTGTTACAATTCTAAATTTTGTTAAGTAATTTGCTGAAAATATGTAAATGCATTGCTATTCAGTATACCTACCACCCTTTTACGGTTTATCTGGATTTTGGTATGGGCACATATCTTCATTTCCAAGAATCCTCAGACATAAAGTGCTCCACGAACATTTTTGCACCCAGCAACTACAATCTGTTTTCACATTCTTCATAACTTAATGGAACACAGTACATGTATAGCCAAGCTTATTTGCTTTCTGTGCTTGTATTTCCAAAGGTCACAGATTTCATGCCGAAGTGCCACATAATATAAGCACTTCCAGGAGCACTTGAGAAAAATAACATTAATTGCCTGAGACTCTAATTGGCTTTATAACAGTAGCCAGGCCAGTAACTGGGAAAAGACCCCCCCAGAACAGCTGTCAAATACACAACGTGGCAGAAAGGCATCAAATGCCAAGGGTCCTTCCTGCATAAAAGTGACATTTGAGAGGCCCACACAGACCCAGTGATCAGAAAAATTTTCCTCTATGTGATGATTTTCAAATCTGCTTAATTTAAAATGGTTTCTGTGGAGCATACAGAACATGCCACATTTCAGCTCTGGCTGGCACAAAGCTACACTTGGAGGAGAAAAACCCCAAATCTGCTAAGTCATTAGATGAATGTTTAGGAATGTACACAGTGATTAGGCCACAGTTACATAATTTATCCAGGCTTTGGTAGGTGCATATTTTTGTAATTAGAGATGATTTGGGGAGGACCAAATGGAAATCAACAACCTCGATCTGCCAAGAAAAACACACTTTAGCAATCATACAAGTATCCTCAAATGATTGTCCTGTTTCTCTTCTCTCTGCACATTGGGCATATGCTCTGTCTCTTACCATAGTTTTTTTTTACCTCTTGATTATAATATGAGGTGAAAAAGCTCAGGCTTATAAGAATTGTGAATATTGGTAGTCAGTCATCCCACTCGGGTTTTGTGTAGCTAAAAGAAAAAAAGGCAGAGAATTGGGAAATCAGTGTCTGAATCCTGAATCCTACGGCATAATATTGACCAAGTAATTGAACCATCAAAATGATTTTCAGGGAGATTCAAATGCATATATAGAAATGAATTGAAAAATACGAAGCACTGTGCAAAACTACTGAGGTACTATTATTGCAGTTCTTATTTTCCCACAAATGATGCCTATTCTAAAATCTTAACATAGTTACGACTGTCTCCCATTTTTTAAAAATTTAACCAGAACTACAGGATTAATTCTCCAAAGCCACTTTTACTTCTTGTTTCAACTTTGCTTTCTCCAACAGGTTGCCAAATAGTGATCAATGGGTTAGATTGAGTTTACAGAGATATTTTATTTGACTTGCAATGTTTTGTTCATTTTCATTTACTAAATTGCCTCGTTCATTAATATGTTATATATAGAATTTTTCAGATTGACATTTTCATAATTTCCAACTTCTAGTTCAGATTTCCTACTTCTATTGAAAAACGAGAAGGTCTGACAATGTTGGATTGGATTTCTACAGCTGCAATTGCTGCAGCTGAGTAGCAACTGCCCAGAGCCTGTGCACTCTCCACTGCCCCATGGTTTCCACCTGGCATGCATCCTTCACTCACTTCTTCGGCCTAAACCCCACGGGCTTTTAAACTTCGCCTCCTACTCTTTCCTTGTTTGTGTCAGAGATGAATAGTTCTCTAAAATACCAAAAAGAATGGAAGCAAGAAGAGTAAAGAGAAGCAATGAGACTGAATATGCAAGTTATGGGACATTAATAAATAAGAACAGAAGTATCAAACAGCTCCTATAAGAAGCAGTAGAGCAAAGTGGTTAAAAGTATCAATAAAATACTAAAGCAGTATCCAGTCATGGCTCTAGCCCTTAGTACTTTAGGAGAGTTACTTAAGCTCTCTGGGCTTGTTTTCTCTCCTGGAATATAAGAATAATAATAGTTGTTTTTTTGGAATTCGTTTGGACAACAGGATTTATTAAGTACCTGCTATGTACCAGAGACTCTTCTAGGCACTGGTAATACAATAATAATTAAAACAAAATCTGCACTCGTATAGTTTATGTTGAATGAGTGTAGCCATGCTTAACATATAGAACAATGTCTGGTACATAAATACTCAATAAATGTTAGCATTATTATTATTATTCACAATATGCTATCTACTCAAAAGTAATTATTTAAATCAGGAATGGTAAATCTATTTACGCTTGTATTTTATTTCCTGATAGTAGCTACCAGAAATATAGTGTTCAGAATGAGTCCGAGGCCTTGTCAGGCTCACCAGAAAAAAGTGCAGTAGTTAATTATTGACATGGGCTTGATTTATAAGTATGGAAATTTGTTTGGAAGTTTGCCATCCTGGCTTAAAGAATACTTAATTTCTGAAAATGTAAATTTCTGGCTCTCTTGTCAGTGTTGACAGTCTTTCTGAGACTTCTTGTTCAAAGAGAAACAAAATCATGTCCAAGTTTTTTCTTTTTAGCAGGCAGCTAAGAAGGGCAAGACCATGTTCTGCTGTTGCAGATGTGCCGAGAACATGCAAAGCTCCATGGGCTACTCACCTGCCATTAGGGAGGGCTTGAAGATGTCTGTTCCAATAAACAGCTGTAAAGATGACCCTCTCAGAGCTGCAAACCCAACTCAAGGGAACTGAAATGCCTGCCCAGGGAGGATACATTTCTCTTCAATAAAATATTTAAAAGGAAAAAAAGAAAGAAAAAAACATTTGAACAAATCACATCACAATACCCAAGAGTTAGCCCCTAGCAGGCCTGGAGGCTGAAACTCTTTGTGGCAGCACCTGTGCCCTCACTGACGTCTCAGATTTGATTCCCCCATATGCCTGTTCTCATGCAATTCCTGAGTAGGCAAGAGTGGAAAGTCATTGCAAGTTTCTTTCTTCACAGACTAATCCAAATGTTCACGCTTTGCAAACTCCTCCGGGGCAAAAATGAAATAAAACTTTTCCTAACAATATTAAATGTAAACCTACTGGGCTCCCTTGAAGCTTACACCTGCCACCCTAGCCCAGGGCTTCTTGATGTCTTCCGTCAGAATTACACGTAACAGCCAAGTTCATAGGGATAAAGAATTCACAGTCACAGGCTGCTGATAGGAGAGGTTATTGGGTAATGAAAGAGAAGAGCAGGTCTGGGCCTCCAAGTCAAAGTAGAACAGCTAAGGTGACAACCTTTTGATTTCCCTATGGGAGTTGGAAAAACAAGGAATGTTTTTCCCTAGGCCCAACACAAAAAAGTTGTAAGACTTTGTTTACCAAATCTAGGGTTTTTTGTGTGAGGAGTTCATTATGACTGAGGTTGTGTTTCAGGGATGAAAACAGTAGTTATCTGTCAACCTAGAGATACAGACCTTATTTGGGCATGGACGTTCAAGGAGGTAGACTGGTTCTGGGAGCTCTTTGGGTTGCACACAGTAGTGATGCAGGATTTTGAGAGCCTGGGGCTCACCCCACTCCAGTGCAATAGCTGTGGATGCCAAAGGCCTGAAACAGCAGGCCCTTGGGGTTTCATAACATTAGCAAAGAACTCCCAATCCAAGCCTCCTGAGGAGGCATCTGAGCTGCCCTCTTCCAATGCACACATGGGCTTGGACAATTAATCCTACAGAGGTCAACATAATGTGCTCACAATTAGAGGCCTCAGGATTTCTCTATAATCTCAAGAGAGAGTAGAGATACCATCTAAACTATAACTGATTACACACAGGCTCTACCTCAGTGATTCTTATTTTGTATGACGTGAGTTGCCTCTTTAGCAGGGACACAGGGACGTTCTCTAATTATCCCCATTTTGCAAAGGATAAAAATGGAGCCTATGAGAGCCTAACGTTCTCCAGCTCAAGGTATTTGGGATCAATAATCCTGCCCACAACCAAATGCTTGCAATATTCTAAGAACTGAGAAGTCTTCTACTTCTTTTTTCCCTATTCACATAAGCTGGGACATTGCAGCTAGCAAAAACCTTTACAAAAATGCTTATTATGTCAGCCAGGTCTGGGGCACTTAATCTATGACCGTGTCAAGCAAAACCCAGAAATGTTTCCCACCTTCCTATTAGGCACCAAGCTTAGAAAATCATGTAAAACAATCAAGTTGGCTGCTCACAAAGTCAGCAAAAAAATGTTTATATAATTAATCTTCATCATGGCAGTTCAGTCACATTAGTGTCAAATATACTACAAGAATAAATGTAAATTGTAGGTGCAAATCAATTTACTTTATGCATTCAGCAGCAATTCCACTTGCCTTCACATACACATTTAATAGCTGTTTGAGGCATACAAATAAATAGTTACTGGTCTTCAGAAAGATGCAAGTCTGCATCTTGTTTTGACAAAGACCTGAGAAAAAACAACAACAAGAACAAAATAGCAGTATCACAACACCATAGACATTAAGAGATGCTCAAAGAAGTACCAAAAGCACTCCCAGGGGAGAGAGGAAGCACTAGCTAAGTTGCTCATTTTCTCTTTTACCTCTTTCTGTTGTTAACAGTCTCCTTGCTATTAAACCATGGCATTATTGGTAAGAAGGATATTGGAGGAGTCCCCAGATAAAGAATGAGTCCAGACTTCAAATTGCAATGGAAATGGCTTCTTTTTCCACTGTGAAATGTGAAGTGTCCTGGGGATTTCCTTTCTGTTGCCCTGGAGAAAACAGAAACATTTAAAAAGCCTCTGGAAATGCAAAGATTTTTGAGCCAGGTAAAATGCTTCAGAAAAGTGTAACTAGGAGGGTGCCTTTTGACCTACCTTTGCCCAAAAGTTTCATTTTTCAATTCTCTGTCTTTTTGGCTGCTCTCAGATAGGTAGAAGTAAGAGGCTTTCTCTACTTTGCAAAATGCTTATCTGTATTTTGGCAATAATTTCCTTTGAACCTTTAATGAAAATTACAGATATTGATTGGGTTCAGTCTTATCATCCTCCCTTTTCCATAATTCCCTTTCTCTCCCATGAGAATATATTTTTCAGTTTTCTTACAATGCATACCTTTGAGTATAATTATTGTATTAACAGTCTCATTAATTAAAATGTGTGGGTTGGGGAACTCTGATTATTAAGTGCTAATAAAGAAAAACTTTAATTTTTTAATGCTTGTTGTTGATAATCTCTCTCTGTAATGTCTATCTATCTTCCTTCCTTCATTTCACTCTCATTTCTACAGACCAAAAACAAAAAACAAAAAAGCAAACAAAAAGCCTCATAACTTTCAGCACATGGTTATCCAAATTCATAGGAAAAGAAATTAATATAAGCAATAAGTGGCTGCAAAAGAGGTGAGCCTACGTCAAGTTTCAGATACGTGCAATCATGACTATGGTTTAGCATTAAGTTTAGCTCTGAGTTCCCTGGCAGGCAAAGCAAAATAATAAATAGATTTCATTTTTTAATTAAAAGAAGCAAAGTAGTTATTAAGAAAAGATAAACTTTTTGAGGGCACTAAGGGCACTGCAATCTAATAATAGTTACCTAAAGGAAGGTTTATGTGACTTTTCATTTGTCAAGTTGGACCGATCTGTTGTCACATCATTAGACCACTGTGATTTGGGCAGAATAAAATAGTTTTCCCTCTCTTCGCATTCACCCCTCCACACAAGTGTTTTACTTGATTTAACTAACTCTTTTGATTAGAAATTGAACCTATGTTGAGATTATCTTGGTTTTTATAGTTTATCAATGGAAAATCAGTGAAAATATAGTCCTATCACCACCTTCTGTTATTTCCATATTATTTTCTTACAAATATTTTGGCTAGTTTGACATAGCAGCCTTGACACCATCCTCTGCCCAAAATGCTTCAAAGATCACCTTGGTATTCTAATATCAGTCAGAGACCCAAAGATGAATCAAGAATGATAGTACCATACAGATTTAAGGAGCTACAGAACTAAGGCACCAAAATACATTTTCTAGGAAACTTTGAGTGCCAAAGCCTGATTTCAGGTTCTGTCTGAATAAATTATGCTAAAATAAGGACCAATCAATTCTTTTTAACTCAAGATCTCAGTTTCATTATACTCATAACTATCAAGCTGTCATAGAAATTCAGTATTTCAACATCTAGACTTTTTTCTTGTTTGCAAAAGAAAAGGCATAGTGATGCTCGGTTAGAATATATGTTCTGATTTCTAGTTTAGAACCTGATGGTATGTATATTTCAAGTAAGTGCTTTTAATTTTTTTGCAATAATAGCCCAGAAATGTAATATCTCAGAAGGTCCCTGTCTTATTTACTTTTCTTACATTTCATCTGTAATGCCTTTAATTTCTAATTTCTATCTTTAATTTTTGGGATTTAAGCTTTATGTTATGAAATGCAAACCTCAGCTATTATATGTTAACAGTTTTAACATTTACATTTGGAATAAAAAAAAAAACAAGGATATTCAGTGGGAGAAAGCACAAATTTCTTAGCCTTTATTTCCTCATCTATAAAATGGCTATATTAACAATAATGCCTATCTATTAAGACTGATTTGAAGATTAAGTATGTATATGTGAGAAAGTTTGTCAACCATAATTTTATATTCACTTCTTATTTATTGTCAATATTCGGCCAAAGTTGTTTTCTGAAGATAAACACAGAAAATCACAATGATAACAGGAAGCATTATGGAATACTAAGCATTCTAAGCACTTTAAATGTATGAACTCATTCGAACCTCACAGCAACCTTAATGCGGTATTATTATTATTATTATTATTATTATTATTATTATTTTCCAGATGAGGAACCTGAAGTACAGAAAGGATAATACATTTTCCAAGGTCATCGTCAGCAAATGTCATAGCTGGGATTCAAACCCAAGCATTAAGTGCACATGTTCTTAATTTTACTGTATGTTCTCAGCACATGGCTATAGTAAGTGTTATTACTATTAATAAGTGTACACACATACACATACAAAAAGGATTCCAATCATCAAGTTTAGAAAGCACTGGGTTAAATGCTGCACGACTCCTTGGATCCTTGAACACGCACTGTGAATCTCTAGGAAGGAGGTGTGGTTGGCAGTACTTCCCAAGACCAAATTGAACCAGGCCTGTTTCTTCGTGAGTGTTTCAACAGGTCAGCATTCCATGGGAAACATTTTGAAAATGCTATCGTGTAATTTATGATAACTAAGCAGCAATGACATACTAACTGAGGGCTGGCAAAACAACCTTTGAGGTAGGGGAAACAAGCATATGCTAACTTCATCTATAGATGATCTCCATTTTACTCATGTCCTAACACATTAAGTACCATTTTTACAAATAGGTAATCATTGCAATCCTCTTTGGTACTACAGGAGATATTTTTTTCCCACCCCAAGGTGGTTCTCTAAAGCTGACATTTGGAGATGAAGAATGCCTAAGAAGAAGCTGAACTTTCACACACCTTGTTGCTGGGAGATACCATAGATCATGCCAGGGGAGGACTGAGGGAGTTCTAGGAACCAGTGATCTGCAAGTGATTAATGACAGCAAGATGACCCATTCACCCCTCCCAGTCATTTCTCTACCTGAGCATCTGGAATTACCTTCAGGGCATGTGGTGAGAGAGGAGAATGGGATTTGTTTCAAATCACTAAAGTCTACAATCACCTTTATAGAAACTGTCTCTTCCTCAAGGTAAATGGATCTTTGCTTATTTAATTCTTTACTTTGTTACTAACACAGCTTACAATTACTCCCAAAACTCCCTACACAGACACACACACACACACACACACACACACACACACACACACACACACACAAAGACACACCCACCCTATTCCCAGTCAGGGAGGAATCATAGTCCTGCTCTTACTAGCTTAACACAAAGACTAAAATACCTTAAAGATGTATGGATCTGCTCAGCCTCATCAAGTTGTGAACCACAGGAAAAAGTTGAAGTGAAAAAATATTTGACTCGCTTTTTAGAATCCCATAAGGACTTATTAACCACATTGGATGTGGCCAAACATGTCATTATCATTAGACTTGACCATCACTCAACCTCATCCCATAATATGTTCCTACCCTGTATATTCATGGTAAATCGACAGTTATGTTAAGATATTAGTAGTGGGGTGAGCCTAGAAATTAAAAAATCTGGAAGTTCACATGAAATCAATGGTGAGAACAACCTTATTTGTATTTTAGCCATATAATGCTACTCCTCTGAATGATTTAGGCAATTAAGAATAGATTTTACTGTTATCTGCATTTATTCCTTCAGCTTTGCTATCAAAATGTCTCTTGCCTAGAATTCACTTCTCTTCATTCTGCTACCTCTTTCCTGCCCAAGCATCCCCCTCTCATAGTCTAACCTTTTTTAAAAACAATAAAGGTATAGATAGAACCAAATTCTCAAGACAAACACTTTATATTTAGAATTGAAATGGTTTAAAAAACTGCTTCTCCCCACATGGTCTTTCTTCACATGGTTGCAGATTGGCACCTCTGAATGGAATCAATGAATTGTTTTCTTGCAGTACTTTGTAGGAGATCAGTGGTGTCTGTAACATGACATTTGTGCCTCAATGGTATTGAGTTTACTCAGGTAAAATACCTTGAACAGAACAAGAGTTGTAGTAGTACTATGAACCAATGGTTTCCTGAAACTCTTGATGAATCTGTTGGGCACATTACTTCACAGGTTGAAATAAAACTGATTCCAGTGTTGAAATAAAATATTTAATCTTTCTAGAAGAATTATAAAAGCAGCATGGAGAGAAAATAAAAGAACTGGTTTGGAATGGATATTTTTGGTTAATTCTGGTTATCAATTGGGTCCTCTGAGAAGTAAATGCTAAGATTAAGTTAGGAGTACAAAAGATTTTTTGGAAAGTAACATTTGTGAAAGGACATGGAAGGAAGCTAAATGGGGCAGGGAGGATCTTCAGACTCTATATAAATCTGATAGCCCAACAAAACTTTGCAGAGCATAGACTGCTCTGTGCTAGAGTTTTCCATTGGGCAGAAAAAATTAAGTCCTCATACCACTGTGCTGCTCAGTCATTGGCCTGGGCTACCCCGGAAAGAGCATGACCTTGGCCCCAAAACTAGGGTCCACTGAAGGAGGTAACAGCTGGAGGCTATCAGCTAACCGTACACCTCGCAGCTGAGTAAGGGGTCTTTTCTTAAAGAAGAATCTCAATTACACATGTCTGCTGAATGACTCCCAACATTCATTCCATCTCTTCCTCATTGTGGAACAGATATACAATTTAAGTTAATACAGAAGAGCCTCTAATTATGCACTCTTAATATGGGAACTCTTTTTGATGCAAGCTGCTATAAATATGAGCAAAGAAACATACCAGAAAAAAAAAGCACATTAAATATGGCCACAAAAAGCATTTGTGGTCTTTCTGACTTATGAAGAGAATCTTCAGCTTTATAGATATAGTCTATGGATTTAGAAAACATGTTAATTTATTACCGATTGATAATTATTAGGATAAATTAACTGAAATATAACTGTCACTTTAGAGAAACAAGATCAGGAAATGAAATTACATGACAGATAAGTTACATTTATGAAGAAAAGAGCTTTTAGGTAGAAACTGACAAACACAATCATGTTGAGAAATTTTATCACAACTCTTTTAGTCACTAGTAAATCAAGCAGACAAAATAATTAAAAATATATAAAATATTTGAGCATTAGTTAAATTTAATCTATATTGATATATCTTATTAAGACACTTATGGAAATTGTTTCAAAAGCAAAGATCAAGAGAAAAAGAACTGTAGAAATCTCTGAATTGCTCACCCTTTTCCTCTCTCTATGGTTTCTATTAGCCCATCTGTCCTGTCCTCACAGGCTTCCTGCATTCAGAGCATACATGTGTCTTGTCCTCCACACACCAAATATTGTCATCATCTCCCTGCCCATGCCCCAACATGTATATTCACATCAGTGCTCTCTGTCCTTAAGCAGCTGTGGCTATGCCTGCCTCACAGCTGTTGGGTGCCTTGGCCAGTGGTACAGGCAACCAGATTTGCAGGACACAGGTCACCTTGTCTTTATGGATTCTATACTTGCAGGTCTAATTACACAGGAGTGTTCTAAAGGTCTTTGGAATGAAGCCTGAAGTTCTGAGGGTCTGACCCAGGTGAATGGAGCTTGTAAATGAACTTAGCAGATAGCCTAGTACCCACCTATCCACTGGCCTCATTTTCTACTAATCAGAGTTTGTAGTGTCTCTCTCTGTAGGAGTATGGAGTGGGGAGGGAGGGGTTATTTACAAATTTTCAATCACACATTACTATACTTTATAGAATAAAATTCATGTTCTAGGAGCATTTCAAATTTAAATATTTTCAAAGGTCTCCCTTATGACCGTTGATGAGTCTAATTTTTTTTGAAGTTTATTATAATGAATCTATATAGAACCCTGCCTCCCACATGAAGAATATGACTTTTTAAACATTCATGAATCATTTATAAAAATGAGCCACATTCTAGCTCACAAGTCATAAAAATAAAAATAAAAAGACAACCACAAAGATTTAGAATTAGAATTTGTATTCCATACACACACACACTCTTAACAATTAAAATAGATATCAATGACAAATATTTAACTCAAAAATTTCTCCCAAACATTAGTAAAAATGTCAGTCAGTATCCCAAAAGGAAACAGATGGTTCATTCAGATTAGGATAATCCAAGAAGGGCTTAGCCAAGGGAATAGTTAAAAGATGTGGGCAGATGTAGGGAAATCACAAGGAACAGTGTAGAACCCCAGAGTTAATATGAGTGGAATGGTTACTTTCCTTAGCTCTGTAGAGGCAAGATGCAGAAAAGATAATCAGAGCTTAGAAGAAAAAAGTCATGTGAGGGGGCAACCTTGAGAAGAGAAGTGACTTTAGGTTGAAGGTACAGCCATCCAGAGGCCCTACAGAGGCATCAACATTTACTCTATTCCTGGTATATTTTACAGCCACTTCAACTAAGCCACAACACACAGTAGATAACACTAACTTCTTTCAGACTGGAAAGCAGTATGTCTCTTTATTGTCCTCTCAGGAGGCCCAAGCAGACAATGTACAGAGGTGACCTTAAGTATTTTATCTGTTTCTTTTCAGCAGGAAAAAAAAGGTCCCTTAGGTGCCACACATAGGTTATGTCAGATAAAGACAGCCCCAGAGAACAATGCCTAAATCAAGATGATTGCCACAAGTCTCTTGGCCAGATGCTTTGAGGGCATGCATATGGCCTCAGGGTTTAGGGAAAATACTTGGCTTTGAATTTTTTTCTCCTGAGATTGGATCGCTCAAACTGTGATCTGAAAACTTTCCATTTTCACCCTGGAAAAATTTCTTCTAGGCCTTTCCTCCATTTTCAAACCTTCGGATACATCCAGGTTTGATAGAACCCTGACTTTTAGGACAGTATTTCTTTGCATAGGCTGCTCAGCTGCCTATATTCAACTTCCACTAGGAACACAGAACTTGCTTTGAAATCACAATAAACTTCTGTAACAAGTCATCGCTAAACATTCTTACACCACTGCTTCTACTCCATGCAGTCATTAATTACACCCAGGAACTGTAGAAGCAGCCCCCATAATTCCTGGAGTGAGGCAGCATAGAACATTCAGTACTAACTCATTTTGCATTAGTGCTTACTTAGTAGCATGAAATCTTGACTCTTGGCACCAAGAAGTTAATTACTCTTGGAGTATTATACTTAGATGCTTTGAGTTTAATTACCTTGTAATTTTCAGGTCATGTTATTACCATAAAGTTACATGATTTTGCAAATTTATTTACAGCCTATAAAAAGAAAATGACTTTGGAAATGAATGTTACTAAATTGGCCCCTTGTAAAAAGCTCTTTTGTTGTTTAAAAAAATTTTTCCTACTGTGAAATGTGGGCTGCTCAAATGCCTACTTAAAAGTCAAGAATCAGAATCTTGAAATAAAGATATGAGAGTACTTAAAGAAGAGTTGGGGATCAGGCAGGTGGGCAGAATTCAGAAAGAAGACCATTAAGGTAAATGGGTCAGTTATAGGAATGGCATATATAGGCCAAGAGTTTAGTCAGAATCTGAAATATTGGTAAAATTTAGGATTCAAGGGTCAGAGATTAATAAACAATTAACGAGTTTTGTTCAATGGACTTCACAAAAGTCTGAGGTGAGCTGAATATTGCACTTAGTAGAGACTATTCTATTCTGTCCTCAGTATATTTATATAACATAAAAGAATAAAGTGAGACACTTGTAGTCTCTAGGAGAAGTCCAGACTGTTTTCTTCATTACTTATCCTAACCTGAATCCTATCTTCTTAGGATCAGCAGTAAGAAACTTGGCTTCCCAAGGAGGGAAAAGTTGCTGAAATTTAAGAATGTTGGTAGGATGACTTTAAGAGGAGATAAAATTCATTTGTGGGCATGGTCTCTCCCTCCCTTCTTCCTTGCTCCCCAGAGAGATAGTAAGAGCCTAGGGCTGTTCCTGCAGGGCTGGCATCTCATTATCTCTTTCCTTCCTGTCAGATAGCTTTGGAAAGGAAACTAGTCTTAGTACAGCTTCATCATTCATTGTTGGTAGACTTCGGACATCTCATCTCATGGTGATTGAACTAGAGTCCTGTGTGTGAACAGTTTGGGACAAGATGGGACAGTCAGAGACATCCTCACAACCTGGTTTGTCTGAGGCTGATTAGGCCTAATTGACTTTGAAAAAAGAAAACTTCAATTTGGTCAAACTATCATACTAGAACTCTGACTTTGTGTTTAGGTTTAACCACAATGATACCTTATCACCCTATTACTGATTACTGCTCCTAGGCATATATCTATCATGAGGATCTTGGAAGAAATGGGTAGCTTATCCAAGACAGATTTGTATGTTCCTGGGGCCTTTGGCCATAGGAACAACATGTAGCATATTAGATGTACCTTGAAGTCCAAGAGCCACTCATTAATGGTCTAGTATAGGGGTAAATGGTCAATTTCTATGAAAATATGGCTTATTCTTCTCGATCTGTATTTTATTTTTCTGGAGACTTTCTTTCCATTTCTTTGCCTCTAATTATGGGCCTCTTCCTTTTCTCTACTTATTCCCCCAGCTACTGGTACACTACTTCTCCCCAAACTACGTACTGGCTATTCTACCTTATTTCCTCTTTATCATGCCGTGACTTCCATCCTCTACAGCACTGCTAAACCAAGTTTCTTATCATCCCAGCAATATTACTTGGATGAATATTCTCAGTAATACTCAAATAGGACATTTTACTACCCATCTGAGAGCAAAGAAAAAGAACGTGTTAATCTATGAATAAAGTGAGCTCATCATTAACCAACAATTGATTATTCTCAGACTGATACTGACCATTTTCAGACTGAAATGCCTAAAAGGGATTCCCAGGTCATAAACTTTGGCATTTTCAAATACTAAATTACCTTTTAAGAGGGCAAATTTTACTTTTAAATGACATTATATGCTAAAAAGTCACATTATCGGATTTAAATATTATCAAATAATAATTTAAAATAAATAAATACTTTACGCAGATTATTTGATTTATGTTATGCCTACATTCCAGAAACTGTAAGCAATAAGTACACTCATTAAATGTTGAAACCAAAAAGGCACACCATATTTAGCAGCTTGAGGTTTTATTGAAGTTAAACCAGCTGGTGGCGGTTTGGTAACTAAAGCTATATCACAACTCGCTAAAAAGTCTGTAAGTTGCACTGAGCTGGAGGCAAAAAGGCTGTCATGTGAATTTAGGCTGTAGGCAGCAGTTATCTAATTCTTGTTAACCTTCAGGCTAGAATTTTGTTTCGGGGGCTAAGTTTTACATGTGGCCACCTATATATTTTGCAATTTGTGCACTTCTGAAAAAAGCTTCTTATAAAAATTAGATAATGTTCTGCTAAAGGAAACTGTAAATTCATTGACTTTATATTTTGAAATAATTGTTGTTACTAAGGACCTCAGATATGATTGCTAAAGACAAATCTAAATTTAAAATGATAGAAATTATGATGAGATAGTGTCCCTCAAAGACTAAGGAGGTAGCATCCGTGCAACAAAAACAAAGCAAAACAAAACAAAAGCCATTATGATAGTGGTCAAACTATGGTCTCTTTCATCAAGTTGAGCCCCCTTTATTGTGTTAATTTGGTATGTTTATGTAAGGTACTATTGTACTACAAAAGAGAAGCAACTAATTTTGCCTAGTTGGGTTGAATAGTAGGCAAGAGATGATGTTAATGATTAATGAAAGACCTCACAGAGGAGGAGATATTTAGGCTGAATTTTGAGATATGGATTGAAGGTTGTCAGGTGAAGGGCCTGGGGCAGGGGTGGAAGGAACATGTGCCACATATATCAAACAAAAGAAAGATGTGTATACAAAATGTTAGAGTACTCTACTAAAAAAATCTATGAACATTACCTGTTCATGGTCCCTTCTAGATAGTCTGTCACATCTTCAGCTCCTAAAAGGAGTGACTATATACATGCAATCTGCTCATGCTGATTGAATCAAAGATGATACCCTACCCAATACATTGGTTGTTAAGTAACTAATCAGATGGTCCTTAGAGAATATGAACTAATAGATCAGAGGTAATTAAGCTGAAAACTTCAAACAAGAGCAGCCGTAATGAGCCATCTGTGGTGACTGCATTAGGCCATGTGCAGGGCAAGAAGCAGAGGAAGCTGATCCAGAGATAAGCAAGAACTGAAGAGACTCACAGAAAAATCAATGATGAAAGAACCACATGTATTTTGTTTTCTGCCTTATGATGCTGTATTAGTCAAAATATTCCAGATTACTGTAGCAGGGGATCACAAACTACAGCCCTTTAGATAATCCAGCCCAGGGTCTGTTTTCGTAGCCTGAACTATGAATTGTTTTTACAATTTTAAGGGTCATAAAGAAGAAGGACAAAGGGAATCAACTACCTATGCAGCCCACAAAGCTTTTATAGAAAAAGTTTGCCAACCCCTGCAGTACAGCAACAACCATCATCAAAACTGAGAAGCTTATAACAAGAAAGGTTCATTTTTCAATCATGCAGCCTATCACCTTGGAGCTTCTCTTCAAGTCCCTTACTCCAGGAAGGAGGCTGACAGAGCAATCTCATGATGAATACTGTCATACTGTGCTGGCAAAGGGAAGGAGCTCTGGAAAGTTTTGCACCAGCAATTAAATGTTCCAGCCTGGAAGTGACCCATTCACAACCATGTCAAACACATTGGCCAGAACTGGTCACAGATTCACCCACCACAATGAGAAAAACCATCCCATTATATACCACAAAAGTACAGAACCAGAAATATTTGATCAATAGCACTAAAGACTAAAAAAATTCCTGAAAATTGTTGTATCCATAACTGAACTACTTGGAATAAAGTTCTGTTCCTCTGAATGGTAAAAAGTCTTAAATAAAGGGAAATTACAGGAGAGGAAAGGTACGACAAAGTTAGGTAGGAGTCATATTAGGAAGAATCTTGTATGTCATGGTAAAGAATTTATAGTTTTTGTTTTGTTTTGTTTTGTTTTGTTTTGTTTCTAACAGCAGTTGTAATGGAGTTAATAGGAAAAGGGTTTAACCAAGAGGTTACATGATTAAAAGAGGATTTTAGAAATATAACTTTAGTTACCACATGAAAATGTAGATCTGAAGATTTATTGAATGAATGAATGGAAATCATATGGAAGCTGTTGCTGTGGATGAGGTATCAGTACATGGTAGACTTGAAATAAAACCATGTTTGTGGGTATGAGCAAAACAGAATGAAAAAAGACATAAAAAGTAGGATTTACAGAACTTGCTGCCAAGGAAAATAGGCAACAATAAGGAGTGAGGAAGCCTGAGGTTTATAGCTTGAATAACTGAGTGTTAAGACTAATCATTTAGATAGGAAGGTGGAGTAGAAAATAGTTCACAGGTCCTGTGTATTATTCATAGTCTCTGAAGTGCCTGAGATTAACATTTAACCCAATAACCTTACTACATTCCTCTCTCCTTCAACTTTTCTTTCTGAATCAGTAATGAATAAACTTCGAATCTTTAATTCTGTTCAAATTTTGATCCTTCAGTAGTGTTTCTCATGTTTCTTGATTTCTTGAGTGTTAGGTAGATAGCATTTTTAGATTTCTATACTGTAAGCTACCATTTTGAGATGAAAAATGAATTGTGGCACATAGCAGAGTTTATTCTCAATATATTTCTTCAACTCATACTAACTACTAGGCTCTCAGTTGCTTGTCATGAAATGGCGCACACAAAAATGGAAGAAGTTTACTTTTCTTCAGCTTAACTCAGGTTTTCTCTCTGAAATAAATTGGAGATGGAGTTTAATGCACAATAGTAGCTAATTAAAGTTAGTGTATAGGAGGTAGATAAAAATATAGATGATTGTTTTAAAAACAGATTGAACACAGTTCTGTTGAAATATGCTAAGGATGCAGGTTTATGCAACAGAAATCAAAGGCATAAATCTTGGGAGGCAACAGATATCAGATGCCTGTGCAAGGATAGATGGAAATACATTAATGTAACATTATTGTGGCAATTTTCATAGTGCATTGAACTATGTAATACTAATGAGGGTCAACTCATCGAGCATATCATTTAATGTCATTGAACATATATAATATAATGTAATATCAATAAACCATGTATTATATATATTCTTCTGTATTTCCAGACTTTGTGGCCTCCTTGTTTGTAAGCTATAATAATTGAGATGTCACTCAGATGTCATTTCCTTTTCGTGTCTGTACTGATCATTTGCCTGGTTGCTCTCTGATCCACTCCTACACTTTCTCTGTTCTCTGTATCACAGGAAGTGGAACACTGAAAACTACAATTTCCAGGCTCCTCTGCTGACTGGTTTCTTGTTAGG
This sequence comes from Eidolon dupreanum, assembly GCA_028627145.1. Taxonomy (NCBI): domain Eukaryota; kingdom Metazoa; phylum Chordata; class Mammalia; order Chiroptera; family Pteropodidae; genus Eidolon; species Eidolon dupreanum. Next base: position 59,653,360 of record CM053507.1, read on the forward strand.
TTCATGCAATGGGTGGCAATGCTGGAAGACGGGAGGGCAGAAAGAAAGGAACAGCGAGAATTTTTCTCCTCCCCTCTCTGCTTCAGGTAGCATCTTATCAGTGGCTGTATCTCCCGTATGTTCAGGGGTCCTGCTGGATACACATTTCCTCTGTCTTCCTTACTCTCTGTGGGAAACACCTGCTGTAGCCTCAGCTGACATTGAGTTGCTACTTTTCTGGAATTCAAGTTTTTACTGATAGTCTCAGCCACACAGTCCCTTGGGCCAGTTCTTCTATCAGGGTTCCATCTCCCTTCAGGCATCCCTGATTCCTGGATTCTGATAACATTATCTTCTCTCCTAGTTCCCCTAGTTCTACCTATAGTAGCACCTTCTTGCAGTTGTTAAACTCTGGGGAGGCTCACCTTTCCTTGTTTACTCTCAGTTGTTCCAACACATCTGCAACTAGATCTGTATATTTTTTCATCTTTATTATTGAAGTGTATTTAACAAATATAATTATAATATATTTTAACCATAACATATATATAAAATCATAATGTATTTAAAGTGTACAGTGTGATTATGAAAAAAGATCCTCATAATAAAGTGTATTAACACTAGATCTGCATACTAAATTCCTTCTATTGAGTATCTAGTAAGAATCTTTAATTGTCTAGGAAAATGGACTACAACATGCAAGATGGCATCCAAGTGACATCTAGACTTATTAGGCAGTTACACAGGCATAAAAGGACAGGATTCTTAAGATAGGCTGTAGTAGCAAGGAAAGTCTGTACTTCAGAAGACCTTTTCTGAATGAATATTTCAGAAGAAAGATGAAACAAGGCCCTGGATGGGCTCCTTTTCTTTATCCTGCCTCAGCCCCTCCCCTACCTTTTGATATTCTCAGGGTGCATCTCTAAAGCAATAATGGAAACTCATTAACAATCTAGTCTCTACATCCTCACACTAAAAACTTGGCTGCTTCTCTGAGAATAAAGTAGAAAAAAGAGAGAGATATTAATAGATTAAAATAATTGAGAGCTAAATCAGTGTGTAAATAGCATCTTTTACAAGCAATCCTTTAATGACTTTTGTAGAACTGAAAAATGAGCTTATCTAACCTCAGTTAAGTTGCCTGATTCTAAGTATGCTTGATATATATATTTTTCAGACATGAGAAACTCATTTTGCTAGAATCAAAGGGCTCAGAAAACCCAGGCATGTGAAAGAACAGGAACAAAGTCAGTAGAGCCTGAAAGTTAACCCCACAATTCTCATGAGTCCAACAAGGCCTGGGTTTGAATCCTAGCTCTTCCATCTAATAGTTGTGAGGCTTTGGACAAGTTACTTAAATGTGAGTGTCTCAGTTCTTCTAACTGTGAAATGGGCATAACAGCACCTACCTCTGGGTAGTTGTGAAGTTTAAATGAAAATGTTTTGTAAAGTATTATCAAAGTACCATGTCTGGTTCTTTTAAGATCTAAGAAAGTAAAGAGCTGAAGAAACATAAATGTTTAGTTTTTGACTCTAACCACTGGAATGAGTAAGAATCACTGAGGGAGTTTGTTAAACATGTTGAATGTTGGGCTCAAACTCCTGAAATTCTAATTCAAAGATCTGAGAGTGAGTCTTAAAAAATCTAAATTTTAGTAAATTTATATCCATGAGATTTGAATGCCTATGAACCAAATAATCTCACTGTGAGAAACACTCTCATTTTTACTGCATTCTGTACCTATTTGCAAAATTTCCTTGGTTCCACTATTTCCTTTACATTAGTGATTTATCTGAATTTTAAAGTTGTTTTCTTAATACATTATGTTAGTCAAGAGAACAGACAGGCAATCAAGAGACTGGACCTAATAGTAGTTAAGATACTTAATGACCACATAGCTTAGGGCAAGTCACTTCGTCACTTGAAACCTTAGTTTCTTCATCTAAAAAATAGGATAATAATAGTTGTCCTATATAACTTTCAGGGCTGCTAAAAGGATCAACAGAGAAAAAAGATGTAACAGCATTTTTTAAACTAGAAGGCACTATATCCATGTGATATAGGCTACCAGGACGTAAGAGTGGAGAAAGTACGTACTCCCACACCTCGTAACTCATCCCAAATGCTGACTGCACTCTTCTGTCTTGGAACAGAGAGAGTAAACTAATGTTTGCTATGTCCTTATATCATGGCACCATGATGCACTGGCTGCTCTCTTCGTGGGTGGTAATGACCCCTTCCTAATGTGGACTACCCTATGTGATGTTGACTAGGTTGATCTTTCTTACTTCTGCATCATGAAAGCCATAGCTCATGGTCTGAAGAGTCATTGTATGCTTGTACAGGCCCCAAGTCTCCAACCAGGTAAGGGACTCGATCCCAACCAATTTCCCTGATGCTGATTATTTCTCACAAATTTGCCCACATTTTTCTGTTGGTATCAAGCCACATCCCTTTGCCACAGACCCATTCCTCCATACCCAGGTGGTCTCCCAATAATTTGAGGTCCCTACTCTCATCTTTTCACTGCACCTCAGTTCTAGTGGCGTGTGGCATAGATTGGCTCCATCTAGAGACATACCACCACTCTCTGCAGTAATCCTTTTCTCTCACATTGAGAGCATGAATACAGGCAGTGAGTCTGACTTTTTGGGAGATAACCAATGCTAAATATGATGCTTCTCTTCCCTTATTGCAAAATTTATAAGCTTTCAAAAATGATTTTCTTACTTACCACCCTGCCCACTATTCTCTGGATTTGGGAAAGGAAACCAAATGAGTGCTACCCCATTCTCTTCCTCTAAAAGAAGGAAATTGATAGTCAAGTACAGTTCCATTAAACTGGCCTTTCCTCAGCAAATTCTGTAACAGGTGATCATCATTTGTCTGAATGTGAGGGTACAGGGTATACTTTGATTTCATATAGATGTTAATACCAGTTCTTCAAAATGATCCACTCTAGACTTCATAGTACGTATTCAATTATAATTATTAATAATAGCCAGAATGTTTCAAGATTCTCCAGTTATGGGGCCGTGGAAATCATTAGGGCTATTAACTGATATATCTGGTCTCTCTTATAAAATCCTGGTAGGATTTTAGTTCTCTACCCCTTTAAGTTTGATGTGGTCATGTGGCTTGATATGGCCGGTAAAACTGTCAGTTGTGGATAAAAAACTTTAGGACCCAGTGGTTCATCCCACATTCCTGTTTCCTTTGCCATAGCAACCAGAAACTTCCTAATGGTCCAGCTTCCATCAGCCTGCATTACTGAGGATGACCCTTCATGAGGACATGAAATGTAACATGTAGGTTTTGAACCTCTGAGACTTTTGTATTGCCACTGCAGCATAATCTAGTCGAGGATGACTAATCCAAGGGAGTGGGTGGAAATCAAAACACCTAAATAGAAATTCCCAAAGATAACCCAACTAGTTTAGTATAATGAATGCATAATGAACAAACAGGGTGTCAAAGATCTTAGAAGACCTGAGAATAACTGAGAACAGGGAACACATCACATTTAGTTACAGAGAATAAGGAACAATCCCAACGATTACTTTTATTAGCAGTGATCAAAATTCTCATTTGTTTGTAAGACTGTACCATGTGGTTCCACACCATACTTGCTCTGTTGATAATGGAGTGAGTACTATTGGTGAAGGTGTGCATGTGTTTGGAAACGCAGTAGCAGTTTAAGTGAATATGAATACTGGAAACTATTTGCTTTTTCGCTGAAGGTTTGGTGTTTTGTTTTGTTTGCTTCGACAAGCAACATTTCACAAAATTGTAGCACCCAGACCTTTCCAAATTTTAATAATTTGGAAAGATCTTCTTAAGAAGTAATAAGGCTTAAGAGAATGAAAAGCCAAGCCATAGATGCAGACAGTATTTGCAAACCACATATCTTATAAAGCACTTGTATCTAAAATATACAAAGAACCCATAAAACTCAACAATAAAAAAACAACTAACCCAATTTTAAAAATAGGCAAAAGGTCTGAACAGACACCTCATGAGAAAAGGTATATGAATGGCAAACAAGCATGTGAAAAATGTGCTCAACATCATACATTATTAAGGAATTTCAAATTAAAACAACACTGAAATACTTCTGCACACCTATGAGAATGGCTAAAATTAAAAAAGAAAAAAATCTGACAATATCAAATGCTGACAAGTATGTGGAGAAACAGGAAGCGGCAATGCAGAATAGTACAACTACTCTGGAAAACAGTTTGACAGTTTCTTACAAAGCTACACATAGTCTTACCATATGATCCAGCAGTCACACTTAAAGGTGTTACTTGGTGTGTTTTGAGAGAAAATAGTCAACTACTAGCAATTGTAACTGAGTGAAAATATAAGAATGTGCGTTATGAGAGAAATTTTTTGGAATTAGAAAATTTAGCTCTGCCATCTTACAGATTGTGAGAGCTTGGACAGGTTACTTAATCATGCTGGGTTTATATTTTCCTACCTTTAAATTGGAGATAATACAAGATTCAGAAAGTTGTCATGAAAATTAAATGGCAGAATATATGAAAAGTTCTAAGCATTGTGACTGGCTCAAAAAATGTCAGAGATTATGGCCATGAAGATAAGGTCTAGAGAAAGAAAAGGAAGAAAAAGGAAGAGAAAGAAGAAATAACTAATTTGAGGCTATAAGAGGGGTTCAGAAAATTGCAGGTTTTTCATATTTAGTTACTTTCATTACTATCATCAACCTAAGACTCTAGATTCAAGTAAAAACCTAAGGTTTGAAAAATAACAGAAAAAAAGATTCTTTAAAAATAATTTAAAATTGTATATAAATCATAATTGAAACTCTTTTTTATAGTGGGAATGAGGGGTGGGGATTCATCTAACTAAGCCTTAAGTAAAAAGAAAAAAGAAATCTCTGAATATTTTCCCAAATAAAACATTAAGTTTTGGGGGAAAGTTGATATTCTGCCTCAGTTTCCACCTTTATTTTCACTTTAAATATCTCTGAAGAAAAGTTAAAATCTAATTAGGACATATCAGGATTTAGATGTACATTTTTTAGAAAGAATTTTACTTGATTCTTTTACAACTTAAACAACAAATAGAAGCTCCTCCATTTCTATTTGGCGTATTCACATCAGGAAGGAAAGAAACTGGAATGTCCCAGTTTCCACAACAAGGACTGGATAGATTTAATTGTCTTAAATGAAGAGTCTTGTGCCCTGGATTTGCTGGAGAACCTCTATTTTAAGCAACTCCTCTTATTATTCTGTTTCAGGGACTCTATTTTTCAAAGTCCTGATTTTGCCTAGATGCCAAACTGTAGGAAGTATTATGATTTGGGGCTGCATCAGGTCCAGTATTTAAAATGCTTAAGACAACTTTGAAACACATTACCTCATTTGACTGGGGATAAAACTGAGGCCCAGTGAAAGTAAATAACTTGTCCTAAGTGTCTAGTTAGTACTCAATAAGCCAAGATTTATAACCAGATGTGTATGACTTCAAAGAGCATGCTTTAAGCACACATTTAATTTCTGGGTCCTTGAACCCCGATATCCAAGTGGTTCATCTTTGGGATGAACCTCATTCCAAAAGTACAATTCAGTGGGCAAAATTAATTAAAAGAGAATCCCATTCTTTTTCAAATCTGTTAAGAATATTAAACAATAGCAAATGCACAGTTCAAGAACATGAAATCTTCATGCCTCTACTACCCTCACAGCATAACTGTCCTATAAGGACACTCAAACTCTACTCCTAACTTCTCCTTCACTCCAAGCCATGGTGCTTTCTTCTTACTCTAGTTAAGTATATCAGCTGACTACTGTAGACTTAAATCCTTTACCTTTTTCTTCCTTCTTCCCATTTCACTCTCCACTCCAACCCTACCCTGCTAACTCCATTCTCCTACTTCTGCATTCCAAAAGCCTGTCTTATGAAGTCAGAGCTTCCTTAAGTAAAAACTGTTTCAGAACCCTTTATTTTAAGCAAATATGGGGAGGAGAGAAAAATTGAACATTCTCAATTTGTAAATACTAGTATTTTGTCTTCACACCTGTGAGATCTCCCAAGTCAGGTTGTAAATTTTGCTCATTTCTGAAACTCTCATTTCTGGTTATTGTACTAGATTACAGTTTCTGGTTACTGTCCAAGATTACATTGAAGGGACAACCTTACTTTCTAACATTATATATTCAGGCTTTTGTGGAAATTTAGAAATTTAGGAAACTTATGTTTCCAACAATTACCCCTGGAACAATCATTAAATTTTTATCAGCCATTATGGCAGATTATATTTTCCAAAAAATGGTTGCAAAAAAAAAAAAAAAATATATATATATATATGTATATATATATATATATATATCATGCATGATGAGATGTGTATATATATATCATGCATGCTCTTCTCAAAATGTGACTTTGACTGTGTTTCAGGAAATAGGGTTCATGTTCTCTCCCCTAGAACCTGGACCGTATTTTGTAATTGCCTCAACCAACAGAATACAATGGAAGTGACAGTAACTTCCAAGGCTAGAACATAAAACACACAGCAACTTCCACTGTTCTCTTGGAGCCCTCACATTGGGAAAGCCAGCTGCCATGCATTGCAAATACTCAGTCACTCTATGGAGATCTGAAGCCTTCAACCACACGTCAGCACCAAATTACCAGGCATGTGAATGAATCATTTTGAAAGTAAACACTTCTACCCGTCAGGCCTTCCTTCAGATGACTGTAGCTCCAGCCTACATAAGAGACTCAAGTATATTCTATATATTTTGTCCTATTTCAAATATCTGACTAACAGAAACTGAGATAAATAATTTATCAATATTTCTGATTAAGCCATTAAATGTATGCAGCAATAAATAAACAAAGCAGCCATTAATGCCTAGTCTTAAATTTCTCCCAGTCTTGAGTAAGTCAATCTAGGCAAATTTTAGTGTAACATTCAGAGAAGGAAAAGTTTCAAAAGGTTAAGGCCAGATGGCAGGGAAAGGAAGGTTTCTCATTGTCCCAAGGAAACTAGGTATAGTGGGACCAGAGACCAGTACCCTAACAAGATGAGTGAATTTAGAAAACAGACTACATCTCAGTCTCATCTAAGAGACTCCCTGAATTGATATAATTGCTATGGCCAAATACTAATTCTCTGGATAAGGAAGAACATTTGATTTTGGGAGCAAGAATTGAAATTTTTCTCATTAGAGCCCTGAAAGAATACTGTATTATTCAGGGATCATAATATCCACATTCTGTGACTTCCCTCTTTTGTTGGAAAAAAAATCTACCCACTCGATATGGAAAAACAAGGGCTTCTGGAAGTCCAGCAATAACCCAATGATGACTTCAAGGTCAAGGAGGCATTTGTGTTGCTTTGGCAGACACAGGCTGAGCTGGCAACCATGAAGAGATGTATCACTGAAGGAGGGATGCAACACACAGTCCAGAAGGCTCAGATGGGTCATGGGAAAATATATGATTTTCCAAATAAGTCATTTCTCAGGAGAAAGGATAGAAAAAGATACTTTATGTTTGTAGAGATACAATTTTTGCTTTCCCTGTTTTCCTTCCTTCTCCTGAGAACCCACTTGTCCTTTCTTCGGCTCACGTTCCCACTCTGCATTGCCCAGAATGTCTCATCTAACAAAGGAAAGCGGACCTGCCAGAACCATTAGAAGGCAAAAAGTGAGGCTGGAAATTCTTTTTCTGAAACACTAACTTTCATGCACAACTGGGTAATTCCCCCCTTTGACCTGAAACAGCAAACAGCTGTTTAGGGGACACTCATTTCGAACTATGTTTCTGAATCCATTTGTCCTCTTTTACTTGCAAATAATAAAGGATCACTCAGATTTCTTCAAGCCATGAGGGTTATTATAAGAATAAATATGGTAATAAGCAAGACAGCTTAACAGATATCACTTTGGTTCCTGACACACAAATACAAGGAACATCATATTCTTTAATTTTTCTAAATCAAATCTTCCCCTATGATCCATCACCACGTTGGTGAAAAATTTTATTCCTTTTGGAGAAATGAGTGAATAAGAACTCTGAAATCTATGGAAATCCAATAAACGTGGAAAAGAGACTCTGATATTCATAGTCTATTGTGGGTAGCAGCTAGGATGTTCATCAACTAAATTCCTAAATTCAATCGGAGATGCTCATGCATCCACTCCATTTAGAATTTTAGCTCTCAAGGCCACAGCATATAGTGCTCACTCTCCAGACATGCAAATGCCACTGTTAGCACAGGTCTGCCTCTCCAGGTGCTATATGAGAGGGGATGTTCTTTCCCTGTCATCCCTAGAAAAAGCAGCCCATCTCTTGCTCATCATCCCCTTCTCTCAACCCCTGGAAGTCTGTTTTTTTGACAGTGGCATACCCAGGGTAGCTGATGAGCATACTCAGTTCCGGGACAAATAATAAGAAAGTGCCTTTCCTGTAAAAAAATATGAAAACAATTATAAAATCTATGAGCTTGTTTTTTTATTATCATTCAGCAGGCAATTTAAAAATACTTGTCTCTGCCCAGGCACAAACCATCTCTTCTTATCCTTTGATGCCATTGCCTTTTGAACAATCAAACATTATATCCCTATGAGCCTAGGCTTGGGAAACAGGCTTTCTTAATATTCTCTTACAACTATCAAAATTTCAACTTTTTGATCATAAAGAGTCTTATAACTTGGTGTCATGGGAAGAATAAGAACTGTAATATATCTTACCTCATGGGGATGAGAATCTAAGTAATTAATCTAGTTAATCCTTATTGTTCTTGTTTCATGGAGCTTTCCCACTGGGCTGCTTTAAATCAGGAGCCCAATCAGTGGTCAGGTAGGGTTATAAAATGCCCAAGTGTCAATTTATGTGTAAGAAACATCATTTAAGTGGGATGTAGACATGGCAGGTAGTGTGAGACTTAGCCTATACAATGGAATTTCAATTTGTTGGGTGCCTTTCAAGGTGGGTGGGTCAAGAAAAAGCGATGGGGACATGCTGAAGTGGCATACTGCATGAGTGCTCTGAATTGCCTTCATGTGTGATCCAGACATGGTTTAATAAGATCATGTGAGATCAGCATCTAGGATTAAATACCTGATACTGCCTTGGAGGGAAACTTCTTATGTCTCTTAATTTCCCTACCTGAAAAGGAGGATTAACACCATTAAGATATGTTTAAAGAGATAATAAAAAGAAATAAGTGACTTTAGAAATAGAGAATACTTATCTCTTTCATGGCTTAAGGTATGTAGCATATTTCATAGCTATCACTAGCTCAAAGTATCATTTAGTAAGGAAGGAAGAATGAATTTAAAGCAATGCTACTCAAAGTGTGGTCCATGAACCAGCATCATCAGCACAACTGAAAATTTGTTAAAAACCTTTGTTTTTTTAACTAAATGAGAATTTGGAACTGTTTATTATTGCAGCATATTTAGACTATCGTGACTGATATAACTACAAATCAAGACTTGTGACATGAACCAAAACTAGTACTTCAAAAAAAGTGTAACTCTAGTTGCCTGCATAAGAAAAGAAGAGAGTCTGAAAATTAATGAGCTAAACAACTCATTAAAGGAATAGAAAAGATAATAACCACAAAGACTCAAGGAAAATAGAAAAGAAAAAAAAAATTAAGTGAAATAAAAACACAAATGTTTAAATAGAGATAATCCATTAAGCCAAAGTCAGTTCTTTAAAAAGATGAGTAAAGTCAACAAATCTCTAATGAGTCTGATGAAGACAGAGAAAGCACAAATCTAAAAAAAAAAAAAAAAAAAAAAGTCATTTGGAATGGGAAGAAGCTGTATAGATCAGGATAGCAAAGCCAGCCACTCTAAAAAACAACCTAAATCTCAGTGGCCTAAAAACATTCTTATTATAATCCAGTGCAGGTCAGTTGTTTCTACTGGTGGCTCTCCTCTAAATGGTGACACAGATTGCAGAATTTCCCCCACTGATATTCAATAGTAGCAGGCAACTGTCACCAGGAGCAGTCAGGACCAGAATGGATTTGAATTGTGCATCTGGACTTCCAGAATTCTAGCTAACTAGCTTTTGAGGCTTGCTCTCCTCATTTCATTAATTTGGAAATAATGTGACTCTGCATTTCATGGGCTTGAATTTTTTGGACCACACATATGATGGAATTGTGTTGTATTAGTGAAGAAAAAGTAAGTCACGGAGCTACTTACAGTACATTACCATTTAATTGATCTTAAAAACAATCAAAGTGAAATAATATATTTTTTAGTAATATAAACAAATGTAGTAATACTATTTTACAAAAAGCAGAGGAACACTAAACACAAGTTTGAGAACAGTAGTTCTGGAGCTATCTAGAGATGAACTCAATTATATTAGCATTGTTCTAGCTCTTGAGTTGAATAGTATATTCTCAGTATTCATTTTGTTATTGTATTTTATGTCTCACTGTGTTATGTGTATTCTTTTGCAGGCATTAAATACTCCTTCTAACTACCCTCAGTTTCCAGTTGAATTTTTAGATCTTAGCATCTCAGTGCCTCAGCTTTTCCATCTATGAAATAGGGATTATAAAACTAGCTTCTACTTCCCTCATTAGGAGAGTATAACAGTAAATAAATACTTTGAGATCTTAGTGCAAAGGTTTCTATTCGTTCCAATTTTCTCGGCTTTTCCAAAAAAAGGCAGGCTCAGGACAGTTGGGAAAGGGCAAAAGAAACTTGAGAGATGTGTTCCTGTTTTAATGTGGTTGCACAGTTAGTGATCTCATTATTCTCACAGGAGACAGGCTTTCCATCCTCTGATTTCATTCTGTGGAGGTGGAAGACACTGGACTTTGTCACACATGAAGATTCATTAAGTCGGTTTCTCATATTCACATGAGAAGGGAGCTGTGGAATGAGAGAAAAAGAAAGAAACAAACAGGGAGAAGGGAGAAGGGAGGTTCGAGTCTGGGATGAGGAGAAGAGCAAGACCAAGCAGCTTTAATGAATCTATTTTCCTCCTATGAGCTCCAGGGCTTGTGAAAGCTAAAGCACATTTCACTTTCTAGTTTTACTTGCCCACCCAAGAACTAGGGATTTCTGTAAGTAACCAAGGAGTCCTATTAAGCAATGACCTGAAGTCGTTGACTTGTGTCCAAAGGTCTGTTTCTCCAATTGCAAGCATATATTCCAGGGGTACCAGAGAAAGAAGCGATTTTTTAAAATATTAATGTGCAAAAACAGGAAACAATTCCAGTGCATATTTTCCAGCTAATTCTAGCACAGAGAGGTAATGAGCAATAATAGTTTTATTAAACTAGAGTAGTTGGGGTAATATTTATTCATCTGAAAGAGCCTAAGAAATATAAATGATAAAACAAAAGGCATTGCAGATTAGGGAGAATAAACAAGCAGCCAGTGAGGCTGAGTGGAGCTTTTCAAAGAAGCCATTAAATGTACCCAAATGCAAAGGAGAAAAATTAAATATCAAAAGGAAATTATCATATTCAAGCAGTTCCACTTACACAGACTCCCCTCTCTTGGACTTTGAGGGAAAAGCAGTCAGTGATAATAATTAAGAAAGCCTGCACTTGTTTTTTTAATAAATATTTCATGATATGTCATCTACTTCCAAAAGGAGCCATAACACGCCACAGCCATTGCATACTTAGCAGTTGTGGAATGACAAAAACTGGCCTAATTATGCTAAGATCACACAAATTTAGAACCGAAGGCAGTGGAAGCTGACAGGCCATGTCAAGGGCTATGAATTTGGGTTATACACAGAACTTCAGGAGTTAGCAGTGTCAGCTTGTTATACTCCCGGCACCCAGGGAGGGCTTATTCGCTGGGCACATTTGCTGAGAGTTCTAAAAAACACTTTTGGGCAAGAATAGCACTTCAGGGGCTTTCAGAAATGAGAGGAGCATAGCCCAAAGGGTCTGAATCCCCTCTTTCCCCATCTCAGAAAGACCTTAAATCTCAGATACTGCAAATACTACGGGCTGTTTCAACCTTTTTTGAGTGTGGAAAATTTCTTAACCTCTGTGAGATTCGGTTTCCTTATTCATCAATTCAGAAATTGTGAATTGAGCACCTACTAAGTGTCATGTACTATTCTGGACACTGGAGACATAGCCGTGAACAAAAAGACAAGTTTGCCCTGGTGGAGTTCTCATTCTAGAGGTAAAAACAGACTATAAACAAAGGAAATGTGTAATAACTTAGGCTATGATGTGTGCTTAGAACCGCAAATCAGGGGAGGGGACTGGAAGTGATGAGTAAGGTGTTTTAAGGCTGGTCATTTGAAGGAGGAACCAGGAGAGGCCTTACTGAAAATGTTTAGGACAAGCCTTAAGGAAGTGAAGGAAGGCGCCATGTGGGTATGTGAGAGCAGAGAATTCCAGGTAGAGGAAGCAGCAACAACAAAGGTTCTGAGGAGGAAATGTGCTGATGTGTTGAAGAAGCAACCAGGTCAAGAAGGCTGGAGAAGGGTCAAGGAGCGCAAGGTTGCTAAGAGATGAGGTCAAAGGGCCATGAGGAGGCAGCAGATCATGTCAGCTCTCATGCATCACAAAGGACTTGGATTTAACTCTGATGAGATGGGCAGACATTAGAGGGTATAGAGTAGAGAAGACACATTGTCTAATTTATCTTTCTAACAGCATTTCCCCAGCTATTGTGCAGAGAAATGACCATCATGGGGTAAGCTCAGAGGTGAGGAGACAGAGGCTCTTGCTATAATCCAAGTGAAAGGTGATGGTGGCTTGGACTAGGGAGTAGCAGTAGATGCCAGGATGGAAGGGGCCCAGAGAGAGAGCTGAAATAATTTTTTTCATGGATTTGATGTGGGAGGTCATTCGAGGATGACTCCAAGGTTTTTGGCCTCAGCAATTGAAAAAAGAGAGTTAACACGTACCGAGAAAGTCTAAGTGGAAAAGGAGCATATTTAGGGGAGGTCTCAGGAGTTTGGCTTATGTCATGTTCAGATGCCTAATAGATATTGAGTGAGCAGCTGTGTGTGTGGGTCCAAAGTTCTGTGGAGTAGTCTAAGCTTATTAGGTTAAGTTAGAAGTCCTTGGCATCTAGATGGTGTTTAAAGCCTTGAAGTCCTATGACATCATTCACAGATTAAGTCTAAACAGAAGAGTAGAGAACAACCAAGGACTTAATCTCAGGACATTCTCACATATCTGTAAAATAGTGAATGATTATATTAACAAAATAGGCACCGTAATATTGTACCCCCATTGAATTGTGAGGCTTCACAAGAGGTACATATAAAACACCAAGCGTATACATCCGAGAACATAGTGTCAATACTAAGTTAATTTAAACAAAACCAAATTATCCTGTTGGAGGCTATAACAGTTATATCCAGAAGCAGAGAACAAGGCTTGGGAGGTTTAAGAGCTTCCTGCCTAACCTGATAAAGCTAATGAGTTTGGAGAACCTCATTGTTTAGAGATGAGATTTGAACCTGGTTTTTCTAACTCTAAATCAAATATTTTGTCCTCATTTACCATATGCTTTCTTACCAATGAGCAAGTCATATGCCTGCCTTCAAGGAACTTCTCCTTTAGTAGTGAGAGAGATAAGACAAAAGAGTATAAATTAAAAAAGATTTAAGAGACATCCAAAAAGGGAGATGGTGTTCTAAAATCTGTATCCTGGGAACCCTGGCTGTCGGAGCCTTTGGTCTCCTCTTCATGTCAAGGCTGTGGGGTCCAGCCTAGTCAACATTACCTTCTTGGTAAAAATCTCATGGTTGGTTATTCAAGGAGAGAGACTTATGAGGAAGACTCTCCCTCCCCAGCCCTTAAGCCATCTGGAATACTGGCCCTGGTATTATTCGTGACACCTATTTATCTTTTTGTACAAAGTTTCTTTGTACTCTGGTGGGGGAATGCCTACAGATGAAAGCTATCCCTTTCTAGGGACAATCTGGCTTTGTGTAAACCAAATTGGTTAAAAACAGCTTACAATTAAATTATGCGTTTCCAAGGTCTCAAAGCTTCCTTGATCAGAACTAGAAGCACATAGCAATACCAGTTTGGGGTTTGTGCCAGAATTTCACATTGTAATTATATATCTACATTAGACTTCTACATCTTCTTTGTTTCACTCTTATTACAATATGGTAGAGGTTGCTGGGCTTGTATTTATTATCAGTATCCTCATTTTAGAGAAGAAGAAACTGAAATTTCAGAAAGGTTCTCTGACTTGCTTACAGTCACATAACTAATAAATGATGGAGCAAGGATTTGGACCCATACTTTCTGATCCCATATCATTAGAATTTTCCATAGTGACATGCAAGTGCCAATGATGCTACTTTTTGTTGTTGCACAGCAAAATACAGTAGCCACCCCCATTATCCCCAAAGGATGCATCCCAAGACCCCCACTGGACGCCTGAAAGGTGCACTGAACCCTATATATACTATGTTCTTTTCTTATAAATATAACCTATGATAAAGTTTAATTTATAAATCAGACAGAGTGATTAACAACAATAAGTAATAATAAAATAGAACAATTATAACAATATATTATAATAAAAGTTATGTAAATATAGTCTCTCTCTCTCAAAATATTATGCTGTACTCACTTTTTCACTTAAAAGAAGCACTTTACGGCTCCTCTTTGGCATATCTGAATCACCAGCATCATTACTCTTGCACTTTGGGGTCTTTATTAAGCAAAATAAGCGTTCTTGAACACAAGCACTATGATACCATGAGAGTCAATCTGATAACTGAGACGCCTACTAAGTAACTAATGAGTGGGTAGCATGTAATAGTATAGAGATGCTGGAAAATGAGATGATTCATATCCTAGGTAGTGCAAACCAGGATGGCACAAGATTTCATCACACTACTCAGAACAACATGTAATTTAAAACTTATGAATTGTTTGCTTCTGGAATTTTCCATTTAATATTTTTGGCTTGCACTACTGTGGTAACTGAAACTGTGGAAAGTGAAGCTGTGAATAAGTGGGGGGGGAGGGCATACTGTAATAACAAAGAAAGGATTTAACCCAAAACCTTCTAATTTCTCTTTCCTGATACATATTCTGGTGACATTCAATAACTTTTAAGAAGATTCTTAAATTATTTCTCTAACCTTTCTGGGATGGGATTTAAGAGATTCACACTTTCCTGAAATTTCTTTACAGCAGAACACCTATAAGCTTGAAGTTCCAGTATTTCAAAAAGGTTGGTTTTCAGTGGCCATAAACATTCCCTAACACCCAGAAATATTTATTGAGATGACCCTAGAGTATCTTTCTCACAATGATGGATCAATTCATGGATTTTTTTCCTCATCAAATAGAATCAGTTGTCTATTTGGCATTATTAAATGCCAGTTTGATGCCTACACATGTAATTCCTGCATCTGTAATCTACCCCAGATGAAAGTTCTCAAATGTCAGTAGTCACTCACATGCTATTTAAAACCCCAAATCCACACTGGTCCCACATTTTCGTGACTGCTTCCCTCACTTTCCATGTAAACACTCATTGTTTTCTAAATGTCCTTTTTATGCCAGCCAAAAATAAGTTTCCACTCACTGCAACCCACTTAGATAAACTTTTCCCTTCAATTTTGGTTTTAAATGTCCAAAAGGGGAATAGATATCACAGAATTTGGGACCCAGCAACTTTTTTTTTTTTTTTTAAAAAAACCTGTCTGATTTCCTTTTCTGCTTCCAGATAATTGGTTAAAAAGAATTAGAAGCATTGCCCCAACTAAAAACCTAAGCAAGATTACTTAGTATATCTCGAACACAGTTTATTCAATGCAGAAAGAATTTGCCTAGGTACTATGGAACTTGATTTTGAGGGGAACGAGGAGTAAATTTGATGGAGCATTTGTAGCATGGGCTCAACTCCATATCCTGCTGGTCATTCTGTGCTTTTATATACACTGTGGATAGGAAGGAAAACCAGTATCTTCTCAATTACTTATTTCCTGGCAACTCTTTACCATGTACAAATGGGCTAAAAAGTGGCTATGAGCTAAAAAAGCTGGAGCTCTACAAAGACACAACTGAGCTCTTCAATGTCTGCCAACTAACCTCTGAGCCTTGGTATAGCCATCTAATGAGACAAAGAAATAATATGGCACTGAAGGTGCTGTTAATCTTGCTAGTGACTATCTTTCCTCCTCACTTGCAGTAGAAAAGGAAAAACACCAAAGTTACCTCTCCAGGTCCTTTCGTCTACAGAAAGGTGGATTTAAAAGAGCCAAGAGGACTGGTTTTCCCTTTGCCTGTCACGTCATCAGGTTTTGCACTCCTGACACCCAATGCCATAGCCTCTGCTATTACCTACAACAGCTACTGTTCTTCCCTAAACTTAATCCTGCCTCTTTCCTTTCTTACCTTGTTCTTGAGCAAACCTTGCAATTAAACATTATCCAGCTATTAAAATTCTCATTTTATACCATAATATTATTTATGGGATGAGAAAAACTTTCTAATAGACCATTAGTGAAAATAGGTTTCAAAATAGTATGTAATGCACTATCTTAATTTTATACTGGAAAATAAAGAATATCTAGAAGAATATGAAATCATTAACAGTGATCTTCTTAGACATCACATAATCATGAGTGTTTTCAATATGCTTCTTTTTTGCTTTAACTAAATCCTCAATTTTACAAAAGCAATATGTGTTACTTAAAAATTCCACATTAGCAGGGCATTGCAATAAAATTAAAATAGTTGCCTACCTATTGTGTACAGTAGTACATGCTAAAATAATATAGAAGGAAAGAAGTTTCCTTGTCTTCAAAAAACTTACAGTCTAGTTAGTTGCCCAGAAGATAAACAATATTGAGAGAACCAAAATACTATGAAACAGACTTTAAAAAAAATAAACTTATAATCTTAGAATGATTTTAGATTTATAGAAAAATTGGGCAGATAGTACAGAGACATACCATATATTCCACATTCAGTTTCCCCTATTAAGTTCTTAGTATGCTACTTTTGTCATAGTTGATGAACTAATATTGATACATTAGTATTAAATAATCTCATACTTTACTCAGGTTTCCTTAGCTTTTACCCAATGTCCTTTTTCCATTTCAGAATTCCATCCAAGATATCAGGTCACATTTATTTGTCAAGTCTCCTTAGGTTCCTCTGGACTGTCACAGTTTCTCAGATTTCTCTTGTTTTTGATGACTTTGACAGTTCTAAAGAGTACTTTAAAGGTAATTTGCAGAATGTCTCTCAATTGTGATTTGTCTGAAGTTTTCCTCATGATTAATTGCAATTATGGTTTTTTGGGAGGAAGATTACAGAGGTAAAGGGCCATTTGTATCATTTCATGTTAAGAATATATACTGTCAACAAGACTTATCATTGTTAATGTTGACCTTGATCACTTGACTGACTGAGGTATTGTTTGTCATATTTCTCCACTGTAAAGTTACTCCTTTTCCCTTGTCCATACTGTAAATACTCTCAAGAAGGCAGTCACTATGTAGAATCCACACTTAAAAAAGTGGGGAGTTATGCTCCATCTCCCTGAGGGCAAAGTTTATACACAAATTATTTGGAATTCTTCTGCATGAGAAGGAAGGGAAGTGTCAATCTGAGGGTTAAGCGCAGAAGCTGCTTCCTGAAAAATAAAGGATGATCAAAAAAGTTGGACGATAGAGGAGGGCTGAAGCAACTGTCCTTACGTACATGAACCAAATCTACGTAAAGACTTCTGCTCAGTGTTTTACCATATACACAGAGGCAAGAGGAGAGAACGCAGGCCAAAATTCCAGCAAGTATGCTTAGTTATAAGGAGTAATTTCTTCTGTAAAGATGTAAAAGTAGAGAGAAGTCTGTAGAACTCTAGTCCCTGTAAATCTATTAAAAACTCCTGTATACATTACCACTGAATTAGGTCAGCTGTGATAATAAGTTTGAAAAAAAGGAGTTAGAACTGGTAATAGAATGTTTTTAAGCCTTTCTTCTACAGAAAATAATTAATTTCTGACTGATTCAAGCGTTCTGCCCCATGCCTGCAGAGTAGTTACTCACGATGGATTGCATTTAAAGGTAAGGTGGGCAGGTTATAACAGATCTCTTGTCAAGCTTCACTTCTTTTTTTCCACTCATCCTATACATGTCTGTGAGCTCCATAATCACATATTAATCTCCCATGAGAAATCAGGACATCCCTTAGTGCAGAGACAGGTACACTGTAACATCTGAATACTGCCTCTTATCTACATCTCCTTAAATCACTCATTCCCTTTCTCCTCAATCCACATTGACCTTTTTTCACTTCTTCAAATATCTCATGCTCTTGCTCACCGTGAGGTCTTTGCACAAAATGTTTCCTGCTCTTCTTTCAGCTAGTTGACTCCTTTCTATTTTTTTGATCTCAGCTCAAGCATCACTTCTTCAGGGAAGCCCTCCTGACTGCATAAGTCAGAGTCTCCTTAGATCAATGACCTCATAGGACCATATCTTGAGGAGCAGTGATCTTAGAAGATAAATATACAATTGCTATTTGAGTTTTCGATTGGTGTGTGTCTCCTCTTCCACACTATGGATGTCCCAGTTCTTTACTGCTGTATAACAAACCACTCCAAAATTTAATGGCTTAAAACAATATTGTTTGACTCATGAATCTGCAGTTTGGGCAAGAGTTGCTGGAGACTGCTTATCCCTGTTCCACATGATATCAACTCTACTGGAGATGGAGGATATACTTCTGAGATGGTGCACTCACATGGCTGGCAGGTGATGCTGGCTATCAGTTCATCTGTACATGGGCCTCTCCATAAGTGATGTGGTGACTGGATTTCAAGAGAAAGAGACAGGAAGTGAAGGTTGCAATTTTCTTAAGGCCTGAGACTGGAAACGTCTCAAAGCTCAGATTCTAGGAGACCTAGATTGCCCTTCCGCCTCAATGAAAAGAATGTCAAAGAATTTTGCAGCCATACTTTAAAAATTTCCCAAGTTTTGTCTAAGTTTCTTTCCTGTTGTCCTCTGAGTATCTAGCACAAGTCTGCACAGAAGAGGTTCCTGATTAAACGAGGAAATTCATCCTTTGTGCTTTTTGTCTGTGTACCAGTAAGCCTGTGTTTGGCCACAGCATTTCTGAGCTGATTTCTAGCTCTGTGATAGTCTGAACTTTGCCTATAATTTAGCCTTTTGTGCCAGAGTAACACCTAGATACCTTACACACGAAAAAGCCAATTAATTCAAGCCCACTCTTCGATTCCCGACTTACTTTCTTTAGTTGTGAAAGAAGATGGCAAACAAGTCACTCTCACAATTAGCAAAAGTAGCAATTACAGACACTTGCCTGAAAACACAGTGCACTTTAAATTAGTTACACATGACTAAGGCATGTAATACCCACCTACAGTTGACATTCAATACCACCCACAGCAGAGCTCACAGCTCGCAGCCACTCATCTGAAACCACTGGAGAAATAAGCCGTACATAAAGCTTGCTTGGGAAGAATCTACCCAGTTATGACTCCTGAATGAAGCCTCATTCATTCATTCCAACCCAGCCTCCTCTTCTACTCATAGGCCTGGTTATATATAAGAAAACCTTTATTGAGCTCTTACTATGTATCAGGCCCTATTCCAAATGTTTAATATGTGTTAATTTGTTTAATCTTCACAGCAACCATGAGATAGTTTCTATTATTATTATTATTATTATTATTATTATTAGACAAACACTAAGGCTTGCTTCTAACCAATGTGATATGGCAAATGTGATGGGATGTGTGTGATCATGCTGTAGCACAATCTCTCTGGAGGGTCTCTCTTTCTCTCTCCCTCTCCATCTTTCTCTGTAGATTTTAAGAAGCAAGCTGCCATGAGTCCCATAGCCACAGGAAATGAATTCTGCCAATAACTTGAGTGAGCTTGGTAGTGAACTCTCTCCAGACTCCAAATGAGAAGCCAGCCATGGCCAACATCTTGATTATAGCCTCATGGAGGATACAGCCAAGCCATGCCTGGACTTCTGACCCATGAAAACAGTAAGATAATAAATGTATGTTGTTTGAAGTGGCTAAGTTTGTGGTACTCTGTTATGCAATGCACACATTTTACAGATGAGGACAATGGGAATATTAAGCATGTTGCCCAGAGACTCTCTAAGCTTTAAATTGGTCCTTCCACTGTATTCTAAAGTAACAACAAAAGCTGCCATTTTTTAGCACTTACTACATGCCAGTAACTGTGCCAGGTGCTTCACATGTGGCATGTCTTATAATTCTTACAAAATACCTGTACAGTAGATATGACTATTATGTTATTTTCTATCTAAGTAAACTGAGTTCACAAAGGTTAATTTGCTCAAACTCAGTTATTTTGTGTTAGAACCAGGGTATAAACCCAGACAGCTTGACTCCAGAGCTCATATTTACTCTTAAATCTATATCATATTGCTTTCTGGAGTAATGCGCTGTAACTGCTGGTACATCCTGATAAAGTGGGAAGGAGCAGGCCTCTGACTTAGGCTGGGGTTCCCAGAGCTAAGAGTAAAAATTATCTCTCAAATTGAAACACATGCATAGAGCTAAGATAGAACTCGATAAAGAAGCCACAGAGAACGAAACAGTCTGACAAAAGTGTCATCCTGAAAGCTCTTGGAAGAGGGCTTCAAAGACTGTGAGACTGGCAAGAACTTGGAGGTAACATCCTCATCCAGGATATGCATGTTTGTGGTTGTTAGATCTGAGAAAGAGGGGTACACTCAGTCTTTAGTAAGCTCAACTGCTTCCCCCAACCCGGCAGGCTCAGCTTTATGGGTATAAGTTTAGAATAATTCTACAGGCAAACTAGATATGCCCACAGAAACTTATCTCTCAGTCAGAAGCACCCTGTCAATCATGGAGTTATAAAATGGAAAATGTAACTTTGGAACACATTACAGTATACTCAAACTTGCTAGGATGACCTTAGGCTAGCTCTAGATAGAACTTGCCACCATCTTATGGGCTGGCCATTTCAAAAACACTGCAGAAAAGCTAAGGGAAGAAGTCCAGGTAGAGATGGGATCCAGAGCCTGCATATCTCATTTAGCCTGACCTAGATTCTGTTTGTTATGACAATATATCAGGCACTGTGCCCAAAGATGAGTTAGACATAGTACTTGCTCTCAACAAACTCATATTTAAGAAGAACTCATAGAAATAAGCAAACAGAACATGGAAAAGCTTATGTGAGTTAGAGCAGAGGTCCACACTGAATGCAATAAGAACACTAAAGCAGGAAAGACCAGTTTCCAACATTAAGACTGGAGAAAGCTTCATGGAAGGCGGCAATTGGCATGTTTCTGGAAAAATAGTTAAGTCCCAAATAAGTAGAAGCAAGGGGAAAGTTTGCCCAAGAAAGAGGAGGTATTGTATTCAAGGATATAGAGGTGAGAGATACAAAGTAGATACATAGAGCAGCAAGAAATAAATTAGACTAGAGCGTGAGGGGCAAGGAAAGCTAAGTAATGGGTCATAAAGGGAGAAAAAAGCTGGGGCCAGATCACCTAGGATTTGAATACCAAAAGTAAAATAAAATAAATAAATACATTTGACCATTATTCTATGGAATGGGGCGGTCTAAAAACAATTTTTAAAAATGCAATTATTTAAATTTACCTGACATATAAAGAAACATCATTTCTCCTTGTTAATAGACATCCAGATAAAGAAGGGTATTGTTTCTTAGAGTATTCTAAGGAACACTGATCACATGCAAGTTTCTATAAAATAAAGAGTCCTGTGGTAAAATAAATATCAGAAATGAATACATTCCTCTTTTGAAGATCTAAAGTGCCTGTTAAGATATTAGTAGCACTGGGAAGTCCTGTTGTAGAAAAACCTTTTTAATTGTTTCATCCAGTGTTTTTCCAAGTATTTCATTACTGATTGTTTTTCTTTGAACAAACATATGTTAATATAGGGCATATTCTTGCAGAGGGTGCATAGCCTGTTTCTTCAAATTTTTGTGCTAAAGAAGAGCTTTCTCCAGGGGATGTCCAAGTCCTTATTAGTCCTTACAAGAGAGTTGAGATGATAATTTCTCTTCTATGTTTAATGAGTGAGTTTAGCCAAAAGGCATGAACAAAAGGTGACTCTACCAAGTGGGCCATCCTCTAAGAAAATACTTTGAGTCAGTTTTTTCTCCTTCAAGAAATAGAAAATTTGCAGCATTCACCATTGTTTCAATGATTTGAAGGCCCTAAAGGGACTTGTCTGGATACAAGTATTAGAGCATTCAACATTAATTACAAGAGTACATTAGAAGGCCCAGGAGTAGTTATGCGGGCAAATAAATGAGGCCAGAACAGATCTGTGAAAGCATAGGACCTGATATAAATCAGACCAATAATATTAGGGGCCTCATTGGGATCAGGAGTGTGATTCAGCCATAATATAATTTACGGTTGCTGTTTTTCTTTTCTTTTATATAAACATTTTGTGCCTCATAGAAAGATTCTTTACCATCTAGTCCAGGCAACAGACTCAAAGATACAGCACAGAAAGGGAGCATAATTTGGCTATAAAAATGTTGTAATGAGTGATTTTATATAACTGAAATGCCAGTTCCTTTACTACAGCCTCCCACTTATTTTATAACCAGTTAATATTTTCCTGAACTTTTGTGTTGTATTCCACACAGCCGCCTCAGTAATCTTTTTTTGCCTATTTTTTTTCTGCCAGGGCCACAAGAATAAAGCTGTCAGATGGTCTGTGAAGCCATTTTTCTTGTCTAGCAAATTGTCTAGAGGCAACTATAATCTCCTACCTGCTCCACTATGTAACAGAAGTAGCCTGTCATAACAAAACAGAATTTAAATATTCTTCTGATCTGGGTTATCTACAGGCACCTAGGATGAAATGAGTGAAAATATATTTCACTCACATTTTTTTTACCCTGTTCCAATGGGACTGGAGTAGGTATTCCCGTTAAACACACCCTCCTATTGACATTCTTAGAGAGATGTTACATAGCTCCCCAACAAGAATATCTCAAAGTATTTGAACTGTGATAATAAATATGGCTGCTTCTAGGGAAAGAAAGACACAGCAAGAAAGTGCCCCAGAAGAAGATTAAGAGCTGAAGTGAGCTAAGGTATAGTGGTTAGGTTTTGAATGTGATGAGGATTTATGTTTTCAATTAGTGCTGGAGAGCAATTTTAGAAAGTTATTAGCAGGCTACTGGCATTCTCAAAGATGGCTCATTTGTGTATTGCTCAAGATTAGCTGTGTTTTTAGTTGTTTACAAACACACATGGTAGCTTGTACTGAATGTGCGGAAGTGATTGCAATATTACATATTAGGAGGTCTTTAGCAGAGATGAAGGCTGGTGCTTTGGTTTCTTAGTACTCCTGTGTGGATAAAGCAAAACCTAATTTTGCAACATTTTCTTCCATTAAAAAAAAAAGTTGAGTTTCCCCACCTGTTCTAAACTCAGATACACTATTTCAAATGAATAACTTCTCCATTCACCACACTCCCTAGTATTTAAAATTCTTAAATGCCTCAAATACTCTATGTAGTGCTGCCTCGAATATAAATTAATTTTTTAAATCTCCCCACTGGAACGTTTTGCACTGAAACCCATAAGTCTTAATGTTGTAGTGTGCATATTTTTCTCCTCTAAAGCCTTTGAGGCATTATATGTATGGTGCAAAAATTCTCAAATAGATTAGAATCCTGGTTGAGATATCTGCTAACACAACAAAACATGCTCTATGCCTGGCTGCCCTCACATCAAATGCCAGGGAAAGCATTAAATCACCTTTAGCCAGGAGGCGTTGATCTCAGCTTCCCACAAAGCCCTGAACAGTTTCCCTGGGGCCATTCATACATAAAATACAAGGTAACACTTCCCACACATGGTCACTTTAGGATTCCTCATAAAAAGGCAAGCCCTTGGTCCACGGATGATGTCACTACAAGAGAACAGTGACTGTTTTTTATAAATCTATTCTACATAGCTATTGAGGGTATGGTTCTTCCAACTGAACTCAAGAGGGTAAGAAATATCCATTTTGTAATTTTCCCTCTTTATTTATATCCTAATTAAGAATATTTCTTTATTTGGAAAACATTCATTTTAAGTAAAAATATGTATCGCTATACATCATATTAATGTACCTAAACCTTTATTCCTCCAACTGAGGGAAACTAAATTGTGACCTGGAATCTGGAAGACTTATCTGATAGAAAGTTGGGGCAGTACCTTCTGATATTGACCTGTCCCACTGTACTTTGGACACTCAAAATTGAGCATCCTTCTACTTCTCTGATAATAGATGCACTGCTATGTACTCATTCCCCTTTGAGAGCTATCTCCTTGTGTCTTGGGCCTTGCCTGGGGGAAGCAAGAATATTCTGAGCATGTGGGACTTGATTCTGATCCATGGGGAGCTGAGAACATGGCTTTGATGGTGGGTGTGAACAGACAGCCATGATGTTGGCTACAGTTTTAAGAGATCATATGGCATGTAGATTGACCAATCAGAACTGACACCCATGGAATGAACGCTGGCCACACTAAAATGAATAGTGGCTGATTATTAGCTCTGGAATTAAATACTGGGTGATTGTATTAAACTAATTAGAATAGAGTTCTATCATCAAGCCAGGAAAAGTACTAAAAGAAAAAATACTCCCTCCACCGAAATCAGAGATATATAACAATATAAAACAATATAAAATATTATGAACAGTATAAAAATAATATAAGTTGTACATGTGTTTGTATGAATATTTACATATATGCCAATTCATTTATACATAGATATTCATAAAAACACATTTAAATGTATATATACATGTATGCAAAATACTTTATGGATTTTGATCCACACTTTACAGGTTTTGATCCATCAACTCCCATCAGTCACTGCTGAAAAGCTACTCTGGGAATATGAATTATCTGGTACTTGCAGCCTGTCCCATGAATGTGCCCTCTGATTGGGCTGGCTGTTGTTGCTAGAAAAAGCCCTTAGGCAAAGAGACACAGTAGCTTGAGGTTAGAAGCCATTGATTGGGTCTACTAGTATGGATATGATGAGGGCTAAGGGGTTATGGGCAGGCCAATATTGTCTGCTTCAACAGCCAGCTGTTCCAGGTTAACATCAGCCCAATTTCAAGTTCAATGGATGGAATAAGACTCCATTTCTAATAATTCCAATAATTCTGACAAAAGTTCTGGAATATAAATCTCATAGCCTCTGACAGGTGTGAGTGGAATGCTGTGCTGGGTAAAGGCTGGGCCATATGACACCAGACAAAAAACATGAAGAAATAAGAAAAGCAAGAAAGGGCAAGTTCTCTTGGAAACTCAGGCTATTAGTGTATCAGGAGTAGGGAAGAATGGATATAAGACATAAAAAAATAATCTAAGAGAAGGGAACTCCTGATGTTATAAATATTGAAATACAAATACAATCTTCTTATTGTCACCCTGCCATGAGAGCAAAGTCACTAAGAATATATGACTGTGTCTGAATCTCTAAAATGCCAATGATGAGGGTCATAATTTTATCTAATCATCTACCTGCTATAATTTCTTTCTTTTGCACTGGTTTTTGACTGTATGGGTGGGGAGATCTAGAAAAAAGAAATTCAGGTACAAGTGTCCTGGAAATAAATCACAGATGCAAACATTAGACTACTTGTTCTTTCATATCACAGAAGGGCAGAGAGATTGTATGAAATAATTGAGTTAGTCAATTGGCAGCTTAGTATTGTCTGTATTTAAGATGATCTAATATATATTTTGAAATACAAAGACCAAAACAATTACATAATTGATCTCCCTAAGGAAATAAAAATGAAAAGAGAGACCTAGAACCAATGATTGTTAGCACTGTAAGATATCTTAACCAATGTATCTTGTCATTTCCATGTCTGATTCAAACAGAATGGGTTATTTCATTTGAAGTTATTTGTAAGGATTTTATAATTATATATTTTAAAAGATGCAAATTATGATGTGTGCTAAAGAAAAGTTATGTTCTTATCATTCTAAGAGAGAATCTGTCTTCTGAATAGTTCTGATTAATGTGTTGATCCTTAGAAATTCTGATTGAGACAAATGTCTACTTTTGAACCAACTGCAGTGGTCAGAGGCCAAATGGTACTTTGAAAGTGGAAACCTCTATTTCTAGGCCACTTAGGGAAACTAGGTCAAATCAGAAACATCAGTATGAGCTTGTACCAGTAAGCCCAAGTTTGCTTTAACATGTGCCTGCCTAGTTTTGCTTTATGAGGGGGAGAAAGAAATAAAAATGTTTAACCTGAAAAAATTCATACCTGTCCTCACTACAGTTATCACTGTTCGGTAAATGATACTTCTTGATGCAGACAGCATCACTAATCTGTAAGATCTTATGTTGCTCTGTGATACAGGTAGAGAAATATACTTCACATATGGATGCTAATAATTTTTAATATGAGTACACTGAATATGAAGGTATGATAATATATGGGATCTGCAAAGAAGCTAAATAAAGATGAAATCCACTTTGTGCACTCTGAATTTTAATAAGCAGGAAACAGCAGGCTGTCTACCCACACAAATTGGTTTTAAAAACCAAGCAGTTAATCTCAAGGCAAATAATCTGTTATGTTAATAATTAATTCAACTCCTTAAAAAAAGATGGCGAAGAAAGCAGTTATTAAGAGTTTTAAAATATAGTTGTTTTATTGGATTCAACTTTAAATGAAAATTTAATATTTAGATATAGATAAGTGAGGATATAAATGTTTTAATAATCAATTATTTTTGGTAATGAATTCAAAAGATGGCTAATGATAGGTCAAGGGAAGAGTCAGAATAGTAGAGGGAGAGGGTGCTCAGGGAACATGAAATAACATGGAAAGAAAATGGTCAAGATACCACATTTCCTTCCCTGGTTTTCTGTCAAAGTATTTTATTTTATTTTATTTTATTTTATTTTATTTTATTTTATTTTATTTTATTTTATTTTATTTTATTTTATTTTATTTTATTTTATTTTATTTTATTTTATTTTATTTTATTTTATTTATTTTATTGAAATTTTAATAATTTATAAAATTTTAAATTACAGTTGACATACAATATTATATTAGTTTCAGTGTCCAACATGGAGATTAGACATTTACATAACTTACAAAATGATCATCCCAATAAATTTAGTACCAATTTTACACCATACATAGTTATTACAATATTATTGATGATATTCCTTATGCTATAATTTATATCTTCATGACTGTTTTATAACTATGAATTTATACTTCTTAATCTTTTCTCCTTTTTCACATATCCCTCTCAACCACCCTCCCCTCCCATCCGGCGACCATCAAAATGTTCTCTGTATCTATGAATTTGTTTCTGGTTTGTTTGTTTATTTTGTTCTTTAGATTCCACATATTAGTGAAATCATATGACATTTGTCTTTCTCTGTCTGACTTACTCCACTCAGTACAATACTCTCTAGGTGTACCCATATCATTGCACATGACAAGATTTTTTTCTTTTTTATGGCTGAATAATATTCCATTGTATAGATGTACCAACTCTTCTTTATCCATTCATCTATCGATGGACAGCCAGGTTGCTTCAATATCTTGGCCATTGTAAATAATGCTACAATGAACATATGGATTCACATGTCCCTTTAAAAGTAGCATTTTAGGTTTTTCAGATAAATACCCAGAACCGGGATTACTGAGTCCTTCTTTGTCTATTGTTATAGACTGTTTTAAAGTCTATTTTGTCTGGTTTAAGTATTTCTACCCCAGCCTTTTTTTCTCATTTCCATTTTCATTAAATATCTTTTTCCAACTCTTTACTTTCTCTCTGTGTGTGTCTTTCAATCTGAAGTGAGTCTTCTGTAGCCAGTATAGGTAAGAGTCTTGTATTCTCATCCATTTGGCCACACTATATCTTTTAATTGGAGCATTTAACCCATTTACATTTAAAGCAATTGTTAATAGATATGTAGTTATTGCCATTTAAAATTTTTTTCAATAAAAAGTCATATTTAGTTAGAAGCATTCAGAATGTCAAGAAAACAGCTGCAATTTTTTTCAATTACAGAGTGGTATTCAATTAATAGAACAATAATTATTTTAAATAAACTGCATTAGAGACAACTGAAGATGAAAAACTACTATCTCCACATATAACTAATTTTGCTGTGTACCAGCATGAACCAGCTTCAAATTTCTATGCCAATGTATAACCCCTGTACTGTACCAGGCACAGTTAGTGGCTGTTGAAAATATCATCAAAGCAGGGCTCTCCAAAGACACATCCAGTAGTGTTAACTGCACAAAAAAAGACACTATACTGTTTAAAAATCAATCTTACACAGACTTATATTTCAAATTTTTCCTTAAAAGGAGTGAGTTGTGTGCATGGGGGGGCTGGTAAATGCTTTACAGACAAGAAATAAAAACTTTGCTAGAATCAATTTATTCATCATCTTCTTCCTTGTCTGTTGCCTTCTCCTTCTTTTACTTCTCTTTTTCGGCCTTGACATCTCCCTTTTTTGCTACATCAGGCTTTCCTTTAGCTAAATATGCAGCAATATCCTCTGTGTATTTTTCCTTCAGATTAGCAGCCTTCTTCATATGGCTACCCATCATCTACAACAGTGTTATTCCACATCTCTCCCAGCTTCTTTGTAATATCACCAATGAATAAGTCAGAATGCTCTGCTTTGATTTTGGGGTGATAATCAGAACAAAACAACAAAAAGGCTGAAAGAGACCTCTTGGATGCATTGGGATCTTTGAACTTCTTTTTTGTTTCCTCTTTAAAAGGGATATAAGTTTTCATTTCTCTCTCATAACAAGCCTTGTCCATTTCTGCCATACCTTCAAATTTTACTTTCTTGTTAGCAAACGTGGTTTTCCTTCTATGTGAGCATTTCTTAGAAAACTGAAGAAGTTGACTTCTTGTACTCCTCCTGGCAAGTTTGCGCCAAAAAAATGCATATGATGACATTTTGCCTCTTGGGTTTTTAGGATCTCCTTTGCCCATGTTTAATTATTTTTCCTCAATTAGCACAATCGTCCAGTACTCGTCTGGCATGCATTTGCCCCAGAGCTGTCTTTATGAAGCTCAATGTATTGCAGTGACTGTGAGACCAAGGAGTTATTGCCATTTTATAATTCATATTTTTGGTCTTTTTTTCTTCTTTTTATTATATAACTTTCTTTAATGTTTTTTTCTAATACCTATTTGGTGATGATCAACTCTTTCAGTTTTTTCTTATCTGAGAAGCTCTTTATTTGACCTTCGATTCTAAGTCGTAGCTTTGCCAGGTAGAAAATCTTGGTTGTAGGTCGAAAATTTGGTGCCAATCCCTTCTGGTCAGCATAATTTCTATTGAGAAATCAGCTAACAGTCTTATGGGAGCTCCCTTGTGGGTAATTAATTACTTTTCTCTTGCTGCTTTTAAGATTCTCTCTTTGTGATGTATCTTGGTGTGGGCCTCTTTAGGTTCATCTTGTTTGGGACTCTGTGCTTCCTGCAGTTGTATGGCTATTTCCTTCATTCACCAGGTTAGAGAAGTTTTTCATCATTATTTCTTCTTGCTCTCTCTCTCTTCTCCTCCTGATACTCCAATGGTATGAATGTTGCTATACTCGATGTTGTTCTAGAGACACTTAAACTATCCTGATTTTTTTGAATCTTTTTTTCTTCTTCCTGATTTGGTGTTTTCTGCTACCTTGTCTTCTAAAGCACTAATTTGATCTTCTGCTTCATCTAATCTGATGTTGATTTCCTCTAATATATTTTTTTATTTCAGTTGTATATTCTTCATTTCTGACTTGTTCTTTTTAATATTTTCTACTCCATTTTTATTTTTTCTATCTCTTTGTTGAAATTCTCACAGAAATCATCGAGCATCCTTATAACCAGTGTTTTGAACTCTGCATCTGGTAGATTGCTTGTCTCCACTTTGTTTAGTTCTTTTTCTGAAGTTTTGTTCTGTTCTTTCATTTGGGACATATTTATTTGTCTCCACATTTTGACTGCCTCTCTATCTATTTGTTTCTATGTATTAGGTAGAGCTGCTATATCTCCCTGCCTTAGTAGAGTGGCCTTATGTAGTACGTGTCTTGTGAGGCCCTGTGGCACAGTCTTTCTGGTCCGGGTGTTATAGGTTAATGCCTTGTATGGGTTGTGTGTGCTCTCCTATTATAGTTGAGTCTTGCTTGCTATTTGCATGTCATTGAGATGGAATGACCCTTGGTCTGCTTGGTTGTTAGGACTGTTCATGACTAAAGCAGAATTGTTGTGCAGGGGCTGACCCTATGGAGAAGCATTTACTTTAGCAGGGCTCTGATGCCTGCCCAGTTTGCCCTTTGGGTGTGTCATCTATAGAGGTGGCTAGGTGGTGCTCTGGCTCAGTCTGAAATTGCACTGGGGCCTTCTGAGAGAGGTGAAGTTTACCTGCAGCCTGTGCCCTGGTTGGGGCCATTTGGCATGAGCCACAAAACAATCCACAGATGGTCCTCATCTGCCCTAGGTTTAGAGGTGCCTGTGAAAGTCCAAGCCTGACTTGAGGCTGGCTGTCACCAATCCTGGGGTTGGGGCTACTCAGCAAGAGGTATAGGGCACACTGAGGCCAGATGCTGCTTGTTTGAGGCTTGTGAACCTTTAAGAGATTTTAAGAAAATCTGTAGCATGAGCCAAGATGTGCCATTTGTATGGAAAATTCACAAGAAGCAGCTTGGGTAGGCCTGAAAGTTGAGTGGTGGGGTGTCTCAGGGAATCACCCATGCAAGGTGAATGATGTTGGCCAAGTTGATGGACACTCAGATATGGTGGTCGACTGCATCTGCACGCTGGGTGGTGAGAAGGCTCAGCAAAGTAAAAATGGCTTCTGTTTGGGAGTAGGCTGTCCCTCCAGTCCTCACCCTGAAGCTAGATAACTCAGTTCCTCTCCGTATGTCTCTGGTGCCTTTTAAGCTGCTGTCCCAGTGCTGGAGTTCAGAGAGAGTAACTCTGTCATCAAATAAGATACCCCCTTTAAGAGAAGTCTCTGCACTCCACCAGCCCTCTGTCTCACTCAGCCACAGTCTTTGCTGGTCTTCTCAGCCAGAAGTTGTGGAGACTTCTCTTCCCAGCACTGGAACCCCAGGCTGGAGATTCTGTTGTGGGGCTGGGATCCCTCACTCCTCACAGACACCTTTGCAGGTAGGATATCTCTTCTGATTTTTAACCACCACATGTCGGTGTGGGACTAGTCTGTTTTTCATCTTTGCCCCTAATGCCAATCTCAAAGTGGCTTCTTTTGTATGCTTTTAGTTATAGGACTTCTGTTTAGGTAGACTTCAGGTAATTCTTAATGACAGTTGTTCTGTAGTTTAGTTGTAATTTTGTGGTGGTCATGAGAGGGGACAAGCATAGTGTTTACCTGTTCTTGCCATCTTGAGTAGAAAAGGATTATTTAATTTTTATTATGAACATAACATCATGAATCATGTAAAAATAATTTAACAAAACAAATTTCTCAGTGACCTTTTAGTGAGAGAACTTTTGGATTTAAAAAATGTTTAAAATAGAATAGGCAGAGAATACCAGTACTGGAGAAAAGAATCTAGGTAGAGAATCACAAAATCTAGGTTCCAGATTCAGTTCTGACATTATATATATAACTTTGGACAAGGCTTAACCTCACTCCATCCCAGTTTCTTTTCCAAATGAATATTATGAACTAGACAATCCCAATCATCCTCTTGAGCCTTAAATTGTGTGATTTTATATGCCCCTTTTAAAAAAGTTACTGCATTAGAATTGTAATAGATATCAGAGATCAGCAGCAATTGTGGATGTTGAAATATATTCATATGAGCAATAAATCAAGTTGTGAACGTAATCTAACATTCTCTCAAGCTAGTTTCATATTCGTCAACAATATAATGTTGTTGCATAATATTTTGCAATATTAATTGAGCAATAATATTGAATAGAAATTAAAAGGCATTAACAAACATTTTTAGGAGTCATTGTTTCCTTTGATAAATGGAATATGTGATTGAAGGCAAGAAAATAGCATTTTGCTCTGCTTTCTTCCTTTTTTTTCTTCTAAAATCTATTGAGTTTTCCCTTGCCTTTTTAGGGAAGCTAAAATCAACAAAATCATGTCAAATTTACATACAGCATCTCCTATTCACAAGAACCTTTGCCCATGTACTGGTTCCATCCCTGTAGATTAGCAGTTCAGGGAATAGCATTTATTATTTAACTCTAGGAGCTTAACTGGTTAAGACACAAAGTTCTTTATTAAAGAATCTGTATTCTATAAAAATGATCTCTGCTTTTCTTTTATATTCCTGTATTCATAGACATGAGGAAACCTGAGACTATATTCAGAATGTTTTAACTCTATATTAAGAAGAATGAAGTCACTAAAGACTGGAAAATTGACAATTAGTTTTCTGGTTTGTTCAGATAAATGGTAATGTAATTCATGAGCTGGAGGATATTAGAAAAGGATCAAATTTGGGGGGAAGGTGGTAAGTTCAGTATGTTTGTGTGCTTTTAAGGTGCACTGTAGAAAGCCAAATGGAGATGTTCTAGGAACCTAGAATATATGAATCTAAAGCTTAGTAAAAAGGTTTGAGGTGGAGACATCAATGTGGAAGCCACTGGCATGTCCTTCTGGTAAATTAAAAATAATGGGCCCATGGAAAATAGTCTCTTAGGAGAAAATACCATTATATAAATCCCTGCCATGTCTTACCTCAATTGTACCCTGCAAAAAATCTCATGGCTGAATATTATTAACCTCATTTTACAGATAAAAAAAGTTGAGGATCAGAAACAAACAGACAAGAACTTATCCCATAGCAGAACACTTCCTTTTACCTTCATCTTCTACTATTTCTTAAGTCAAAATAGTAAAATGTGCCTGTTCCCTCATCAGCCTCTATTCTAATCAGAATAAGCACTAATAAAATAGCAGTCACTGGTGAAAATCAGTCAAGGAAGAAATGTTGCTTATGGTTTTTCAATGAAGACCTGTATGATTTCTACTCTCGAGAATAGATGTTATCAGATAATGAAGAGAAGTCATATTTAAGAGAAGAAAAGCTATAAGTATCCTCCTTGGACAATCAGCTATACAATGAGGAAAGTTTGATATTTGTATAATTATTTCACATTCTTATTTGAGTCTTAACAGACCAAGAGTTTAATTTTCTTGCAATCCTGTTTCTATTATTTCCATTTTTATTAGGTGTCTGTCACTGGACTTCCCTGCAGTCAGAATTCCAATGTCTAATGTAATTTTCAGTGCCAGCTCGGGCTTCAGAATTACTTCACTGTAGTGGGTTTTTTCCTTAGTGACTTCTCTAGTTCTTTTCTTCCTGTCATGTCAACCTTGACACTGGAAGGCTGGAAGCCAGTTACAGACACATACACAAATATATATCACTGGAAACATAGAGTGGAATGTTAGAGTCAGCTGAGGTTGAAGAGAGAGGAGTTATGCAAGTCAGATAATTGTATAGCAAATATGATAATAGTTGAAGTTTATGCTAACAAGTATTTCCAAGACCCAGGTAATCCCCATGGAAACAGGGCATTGTCGATGCTGTTACATCAGAATTCTCTTCAGTAAATAATCAGCGATAACACATACTTTCTTTCCCCATTGTCCTTGTAACAATGGTGAATCCTCTAATGGAAAGAGAGAACAAAAGAAAAGAGATGCTATTGATTCCCGAATGATAGGTGAAATGTCTTCTATAGGACCCCACCAACAAGAAAGAGACAGCAGTGGGAGTTTAGGGTTGAAAAGCTTTTTAAAAACCAAACCACAGTGGGTAAACACATTTCACTTCAGGCTAGTTAGCAACTTGATGAAAAGGCTCTGGTCCTGTGTAGTTTATTGATGCCATTGATGAATAATTACTGTGTTTCAAACATCAAGGCTTTATACTAGGTCCTACCAGGATGGTTGGGTGTAAGTTCTGTAGGACCTGGAGCTTATACACCAGGAGATAAAGTAGGGTTGGGGTGTTCTTTAAGACAATAATGTAAAATCCTGAATACAGAATTAGATACACAGCATTGGAAGGCTCCCAAGCAAAATGAGGCCCAGAAGTTTAAGCTTTGCTGGCTTCTTTATAAATCCACCCCTGATCCTAGATGAAGGACAATAAATAATTATAAGCTAATAATAACAATAACAGCAGCTGTAAACTAGCACAATGCTAGGCACTCTACATGCATTTTGCCATTCAATCTTCACCATAATGCCATAAATTAGATTTAAAAAAAAACAGTTTTTTTTTTTTCAGTTGCGAAACCAAAATTTGGTCATTTGCCAAAGGACACATAATGGTGGAATTGAATTCAAAAGCAAAGATACTGACTCTAAAGCCCAAGCTCTTAATCACTAAAGTATAAGGTTCTTAAGAAGTTCTCAGTAGTAATATGACAATATTATAGAAAGTACCTAAGACAGTTTTGGAAATATCAGAAAAAGTTTCTTCCTGTAGGAGACAACACTTAGAGCAGCATATCTTAACCTCAGCATCGTTGACATTTTGAGCTGGATAAGTCTTTGATGTGGGGAGCTGTTCTGTGAATTATAGGATGTTTAGCAATAACCCTGGCCTCTATCCACTAGATGCAGTAGCACCCACTCCTTAGCTGGGATAACCATAAATGTCTGCAAATATTTCCTAATATCTCCTGGCTTGGGGATGGTGGTGGAGGTGGATCACCCTACTTGAGAACCGAAGACTTAAAGAATGAGAAAGAGGTAGCTAGATGAGGAAGTCGGGGAGGGACACTCCTGAAATAGGTCATAACAAGAACAAAGGCAGAGTAGGGAACAACAGCATGATAGATACCAGGAAAGGCAGGTAATTTCATGCTACTTGAGGCAAAGGGCAAGGCTGAGGACTAGTTGGTGGTGAAATAAGAAGAGGTCAAATTATGTAGGTCATTAAATGTTATGCTAAGAAGTTAGAGTTTTATGCTATCAAAAGGAACAGGATGCATAAAACCATCATGACATACAGTATTAACATGATCAATGATACATTTTCCAATAGTCCTCTGGTCTCTTTGTAGATAATATGTCTGATAGTGACAAGTTTAGTTTAGTTAATTTTGCCCTTTTCCATTTTAGACCTGGGTTATGAAATCTCAGTACAACCCTAGCAGGTGGTGGTCTGGCAATACCATCTTCTGATATGATGTGCTGGGAAAATCTTTCCTGTTATACAATTGCATCAGTTTTATGAGAGTATGAAACAGATGAAGGTAGCCATGGAAATTTGACATAAAGTACCCACATTCTCTTCATCTATGCTTGAAATAGAGAAAAAAAGTAACAAAACACAATGATGTATTCATGAGTATCAACCAGATTGAACCATTTGAACTATAAGAGCAGCATTTTCATAGTATGGCAGACATTGTTCACTGCCTATCTAATATCCATTCTCCCCTTTGTACTTACTAACAGCATCCTAATTTTGTGCAGGCAACAAAATTACTTACTTCAACTAAATTACTTACTTCAGCAGATTCCTATGCAGTCAGAGGTGGCCAAGTGACTCAGGCAAAAAAAGATATATTCAGGTGTTGTTGAATGGAGCTGCCTGTTAACTGACTGATAAAGGTAAATATATATAGTTAAATTCAGAATACTCTACTATTGTAATAGGGGTGGGTAAATTACTGATAATTCTTGTATAAATGGTTTTGTTAATGGATAGAAAAGGTAAAAAGATGTGAATTTGGGCATCAAAAACATAAAATATGTGTGGGAGAGTAAAAACGTACAGCTTTTACATGCATTCAAAGTTAAGTTGCTATTAGCTGAAAAGCCCTTTATAGCTATAAGATGTTTTATGTTAGCCTCATGTTAACAACAAAGCACAAATCTACAGTAGATACACAAAAGATAAAGAGAAAAGAATCAAAGTGTACCATTATAGAAAACCATCATATCATGAGAGGACTACAAAATAGCCAGAAAACAATTAGTAAAATGACAATAGTAAGTTCATATTGATTAATAATTATTTTAAATATAAATGAATTAAATTCTTCAGTCAAAAGCTACAGAGTGGCTAAATTGATAAAGAACAAACAAATAAAAAAATTACACACAAGACCCAACTACATGTTGACTATAAGAGACTCAATTCAGCTTTAAAGACACACATAGGCTCAAAGGAAGGAAATAAAAATAGATATTTCATGCAAATGAAAACCAAAAGACAGCAGGGAATCTATATTTCTGTTAGACAAAACAAACTTGAAGTAAAAACTGTAACAAGAATCAAAGAATGTCATTATATCATTATATAAAGAGGTCAATTCATTAACAGAATATAAACATAAAAATTGATGCATCCCACATTGAAGCACCTAAATATATACAAGTATTAACATATCTGAAGGGAGAAATAGACAGCAATATGATAATAGTAGAAGACTTCAATACCCCACTTTCAACAATGGATAATCATTCAGACAGAAAATCAATAAGGAAACACTGGACTTAAATTACATATTATTCCAGATGGACCTAACAGACATATACATAAAACTAAGTGAATAGCAGCAGAATACATATTCTCCAGGATAGATCATGTTAGACCACAAAACAAGTCTTAATAAATTTAAGAAGATAGAAAGCATCTCAAGCATCTTTCTAACTACAATGATATGAAACTAGAAGTTAACTATAAGAAGGAAACTGCAAAACTCATAGTTATTTGAAAATTAAAAACATGATCCTGAACAACAGTTAAAGAGGAAATCAAAAGGGAAATCAAAAAATATCTCCAGACAAATGAAAATGACAGTTTATAGTGATAAATGACTACATTAAGAAAAAAAAAAAAGCTTTCAAATACCAGACTAACTTCAAACCTCAAAGAACTAGAAACAAAAGAAAAATAAATAAATATAAAATCAGTGGAAGAAAAGAAATAAAGATCAGAGCTTAAATGAATGAAACAGAGACTGAAAGAACAATAAAAAAAGGTCAGTGAAACTAAGAGCTGATTTTTTGAAAAGAGCAACAAAATTGACAAACCTTTAGTTAGACTAGGAAAAGGAGAGTGAAAACTCAAATAAAATCAGACATGAAAGAGGAGAATTACAACTGATAACAGAAATATATGGATCTTAAGAAACTACTATGAACAATTATATGCCAACAGATTTGATAACCTATAAGAAATAAATTCCAAGAAATGTACGACCAACCAAGATTGAATCATGGAGAAATAGAAAATCTGAACAGATTGATATGTATGATGATTGAATTAGCAATCGAAAACCTCCCAATGAATAAAAAAGTCTGGGATCAGATGGCTTTACTGTTGAATTCTACCAAACATTCAAAGAAAAATTAATACCTATTCTTCTCAAACTCTTCCAAAAATAGGAGAGGGAACATTTCCAAATCAATTTTAAGAGGCTAGCATTACCCTGATATCAAAACCAGTTAAGAGCACTATAAGATAAGAACATTACAGGCCAATATTCCTAATGACCATGGATGTAAAAATCCTCAACAAAATATTAACAAATTAAATATAACAATACATTAAAAGAATTCTATACCATGATCAAGTGTGATTTATTTTAGGAATGTAAGTATAGTTTAATATCCACAAATCAATCAATGTTATATACCACATTAACAAAATAAAGGATAAAACATGATCATCCTAAAAGATGCAGAAAAAGCATTTGACAAAATTCAACATTCATTTATGATAAAATCTCAACAAAGTGGGTATAGAGGGAATGTACCTCAACATAATAAAGGCCATATATAATAAGCCCACAGCTGATATTCATACTCATTAGTGAAAAGCTAAAGTTCTCATCACAAAAAAAAAAAAATGTAACTATGTGCGATGATGGACATTAACTAGACTTATTGTGGTGATCATTTTGCAAAATAAACATATATTGAATCATTATGTTATACATCTGAAGCTAATATAATATTATATTTCAATTATTACAATGATTTTTTAAAAATCATACCAAATACACTCCCCACAAGAGTATTTGAAAGCACATACTCTTCACATTTTTACCAGCATTGGATAATATCAAATCTTAAACTCCTGCTAATCTGATAGGTAAAGGAGATAAAAGCAATGTCATTTTGAGTAAGGTTCCTTAATTACAAACAATGTTGAATATATTTTCATATTTTTTAATTTTTTATTTTAACTTGTATTTCTTTCATTGAGCTTAGGTGGGTGATTTATCATATGCTTATTGGTTATTTGCACAAGGACTCACTTTGTTTTATAATGTCCCTTGGAATAGCCATGGAATTACAGTAATATTAAGGTACATCACAGTGAAAGGTTATTTTCATGGTGCCAAATAGTTGTGAACTAGTTTGTAATTTATCAGTCTTATTTGATACAAGGTTATTGATGGTGCCAGCATGTGTCTGAGATTATTTGCTCTAAGTATGAGATACCACAGCAAGCATTTTCATAAGCACAGTGCTTAAAAAATTGGGGATTATTTTTCTATAATGAGACCTTAATTCTCTGATGGATTCTATATCAATGGTAGTAGGATGATTCATATATTTGGGTTGACATTCTTTGAAGAGGAACATAATATACTTCTTTTTACTTTTTTATACTTTTTTTTTTTTACTTGGAGGCAATACGAGTGAAGTGTTGGGTCGGAGCATAAATTAGATAAAATCAGCGCCTGGAGGGAACTCCTCCCTTTCCATTTCTATTTCTCCTCTCTTTCTGCTGTACCCCAAATCCAAAGGGTCTGTTCATCATGCTTTCTTCCTCACTCAATCACTCACTAAGGCAATAAATAGCTCACAAGTCTTCTGTGAATACCTATAACAGCCAATCTCTATTGGCCCTCAGAAACTTTGCATTTGCTGTTTCTTCTTCTAAGGCTCTCTGCAAGTTTGGCTTTTTATCTCCCTTCAAGTGTCTTCTGGAAAGTCATCTCTGAGGAGCCTAACTTGATGCCTACCATTGGTGGCCACAGTTATGTTTTAAGACTATTGGTTTCCTTCCTGGTAATTATCACAATTACTTGTATGATTTTTTTTTTTAATTTTGTAAAAAATAATTTTTTGCTTATTCACTTATTTTATAATTTCTCCCACTTGAAAATAAACCTCATGAGAAGTAGGATCTCAGTAATCTAGTTTGCACTGAATTACAAAATATTTCCTTGCCTTGTGTTTGGGCTATGCAAACATTGGGAATCAAATGATGGAAATATACTTCACTGGGTTCAATTGGAATGTATTACAAAGTTAAGGCTTCTGTAATTTTATTGAAAAGAAGGAAATTTGCGTTAATTCATATGTCCCCCCCCCCCACAAAAAACCTCTGCAATTATAAGCATTATTGCGTCTTTGTTTCAGGTTAAAAGTGTACTTGCTATCAATTTAGCTTATGTTTAACCAGAATTATAATTAGGCTCATCGTACAAAAAGTTACATCAGTTTACACAGACACTTGGTCACTCAGTTCATCATTATCAAGTGCCTATAAAAATAAAGAAGAAGCTAGAGTATATCTTTGACTCACTCTCCTGTTTAATTACATTTATGAAGAGAGCAAATTGGTCACATATATTATCCATGGTTTAGAAGTTATCATTTAATAATATTTGCCAAAAGAATAACATCAGCAAAAGAAAAGAACAAACCCAACAATAAGATTTCATTAAATAAATATGAGTATATATATAAATATAAAGTTATTTTTATATTTACACACAAATGTGCATATTTATCTAAAATTAATATATGATATATTTACATTACTTATATTTATATAAAATACATATCTATATATATAAAGAATAATTTTTCTGATTCATTAAGTGCAAATAGCCCAAAGTAGCAATAGTTCATGTATAACTAGACATTGTTTTTCATTAATCACATAGTCACTACATTACAAATATTTCTCTTTATTCGTTATCTCAGAGGTTTTTGCCATGCTTAAACTGAAAGAATGTTTTACAATTCTTAAGGAAAGGAAGTCTGTATCCTTTAAGAAACAATTCAAATTAGAATCTTAATCTCTTCTCATATGCCCTCTATTTGTATGTTTGATTTCTTAATGTTCCCAGATATTTTCACACTTTATAAAATAAACTACATCTCTCCTCTAAGGTGGAGAAGGTGCTTGCTATTTAGAAAAGGTTAAGAAATATTCTTTCCTGAAAAGTATTCTGTCTGATAATTATTCCATCACGACTCATTTGCTTTATGCCTTCAATTTGAGGAATACATATGACAGAACATTTTCATTTTCATAATTTCCCTATTGCAATTGGTGAGTAACACCAGAGTTGGAGAGGAGAAATATTACATACAACAATATTACATACAACAATAATAGCCAGACACAACATACAGACTTTTCCCCAAAGTGCCTCTATTAGAATGGATTAGATATAGAACCTCACTCCTTTTGGAACAGAGAAAAGCTGAAGACACAGAAAGTCCACATCCTTAAGAACCTGTTAGAAACTCTATAGGTGTGACTGCTTGGCCATACATCCTAAAAGCATGTGGAGGTTTATGCTAACAAAATAAGAAACAGAAGAGAACCCTAAAAAATCACCTCCAAGGCATGCAATGACAGCCAGCAGTTGAATTTGATCAACTCCACTGTCAAGGGCTAGTGAAATAGTATACTCTCTGCAAGGAGAACTGGATGACCAAACTTTCTGTAGCCTGACCATATAACCTCATTATCTGCCTCTAAACCTTTCCAGTAAACAGGCCTGGGAAGAAAAGCTTCCCAGCATCTCACATTTTCCAGAGTGAATGGTGATATTGATAAGAACGAGGAAGCAACAATGCCCATTCTCATCTCAGAGGAGACAAAATAAGCTGTCTGCTGCTCCTTTTAAGGCATAAAGGATACTTTCCCAAAGATTCAACTCCTGCTCATCAAAACTTTTGTTACTATTCAAAGCCACTCTCTTCATTTTTATTGAGTAACAAAACATGTCCTTGTTTGCACAGTACTAGGCACTTGTTGAAAAATCACTCCCATTGTAAAATAATGCCATTACATAGTTCAAAAATTAAACTAGAAAATTTGCAGGCCAAATAATTGAAAAGTGCTTCCTCTTTCCAACACTCCACTCTCCAGCTATCTTAACACGTGGTGTTCCAGTATATCCTGATGGACACATGCTAAATCTCAATGATATTAATTTGGCCCTCAGTATGAATGTAAGTATGGGCAAAATATGTAAGTATTTGAATGAGAAGAATAAATGACATCAATTTCCCAATATTCTTTCCAATATACACGTCTCTTTTCCTGTGGCTGGCACTGCAGGCAAGAAAGTCCTTTTGTTTGTTTACTGAAACATAAATCTGCTGGGAGAGCCTAACTCTAACTTACTGTTGCATTTCTGATGAAAAGCTGCCACATAATTTAAATTTCAACAACTATACAGGTTCCCATATTTCTTATTTGTGACTTGTCACATCTAGACGAAGTGCATTGTACTATCATTTTAATAAATAGTTTTTGAGTGAAGGTCATTTTTCTTTGTTTCCAAATTCCATCCGATTTTTTTTTCTTTTTTACTGACATATCCTGAGATCCTATAAAGGGCTTTGAAAAGTCATTTCATTTCTAAGGTAGCCATCACATTTCAACAGCCAATAAACCAAATTACAAAACAGAATGATATCTTTAGACTGCTGAAAAGGCAGTGAGTGAGTGACACTTCTGGTTTGTCAGTTGGTCTGGAGGGAAAGGATATTGTTGATTCCTCTTGTACAGCCTCTTAGTTGTGAGTAAACATTATTTTTTAAAAAAAAATTTTTTTTTAGTTTTCTCATCAACAAAGTATTTTCCCTATAATGGTAGATAATTATCTAGTATATTTGGGAAAATGGAGTCCATCTTCATGATAGAGATGGTACTTAGATACGGTTGAGTCCAATTGGATTTACCATCTGAGCTATAAAGAAATGAATATCAAACGACTTTTAATCTTGTATGAAACAAAAAGATTAAACTGTCCATAGTATTATGAGCTGCCGTGACGAACCCTATGATAGAACCGCACTCTCAGGGCTGCTTCTAATATGTATGCGAGGAATAGATTTTCCCTGATAACGCATGTAATTAGACTACAGAACAAAATGTTCTGTTCAGATTCATGACATGCCCAACTAATAAAAGAAGAGAGGATAAGGCCCTTGCTATTTATTTGAATGAAAAAGCTTCAATATAGAATATACTTTAGAGAAATTAGTTTTTAATCTAGGTGACTAGATGAGACTTTGACCCTGAAGTGTTTTTTGAGTTGACCTGTGAGAATTTATGCAGAAATAAGACTGTGATGCCTACAAACCAGACAGGCATTGCTTTTTTCATTAATTCCTGAATGTCTCATATACTCAAGAGGAGCAGAAAATTGGTTCTTTTAAAAGCCCACCATAGGAGAATTTACTTTTATGAAACATAATCAGCAAGAGTTGATAGGAATCTTAGCAGGAATGTATTCTTTTTAAATTTAGACATTCAAGAAGTTAGATACATTGATTCAGCAGTGATGGTTCTCCACTGACCTGTATAAAACAGAAATCTACAGTTGTATATTGTTATGAATATATTTGAGAAGCCTCTTGCTATCACAATATCAGCTCTTCAGGGTGAATTATGGACTACACAATGGATACTAGAAGGAAAACTTTACATCAACTCTTGTGCTTATTTTTCCATGATAAAGGTTAGTGTCACATCCACTGGATATATGCAAGAAATTGCTTTTAAGAGTAGAAGTGTTTTCCTCATTTTTAAAAACAATTGATATCAACATTATTCATATAATATATCATGTAAGTGCAGGAATCAATACTTATGATGTAATAACAAATAGCTAAGCATTAGAAAAAGGGAAATGTCTCATGTTGTGTAGTTAATATCACTTGAAACACTAACAAGTAAGAGTAATTGTCATATCCCTCATGAAGATATGAAATGTGAAAGTAGTTTGGCCTTCATTAGTAAAAGTCACCAAGATACACTCAAACACTCAAGCCAGGAATAGGGGAGTCATCTTTGCTTCTTCTCTTTCTTTTTCTTCCCAATGCTGAGACATC
Source organism: Eidolon dupreanum (assembly GCA_028627145.1). Taxonomy (NCBI): domain Eukaryota; kingdom Metazoa; phylum Chordata; class Mammalia; order Chiroptera; family Pteropodidae; genus Eidolon; species Eidolon dupreanum. Next base: position 59,696,441 of record CM053507.1, read on the forward strand.
AACCACTTTTGTCAATTCTCCTTTCCAACATATTATCATGAAGGTGCCAGTTTTTTCTAGCTCCATCCTGGCTCAGACCATCATCCTTGGTTGCCTGGTTTCCCAAAAAATGTCTTTTTTTAAAAAAGCGATTTCTCTATCCTTTTTATAAAAGTCATATCTTTAATCCATTTTCTACAAAATAATGAGAATAATCAAATTATGTTGATCTAGTTTAAAATCTTCCATTGCTTCCCTTGCATTTACAATAAATCCAAATGCATTAAATCCAGGGCCTCTGGAATATAGTCTCTGCATCTGTCTAACTTCATCTCTCATGGAGCCCACACTTTTTCCACACCCCTCAGCCATTCTCAAGTTCTTATTTATTTCAAAGCCTGTTGTTCTTTCTGCCTGAATCACTCTTCATTCTTTGAGCTTCTTTATATCTCAGCTAAAATAGCCTCTCCTTGGAAAGATCTTTGTTGCTATATCTGGAGTAGACCTTATCCTTTTTAGCAATTTCTTTATTGCACTTATCAAAATTTGCAATAATTGACCTTTTTCTTTGTCCATCTCCCCATGAAAAGGATGTCTGTCTTGGTTACTGTCATATCGACATAGTAAGTCCTCCATTAATGTTGCATGAATATATGAACTTATTTCAACTCTGCTTTTATAGGTAGAAGCTGCAAAAATGCAGCGATGCAGATAAATTTCAGAGGAAAAACTATTTTTGATTTATTTTCATGTTTAGGAAACACAGATTTTCTTTCCTCCCCACTCTAACACAAATGTTCAACTATATCTAATTTTCACAAGGGGAAAGTAAAAGGAATAGATATTCTTACATGCTGCGATCATAAAGCTCACTCAAAATGTCTATATATTTTTTATTTGTGAGTGGATGAGCCAGATTTTTCTCTGGAAGTGAGTTAAACTCCTTTTGGAAGCTTTGCTATACCTTTTGGGCCACTTTAGTAACAAGCAGATTCTAGAGTTGTAAACAAATCCCCAAGTGCCAAATTTATTGCCGAAAAACACGTAGGCTGATTACATCCATTTGTGTGTATTCACTGTACAAAACAAATGTAACAGGTGTGTAAAAGTGACAAAGTTCTTGGCTGACATTATTGACATTTCTTAAAAATCAAGCTACAATTAGAGAACTGAAGAAACTATTTTGCAATAGTATATAAGGAAATATTTTGTGGACAAACATGTTTTAAGTGAACAAAATATTTTACAATGGCCTTCTATTTTAACTTGAAGTACTATTTACCATTATTATTAATTGCTAGAAGAAAAACTGGAAAGTAAGTAAAAAATAGTTAATGAACAAACTACCACTATACTAATTAAACTACATAGTTGCCAAAGGAATAAAAATTTTATTCCATGTAATTTGAATTTTAAAAATTTACAGACGTGGTCATATTAAAGGATAGAATGAAAATTTCATGAAATTTTTAAATATAAAATGGTTGATTTCCAAGAAATTTGTCTAATAACCATGGTTAGGAATATAGTCTTTTCTACAATGAGGGATAACTTAATGGCAATTTTTTACAAACATGGCTAAAATATAAAATAAAATAAAATAAAAATGGAATTTATTTTCCTATAAACTAGAGACAGGTATTGTTAAATATACTTCATCCAGTCAAATATATCAGTTGATCCAGTTGAGGTTAAGGCACTGAGGAGATTCAGACCTCTGATTTTTTTTTTAAGCCAGAATTTATCTCTACTTAAAAATGTTCATGAGACTTTAAAAAGGCCCCAGACCCAAAGATGTCCAGGTTTAATATAAGATTATACTAATGTTATAATGATATCTGTTGGTTCTATCATTGCTAAAGCCTTAATTTTATCCTCATTAAGTATATGCCCTGATCATTCTTCTAGTTGGGTACCAGTGATTTCCTCTGACTCCCAGCATTTTTCAAAAATGGCCATACATCCATGAATGACAAAAAAAGCAACACCAGAAATAATCATAAAGGGATCGAAGGGGCAGAAGGGATCATCACATGTAAAGTATTGCCCACCCCACATTGAAGAAGTAATTTCAATGACATATATGCAGTGTGTATAGCACAATTGAGCACAGAGGCATTGATAGGGTCATCCACTGGTGTACATCCCTGGCTTTGACATGATTATGCAGGTACATATATGCATGCATGTGAGCCTGTGAAGTTGTGGGTCCACACATGCATGTGTATGTATTTCACTACAACCAATGTAACAGAGTAATAGAGCAATATTGAAACATTCTGGACTTTTAGAGCAAGTGGGAGAAAGGTATCACTGAGTCTACATGTCTAGAATCAGAAAGATCCTTACAGCTTGGATTTAATCAGCTTTTCCCTCAAAAAGAATGGGTTCAAAAGTCATCTTGTGTCTGCAGCTCAGGCAAAACAGATTTAAAAAGACTTATGGGAGAGAGACAGAAAGCTACAGGACCATTCAATCAGAAGGAGAAGCCCTTTTGCAGAAGAGTCCAAAAGCATCTTTCTTTAAATATTAGGGGGAAAATCCCCTTAAAAGCTACTCTGCTTCTGAAACTATAGTTCCTCTGGTGAGGCAACAAGATCCCTGCTGAGAAAAATCAGCACCCTAGCATGTCCCTGCTTGGGACAAGAATGACAGAAAGAAGAGAAGATTGAGACTCATAGCCAAAGATTTTCAGCAGCTGCTTAGAAAAGAAAGGAAAAGTGAAATATTAGAGCCTCCCTGTAACTACATATGAACACATACATGCAAACTAACACATGTGTACTTACAGATGCACAAATACATGGACATGCACACAAACATGCATGAATGCATGCACAAACATACTGAGATACTTGCACACATTCACAACATGTATATGTACACATACCTGGGTGTATGTACATTAACACACATATAGCACATGCTCATTTATACTTATATTTACTTTCGGCTAAACTGGATCCACTTCAGTCAGTTTTACTCAATCATTTTGTTATGTCTATAATAGTTTACATTCAAGAACCTCTGTAAGAATTATTTTAGATCAATGGTAACAGAATAGATGGCCCACAAATTGGGTTCAGTGCAAATTGTTTTATCTGACTCACAAAGTATTTATGACATATTGAGTTGGTTGCCAACATTTATAAATTAAGAGATTTTATATAAAAATCAATATAAAAATTTTATATAAAAATTAGATTCTTTTGAAAAAGTAAGAGATCTGGCTGCACTAGACCCACTGTCCTGCAATGGCAATAATTGGCTGGAGCTGAAACAGCTGCCCCTTTAGACTGAACCTATCCTCTCAAAACCCCAGAATGTCCATTTTCATCATCTATTGTTTCTCAAATGTTGATGTGCAGGTACATCACCTGGAGAATCTTGTTAAAACGCAGATCCTGATTCAGTAGTTCTGAGGTGAGGTATGAAATGCTGCATTTCTAACAAACTTTCGAACACTGCTGCTGCTACTCTAAAGACTACCACAGTCCCATCCCATACAGGGTTGCCAGACTTAGCAAAGAAAACACAGGCCACCCAATTAAATTTGAATTTCAGAAATACTGAAAACTTTTATAAAGTATAAATATGTCCCATGCAATATTTTGAATGCACTTATACCAAAAAAAAAAAAAAAAGTACATTGTTTTTTTTGAAATTTAAATTTAACTGGGCATCCTATATTTTCTCTGACAACCCTAATTCCATATGTAATCTGTTTTCGAATTCCAGTCCACTTCCCTGGCTCCTTGGGATTTGAATTGAGACAGGCATTTGAGAACATGTGATTGATTGATAGGTCACAGGAGAAGGGGAGCCAGCGAGAGGGCAGAATAAGGCTGAGGAAAGGCTAAGCAAGGCCATGGTTTCAAATGGAATGTAGGTTTGGCCTGTTCTCAGAGGAGTTCTGAAGTACAATTTGTGCCATGGAGTTGGTCCCACTTTGAAGCAAAGGGGCAAGTTTGTACCCTGTGTTAGGTATTTACTGTGGTTAACTCCCAGAGCTGGGATTAACTTTCCAGATGAGAATAACCTTTTTTGCTGAGAACTCTCTGGTGAAAAAGGTAAATGTCAGTTATTAATAACAACACTCATAGGTGGGAGATGAGTGAACCTTCCTAGTAAATATGATTTGGCATCAACATCCACTATAAACATTCTAGTTGTAAGTACATAGACCATCCTTCTGTGCCCAAAATTCACACATGATTTTGTTATTTCACAAAGGCAGCTTCATTTATTGAACTCTGCCTTGACATAACTTACTCTATTTAAACACATCATATACCATAAACACATTCATAATAATATCTAATATTGTACATCTCTTAATAATATATATATGACCTTTATCTATGATTCAATCCAAAGAAATACAGCAAGTAGTTACTGAACATTTATTGTGTGCAAATCATTGTAATGTATGACATGGTCTACCTAAGCTCATTGTGGACGTAAGCAGGCTAGGTTTCCTAATGCATAACCCATTAGAGAACACAAAGTCTACCAAATATAATTCCTTTAAATATAGTTGAGAGCCTCACAGAGGTTATTCCCCCAAAGTCACAAAGCTGAAATGTAGATAAGCCAGAACTTAAAAACAGGTTTTATTTTTTTGGTGTTTCCTTTGATTTTGAGTAAGTATTTAAACCGAAGTGTTCATAAGTGGACATTTATAAATAATAAATGTGCATGTCCTAGAAGGATAAAAAGGAACTCTTTCTTTAAAATGATTGATTTTCAAATAATTAGAGATTCACAGGAAGTTGCAAAGATGAAAGTACAGAGAGGTCCCTATACACAGTTTCCCCAATGGTGACATCTTATATAATTATAACATATCAAAACAAAAAATGATATTGATAAAATGTTTATTATAGTTCTATACCATTTTATCATGTGTAGATTTGTGTAACCATGGTCACAATCAAGAAACAGCACTGTTGATAACCATAAAGAATCCCCTTATACTACCACTTTATAATCACACACTTTTCAACCACCCCTAACACCTGGCAAACACTAATCTGTTTTCCATCTTTATAATTTTGTCATTTTAAGAATTTGTCATTTAAATGGAATCATACAATATCACCTATTGAGGTGGGACTTTATCACTTAGCATAACATTCTTGAGTTCAATCCAAGGCATTATATTTATCAATAAATATTCCTTTTTTTTTGCTGAATGGTATTTCATGATATAGATGCACAACATTTTGTTTAATCATTCAACTACTAAAAGACATTTTCCTTGTTTCATTGATTTTATCTATTGTTTTTTGGTTTTAATTTTATTAACCTTTGTGCTTATATTTATTATTTCCTTCCTTGTGCTCTTTTTGGCTTTAACTTGCTCTTATTTTTAAAGTTCTAAGGTGAAACACTCAATTATCGATTTGAAGTATTTAATTTTTTCTAATCCCATGAGTAATTTAGAAATCTGTTGTTTAGTTTCCAAGCATTTGGATATTTTCCTTTTAACTTTCTGTGCTTCATTTCTAGCTTAAGAACACAGTCTGTATGATTTTAATTCTTTTAAATTTATTGAGGTTTGTTTTATGGCTCAGATTATGGTCTATGTTGTTATATGTTCTATGAATTCTGGAACAGATTGTGTATTCTGCAGTGAGTGGGAAAAGTACTCTATACGTGTTGATTAGATACTGTTGGTTGATGGTGTTGATATACACTTGTTGATTTTATGTACAGTTGTTCAGAGATGGGTATTAAAATCTTCAACTACAATTGCAATTTTCCTATTTCTGCTTTCAGTTCTATCAGTCTTCCTTCACATATTTTGTGACTATGTTTTTTGGTGCATACACATTTATAACTCTGTTTTCTTGGCATATTGATACTTATACATAAATTCCTCCTCCTTGTCTCTGGTAATTTTCTTTTGTCCAAAGTTTACTCTATCTGATATTAATATAACCACTCCTGCTTTATTTTCCTCTTTCTTCTTTATGCTTTCTAAATAGTAGCTTTATCGCTATGTAATTCAGATACCATAAAATTCACTCCTTTGTGTTATACAATGCAGTGGTTTTAGTATAATCACAGAGCTGTATGACCATCACTACTATCTAATTTTGGTACATTTTATCACTGAAAAGAAGCCTCATAGCCATTTCTTCCTCTATTTAACCCCTGGCAACGCTAAACTAATTGCTGTCTATGGATTTGCCTATTCTAAAACATTTTACATCAATGTGATCAAACAATACATGGCTTTTGTGACTGAATTCTTTCATTTCGAACAATGTTTTCAAAGTTCCTCCATGTTGTATCAAGCATCAATACTACATTTCTTTTTATTGGTTAAATAGTATTTCATTATATGGATATACCACTTTTATTTATCTAGTCACCAGTTGTTGATATTTGGGTTCTTTGTCCCTTTTGAATTTTGTGAATAATATTACTATGAACATTAATGAGCAAGATTTTGTATAGACATAGATCTTCATTTCTCTTGGGAATATACATAGGTTTGGAACTCTATTTTAAACATTTTGAGAAACTGCCAAACTGTTTTCTAAAGTGGTTTACCATTTTACAATATCACCAGTTATGTGTGAGAATTCTCATTTCCACATCCTCATTAACATTTGTTATTGTCTGTTGTTTTGACTGAGGTATCCTAGTGAGTGTGAAGTGTATCTCATTGTGGATTTGATTGCATTTTTCTGATGACTAATGATGTTAAGTATCTGCATGTTTTGTTTTGTTTTTTTTTGGCCAATAGCATAACTTATTTGGAGAAGTGTTTATTCAGACTCTTTACTTGTTTTTTAACTGGGTTATTTGTTGAGTTGTAAGAGACCTTTATGTATTCTGGATAAAACTCCTTTATCACATACATGATTTGCAAATATTTCTCCCATTTTGCGGATTGTCTTTTCACTTTCTTGATGGTGTCCTTTGAAGCAAAAGAGTTTTTCATTTTGATGAAATACAATTTATCTATTTTTCTTTTTTTTTGTTTAGCTATAGGTATCATATATAAGAAACCATTGTCCAGGGCACAAAGATTTACTCTTATGTTGTTTTCTAAGATTTTTATAGTTTTACTTCTTTTATTTAGAGCTAAGATCCATTTTTAGGAAATTTGTATATGGTATGATTAATGTTCACATGGTCAATCTCTATTCATCTTTTTACTTTCAACCTACATATACTATAATAATTAAAGTGAATTTCTTGTAGCATAATGTAGTTGAGTCACGTTTTCTAATCCACTCTACCAATCTCTGTCTTTTAATTGATATACTTAGGCCCTTTGTATTTAATGTAATTATTAATGTATTGCATCTAAAGCCTGCCATTTCTTGTTTTGTATTTTGAGTTTTCCCTTTTTTAATTTCTCTGTTTTCTTTTTCATGTATTCCTATGAGTTACTTAAATATTTTTTAGAATTCTATTTTGAGTTATATACACTTTTTTAGTGTACCTCTTTATGTGTATAGTTCTAGTGGCTGTTTTAGGTATTACATTATAAATGTTATTACATAACCTATCACAGTTTACTGATGTCGTCATTTTACCAGTTTGAACGAAGCATAGAAGTCTTACCTCCTTTTACATCTTATCTACCCTAGTTAGAATAGAATTCTCTTAAATATATGTCTTCTACGGACATTGAAATCCATATTAGATAGTTAAAATTTTTGCTTAAATTGTCAAGCATAATTTAGAAAATGTAAGACAAAGAGAAAGATGTATTATGTCTTGCTTGTCCATTGTTTTCTTTTCCTGATATTCTAAAAATTTTCTTTTATCCTTCCCTATTTGCTTAAAAATTTTCCTTTAGCCATTCTATTAGAATAGGTGTGCTGGCAGCAAATTATCATAGTCTCCATTTATCTGAGAATGTCTTGATTTCCTCTTCATTTTTGAAGGATATTTTTATTGGATGGACTTTTTTTAGCACTTGAAATATATGTGCCACTTACTTCTGACTTTCATTATTTCTGGTGAAAAATTGGCTGTTATATGCTTTTTTCCTTCTATAGTTAATGCAACATTTTTTTTTCTGCCTTCAATATTTTTCCTTTGTCTTTAATTTTTGAAAGTTTAATTATGATATATTTTGGCTTGAATAAACTTGTGTTTATCCTGTTTAGGATTCACTCAATGTCTTGAATCTGTCGGTGTATATCTTTTGCAAAATAAAAAAAAATTAGCTATTTTCTTTTAAAACTTCCAGGCCCCCAACCCTGTCCATTCTCTTTCACCTCTCATCTTGGACTCCCAAGACATGAATATTAGATGTTTTTTAAATAATTCCCCAAGTATTTGAGTTTTAAATATATACTTTCCTTTTTATGTTGTTCAAATTGGGTATTTCTATTATTCTATCTTCAAGTTCATTGATTTCTTCTTCTGTCCTCTCCATTCTGTTGTTAAACCTATTCATTTAGTTTTTTTACTTTTATTCTAGAATTTCCATTTTGTTCTTTTTTATATCCTTTTATTTTTTTGCTAACACTTTTTATTTTTCTCATGTTTCAGGTGAGTTCAGAAGAGCTCAATGAAGCATTTTTATGATAACTGCTGTAAAATCTTTGTTAGATAATTTTACCATTTTTGTCATTTTGATGTTGTCTTTTCTCATTGTTAGAATATTCGTGGTTCCTGGTATAAATGAATTTTTAATTAAAAGCTTGACATTTTGGATATTATGTTGTAAGATCTGCATCTTATTTAAATCTTCTGTTTTGGTAGGCCTCCTATGAAACTACTCTAGCAAGAGAAGGGAATGTTACCTCATTCTTGCCAGGTGAGGGTAGAAGTGCAGGCTCTTGAAATTTGGTGTTGAGGGGCTCCTCACCACCCAGAGTAAAAAGGGAAGGGCATCTTTTTATCCCAGAGCTGTACTTTCTGAAAGTATTTTTGTCTTTTATAGCTTCTTCTTTCTTGGTCCTTCATCTAAAGAGAGCAAGCTTTTGATGAATTTATTTTATTTTATTTCACCCATTGATGTATCTATAGTGCTTGCTTCTTCATCTCCAAACCTGGGAGCTATGAGCCCCTACCCCCTAAAAAAAAATCTGAAACTTATCACAATGTTATTCCTGGTTTCCAAGGTTTCTATCTGGTTATCCTTCTTTTTTCCTTCTTTTAGTTTTCTTATATTTGTTTAACCTATAATGTCTAGTGTTTTTAAACTGTGCTTATAGGGATTAATACAAAAAAATCAGCTGTTTCATCTTTATGGAAGCAAAAGTTCTTATTTTGAAAAAAATTTTAAACCTTGTTGTTCAAATCCACACTGGCCAGATTTGAGTGGGATTTATGATTCTTCTATGATCTCATTAGAATGCAAGCTTTCTTCGCTATAAATTCCTCTCCATCTCTGGTTAAAGTCATTTCCATTTCACTATGATTTCTTCTAATAAGAAATGTTAATATTCTTTGTGGAGATCCAACCTGTGCCTAGTGATTTTTTTTCCAAAATTAGGAGCTAATAAGAAACTTTTCTAAAGTTTTGATTTTTGTTCTCAAATTCCTTCAAACTTTTGCTTATCTTTCAGTTAAGTTTAGTCCTAAGTATTTTATGGCTGGTCTGTAATTTAATGATTCTCAGAGTGGCAAAACTATGCTAATCTTTTACAAAATCTACATTGCTAAGATGACTATATTTAATGATATTAAATACAACCATATAAAACACCCAATAATAAGCACAAATCTATGATAAATTTCAATAGGAAACAAAGAGCATACTCAAATTAAGATAACTTAGAGGTGTTATTTTACAGAAACTGTATATTTAAAAAAACTATTTACAGAAAACTATTTACAAAAATTATATTGTAAGAATAAAGTGTTAATAGCAGCACAGTTGTCACCATACCCAGGCCTGCAAAGATGGAGAGAGAAGTTACCACCATCTGGAAGATGATAGTCATGAAGAGAAGTCTACTGCGAGAGTAGTTTAGAAAAAATGCAAGTTAAGGCAACCTCAAAGGAAGAAGAAAAAATATCCAGACTTCTATTTCTTCTCCCCCTCCAATTTCCTCTTAGGGCTCCCAATGGTTATTTTAAACATGAAAGAAGCCAGAGGACAAGGATGCTCATGTCAGCCTTTTGGAACAGAAAGCCAGGTAAAAAAATGTACACAGAAGACTTGAAGGAGCCAGGGGAAAACAGCCATCCTGGGAGGTTTGTGTCATTAGTATCCAGGTATGAATAAGAGTAGATTGGTTATTTGAGATGTTGATAGAATGTTTAAGAATCAATTCTTGAATCCTATAAATACTATTTAATATTACCGATTTGAAAAGGTGAAAAGTCATAATTTGCTCAAAAAATGCATATGTAATACTGGTGATGGCTTTTAGCTAGTATTCCTATAACCAAATTATGAAGTAACCTGGGCTCAAGATTCCAAGTTACTCTGATGAATTAACATGGGAAGTTAATCATGATTGTCAAGCAGAAACTACTGAATACATTTCCTGATATTCCAGTTTTTCTTCTCTAGCTTCTGCTGTGGTTTCTGGCACCTAACATTTATCTCATATTCACCTCATAATAGAGTTAAGGCTAAAAAAGTAGGTGAAAAGGGTGGTATATGACTGCTTTTATATTCCTACTTTCTTTTAAATTTCTGCTGAGTAATTGAGTGTAAGCATTCTCCAGCATTAACACTGTAATATTTTTCTGATTACCTAATATAGTGCCAAATTAGGAGATCCTTTATATTTTCTGCTTCCTTGAGTTCTCAGAAGTAAGGAATCATCTTTGAAAATATGCATGGCTACATCTTTGGTATTCAAAGGGTATTGTATCTGCAATTACCACAAGCTTTGAGATATAGGAAACATCTCAAATCCCATAATCCATGGTTGATATTAATGCCAATATTTTTCCATGAAATAGGAAATGGGAAAATAAGATGGGTTGACGATTACAAGAAAAAAAAAGGCAATATACTAAGAACATCTGTCTTCTTAGAGGATACACTGAAACCAACATATTTCATGAGATAAAGTGTTCCAGAGTGGAAAAGGGGAAGGGCAATGGGGAGAAACAACAGCCTGAAGCACTGATGTTAAAGGGAATGAAACTTCCAGAGATGGAGAGTCAGGGGGATGCCATTCAATCTCATCTGTCCATCAGCACATCGACAGTGGAGAGGGAGCAGAGAAAAGGAGCAACCTTTAGGAAGAGTATCAAAAACCTATTCAAAAAATGCACTTAGCTACTAAAAAGTACTGATTTTGAGTCAATTTTGTAATAACAGAGTCATTTAATGCTAGACATTCTTTTTTCTTTTCATCTTCCTCACCCATCTTCAGTGGATACATTATGGATTATTAAGATAAAATTCAAAAATATCAACTAAAAAGTACCTGTTATTTACCTTACCCTGAATGTCATAAACCTGTTTATTTAAAAAGAGAAAACCTGTCACTTACCAAATGGGAATCTCCATAAAGTGACAAACACCAAATGGTTTAAGATTGTGCTTTGCGTCTTGAAGGGGGCCCTGAGATTGCTATACATATGAAAAATAAATATTTACTTTAAAAGATTTCTACTCACATAGAAAATATAGTCTCAGGGATGATAGTGAGAAAGGTTGTGTTTAGTAAGCTAATAGAAAAGTTGCTTATTGGAAGTAACTAAAATATTAAAAATATTTTGATTCTTGCTTTTGGCTACATAAAATTGATGTATAAACACAGTATTAATAAAGGTAGGTGGTCCTAGTTATAACTTCACAACTAGTGTGCCCTGAATAGATTAGAAGTATGCATTGATATTAATCCCTACAAACTTCAGGGCTTCTGGTTGGCAGACCTCACCTTCCAAGACCATAAGCAGCTTCTGGTATCTTGTACATGTAGTCTGTGTATGTCTTGACATGAAAGTATCTAGAAAGCAGCAGTTATAGACTACTACATCAAAAAGATACATGTACTGTTATTATGTATGCAATGCTTGACCAGGACACTATAAAATCAAGTCTATTATAAAAGTTCTCTTTGTAATGACATATTCCATTTGAAGGAGAATACATATTTTTTTTCAAAATTTGCTTCCAAGTTTTAAAGGACAGAGTCCACTTTCAGCTTAAGGGTGAAACTTTCTATTTAGAAGAATGAAATGAGACTTTATAAATAATTAGTTAATATAACCAGTGTAGTCAGGATATTTTCAATTTGGTGAAGATTTAATTACTATGTGGCTTTATGTTTAGTGTCTGAACACTAGCAAAGATAGTTGGAAAAAAATGTGCACATGTTATATAATCTCGTCATGCCACATACCTTTTCACCTAGAAAATATCATCTATGACAAGTGACACAAGCTTTCCAAAAGGAGGAGCTTGAAAGACATTTGATATTGATAGCACTTAATATCAGTAGTTTAAATATGGTTTTCAATCTGAGCAATGGCAGAATGGGGGAGATAACTCACAGCTTTTGGAAATATAAAGCCAAAAATGGCAAGAGATCTCCACCACTCTTCAGAAAACTGGGGATTAAAGTGGTAAGGATATTTCTCTTTGCAACAGAATACTCACTGGATTGGGCAAGAGCTCAAACCAATCCCTTTTCATGAGAGTATTTAAAAATCTATGCAATGTTTCTGAAAGTATGCTATATGCAGTTCAGATAGTTTCCTTGATAGCTTTATTTGTTTCATGGTATAATTGCCCCCCAATTTCCCTCAATTTATTGTCTTCAGTACTTGCTCTATATAAGTTTTTGGTAAGTGTATAATGAGCAGACATATTAGGAACAGGGGCCAAAATGACTGATGAAGTCCACGGAAACAGAAATGTTTTCTCCTAGTACAATTTGTCTTCAAGCAAACTTTTATGTCCATGAAAAAATAATTTGCTACTATAAGACAACACTACTCATTTTAATTAATGCTTTTTCTGTAAGTAATTATTAAAAAGGCCAGATGATCCAGTGTTTACAAATTCATATTTTTAGTAGGAGTGTTTGATTACTCCATAGATCTTGTCTTCTGCCTCTAATTATTCCTTTAAAATGTCTTGATTTATTATGATTAAGTGAAAGCTAGGGTAGATCCTTAATTGATTACAAATAAAATTGAGTTAAACCAGACATAAAAACATCAGAAGAAAAATGTTTTGGGTTAACATACTAAACAGTGAACCTCTGATGTGTAGTTTTACCTTCTTGAAGCTGACTATACCAAGAATTAAAACAGAAGGCCCTGGTTGAATTCAGCTCATACAGTGTTTTCATTGGAGTGCATAGTATTTTAAGACAAATTGGAATTTGTCATCAACATTTGAAAATCAAGAGTTTTTTTTTATCAAGTTTCTTCTTGATTTCAGTTAAAACATAGAAAGTTCTGACAACACTGGTCTCATATAACCTTTTTGCAACATTGAGCCAATGATCTACACAGACTCTTTACAGCTGTTTCTTTAAGCAGGAACTGTCTAGTCTGGGAAACTGCCCATCTGGCCCCATTTACTCATTCATTCAGATATTCATTCATATACTAATTCAATAAATATTTCCTGAGTACCTACTATGTGCCAGAAGACATTGTGGCTAGATTCTGCCCTCCTAGAATGTACAGTCTAAGGGAAAATACACAGGAGACAGTTCCACAAATTTTTAAATTTAGGAAAGTGTTATGATAAAAAATGTAAATGGTGTTATAAGAGCATTGCCAGGAGGTCTTGAAAAGGAAGAGACAAAATGGTTTCCCTAAAGAAGTAGATGTCAGAGTGAAGGTGTGAAGTACCAGGAGAGGTTTCCTAGGCCCAGTGTATTCTAGAGAGAGGGAACAGTATAAGGGGACGTGAAGGGAGGATAAATTGTTCAAGAACATGAAAGATGTACACAAGGGGGTGGCTGGCACAGAATGAGGCTGGAGCAGATCAGACAAAGAATCTTGTGAGTCATGTTCAAATGATTGGCCTTTGTCTTTAAAAGTGGTCGGTAGTTATTGGACACTTTTTTCAGTAAGTAGGTAGAAGAGAATTGTATTTTAAAAATAGCATTCCAATTACTGGGTGGAAAGGGTTTGTAGGAGACAAACATGGAAGCAATTAAGAATGATATATACTAGAGTCGACCCTATAGAAAAGAGCTTCAAAAATTGACATGGATGTTAAAAACTTGAATGGCACTGGAAATGGCACAGGCCATAAAAGAAGACCTTCAATTTGCCGCTCCAGATCTACTCTGCCCAGGAAGCTGACTGACCTCCATCGACTTCATCCACAGACTCTTACCTGCAGCACTCTGGTTGTGTTCAGCCATTGGATGGCACCAACAGGAGATTAGAGGGTGGCAGAAGAGTGAGGGTAGAGCATTTATTTACTCAGCTCCCTCTTCTTCCAAAGGGTCTGGCTCTTGTCAGACTACTTTTTTCAGCTTCCTTGACCTACCCTTCTCCTTGCCTTTCAAGCTTAGGGGCAGTGATGGCTTTTTGCTCCTGCCAAACAAAGATTTCATCATTCATTGTTAGTTATCCTAACTTCGCTCATACATTTCTAAATACTGTCTTCATTAAATTCTCTTTGATTACTTCCATTTGAGTGTGCCATTTGTTTCCTGCCAGAATTGTTGGCCTTAGCCCAAATTATGATCATTAGTTGAAAGCAAATTAAGCTAGGTGATTTTTATAACTCCTAATCCTAGTATCTTTAAAGGCAAAGAGATATAATAAATAATAATAAAATCACCACGAGAAATCAAAAATAAAAACATTCAATACGCATCATTATGCTTGTTATCTCTCCTATAATGAGGTCAAGAAAGCATCAAGAATAGATAAGCACACGGGAGAGAGGCAGAAAGAGAATTGTAGCCGATGCTGCTTTGCTATGGGTGCTGTGGTGTGTTGCATAGACACCCGCTTCAGGACTGTGTCTCATTCCTCACTCTCAGTTGCTGAGCGTGTTGGTGGCTCATGGGTCTCAGCCGAATTATATTTAGGGACATGCTTTTAGACAAAGAGAACCTACAGACAAGGACAGGTTGATGAGGGCATAGAAAGACCCAAATAGGTCAAATCTGAATGGACATTTCAGCTTGAGGCTGAGGTTCTGTTGCCAGCTGCAAAATCCTCTGTTCCCAATCCTGCCTTCCTCACCCCTCACAGATGTTGACCCCAGAGCACTCCCCAATACACTCGTGCACACTAATCTCTACTTCAGAGTCTGCTCCCTGAGCAACCTGACTTAAGACAGGTATTGTGAATAATTTTCTTACACAAAAATAAAAACTTCAAATTGTCAGAATCTAACTGAGGTATAATAATCAAAAACTATAGTGAGTTTAACAGAAGTTTGTACTTCTGTTTTTAGTGTCATACTTTTAATGTGGATTTCTATTCTAAAAACTAAAAGTAGCCATCTTGTCTTTTTATGGAGATTATTGACACACAAATCCTGTGTTAAATGTACAACATGCATTTGGTTTTAGAAAGTAGTACTATTTTAAGGCTGATTAAGAAAAGAACTTTTGAGAAATGTGCCCATGGGGATGTATCTATCCAAACAGACTGTGGAAAGGGGCAGACAAAGGTACCTGGTGTGGTATGTGTTTCTTCTAGGATGTCTGTAAGTTTAGATACTGTTTTCCCAGGCCCTGTGTTAAGTGCTCCATGTGCATTATCTTATGTAATCTTCAAGATAACCATTTGAGGTAGTTGATTTTATCAGCCCCACAAGTGTAGTAGAAGTGCACCAGGCCAAAAGTAAGACAGTGTGGGGTCAAGTCACTGAACCTTTGTGGGCACCAGCTTTGTCAGACAAAAAGGGGTATGAGAACTACCTACAGATGTTTGGTGGGGACTAAATGAGATACAATAGGTTTGTGAAAATGCTTTCCAATGTTAGTTGTTCTGCAAATATTACAAATGATAATCAATGCAGTTTATGTGGGTACCAGTGAGTGAGTGTGTGTATGTGTTTGAGAGAGAGAGAATTAGTATTCAGCAGACCAGCAAATTAGCACCTTCATTTTATCCATGAACAACTGTGATGTACAAATTAAAATTTCTATTTTAAATTATTCATTTGACATGAACAAGATGAACAAGTGCCAGTAGGAAGAAAAGAGTAGGTTATTGTATCGGAAAGAAGACAGAGTTGAAAGACATTTTAAAATAAAGGCCATGCTTTCTGCTGCCCCTTTTTCCTTTCCAAAAAAGGTATTGAAAATTATTATTGTTATTATTCAAGGTAGAATATGATCATTTCTACATTCTACTGAGTGAACTGGTCCCTCTGTTCCCTGCCCATTAAGAATATGTTCACTTGACAATACTCTGCTTACCCTCTTATAAATCCTGCCAGTTCACTTTGGAGTGATAAAACACCAGTAGCAAAGCCAGGTGCAGTTCCTCAGCTGTGTGTCATGGTGATTAGTGGGATTCATGTCAGAGTTTTATAAGAAATACAATGTTTCATTTCTATCATCTGGAGTGCTAGTTCACTGGGAAACATTTATAACTAAAGCTGTTGTTCATATGCAGGCTATGAAAGAAGAATGAAACTCCGAATGGGAAGTATGGTGAAAACCTACCCACATAAATTTAACTTAATATTACTAACTTCGGTGGATAGATCATTGTTTGCAGGCCTGGGTAAGAAAAACCAGTGTCTCAGAACCTGAAGTATAGGGAGAGGAACAGTGGTTTATAAGAGGTTTCAAATGTAAATGCAGCAAAGAAATTTCCATTGCTTCTGTTCTGATATAAAGAGATTTCTTTTGAGAGCCTTGGAGAAAGCACTGCATGAAGTGGTGACCTGGCTGTAAAGTCTGCCCTTCATATGTTAGCAAGGATGAGAACATCTCAAGAATGATTTTTCAGGAACCTTGGGGTGTGTTTAAAAATCAGCATAGTTAGCTCCACAGTTTTGTCTACATCTAGACAAGAACAAAACAAGAGGGTTGGGGAGGATTTTCTAGTGTTCTTCTGGGAGTGGCCGGAGTCCTCATTCTTTCAAAATACATTCTTTGTGCAACTAATATATTCCAGATTATGTATATAAGCTGACATACTACTACTAATAATAATATTAATAATGGCATAATTTTTTGTCCTCAAACTGCTCACAGACTTGAGGATCATGATGTTAAGTGAAGTGGGTTCTTTTTCCCTTTTCTGGACAATAGACATTTCTGTGAGACCAAGTCTAGCCTCCTCTGAAAGTAGTTATAATTTTATTTTATTATTCAGCATGGGGTTGTGGAACAAGTTCTGAGTTGGCAAATAAGCAGATAAAAAAATTTTCAACTCAATAAATCGTTAGGGAAATTCAAATTAAAACCTCAATGAGGTATCACTATGCATCTGTTTGAATGTTGAAAATTAAAAATATTTTTGACAATACCAAGTGCTGATGAGGATGCAGAGCAATTGCAATTCTCATATATTGCTGGTGAGAATGCAAAATGGTATAGCTGCTTTAAAAAGCAGCCTAATATTTCTTGTAAAGCTAAACCTAATATTTACCATATAACCCAACAACCCAAATATCCCTCAGTTGATAAATAGATTTAAAAATTGTGGTACATCCAATAAATAAAATTCCATTCAGTAATAAAAGGAGTGAAATGATACATGCATCAAAAAAGATGACTATAAAATGAATTATGCTAAGTGAAATAAATCAGACTCAAAAGTTTACATACTGTATGACTCAATTTATATGGCATTATAACAAAGGCAAACAATAAAGACAGAAAATAGATCAGTGATTTTCTGAGGTCAAAGTTGGGGGGAGGGTTGGTGACAAAAGGAAATGGGGAAACATATGGATGCTATGACTATTCTATATCTTAACTATATTGGTGCCTTAGCACTATATTTGCTTGTCAAAACCCATTGAAATTTACAATAAAAATGATTCAATTTTATTCTGGTTTATTCAATAAATCAGACTTAAATAAAGAAGTTAGGTAGCAGCCACCAAAAACATTCCTAAGAGTTTCATATATTTTTAGTTTTATCTGTGCTTTAAAAATATAGTTAATTCTTTTTAGACAAACATAGTAATTTTCTTTCTTCTAGAAATATTAATTTAGCATTCACAGTTAATCACAGCCTAAAAGTGCACCCAGTGGAGAGCAATAAATATCACTCTCATTGAATGGAAAGAAAAAAAAATGAATATGTAGATAAATTATATGAAGATTTGAAGTTGAGATAGATAAATATGAATATAAGTATCAATGTGTGTCTGTTCACATATAATGAAAACACCATTCTGTTATCCGTCTGTTCTTTAGAAACAGCAATAAAAGGCAAGATGATAATCCCAGATCTTATTCCAGAGAGAAAATAGAATGAATGTGATTGATATAACAATCATCAAGAAAACAAACGAAAGTATTTCACAGGACTCAATATATAAACTAAAAGAAGCCTTCAACCGTAGAGCCATACTCTGTTCCAATTAAACTGAACATGTTTTCTAGATTAGCTGAATAGAAAATTAAACTATATTACAAATATATGGAAACTGGAACACATATTTCAGTAATAGGCTGTAAGAATCCACACAGCTGTAGAAATAGTCACTTACATAGTGTAATAAAAAATAGTCACTTACAAGTGTGATGAAAAATAGTATTCCTAGAAGAAAAAGTGAGTCTGTATACTTATAGAACATACTGTGTGTTGTTTCTATCCTTTTAAATGTATCGAGGTTTGTTATATGGCCTAACCTATGGTCGCTACTGGAAGTAAGTACTTTTTTTGCTTCTGGCTTCTTTCGTTTAGCATACTGCTTTGAGATTCATCCATGGTGTTGCATTCACCAGTAGTTCCATTTTTAATGCTGAATAATATCCATTGTATAGGTATGCCACATTTTTTTAATCCATTATCTAGTTGGTGGATAGTTGGTTTGTATCAGGTTATTATTATGAATAAATCTGACCTGAGTATCTATATACAAAACTTAGTATAGAAATACTTTTTTATTTCTCTAGGGAAAATACCAAAAGAAAGATCTGTGGGTCATAGGATAAGTGTATATTTAACTTTATGAGACACTGCCAAACTTTTTTTCAAGGTGTCTGTATCATTTGTATTCTCACAAGTAAATATATGAGATTCCAGTTGCTTAACATTCTTGCCAACACTTGGTGTTGTTCATCATTTTAATTTAACCATTCTAGTGGATGTAATAGTATCTAATTATAATTTTTAATATGCATTTTCTAAATGAATAATGATGCTGATTATTGTTTTGTGTACTTATTTGCCTTAATGTATCTCTTTGGTTAAGTGTTTAAATCTTTTGTACATTTTTAAAATTCTGTTTCATATTCTTATTAATGCATTATAAGGATTTTTTTTTTATTTTAGATAATAGCTATATCATGATTGTGGTGGTAACATTAGTGTATAAATTTGTCAAAACTTATTATTTGACATTGACACATTTGATTAAAAATGGGCCCCAAAATACAAATCCAGTTTTTGGATAAAGACTATAAATATATAAAGTGTAAATTATAGCTGTATAAAGGAGTTATCTTCCACAGATTAGTTCCTCAGAAACAGAAACTGTCTTTTTATTCAAGTCTTTATATGTGCTCTCATTACAGGGTACTTTCTCAAATACTTTCTTTAGAACCTGACATAATTGGTTCTTTAAAAAAAGTAAGAAAAAGAAATTTAACACAGATTTAGCATTTTTTAGTTTTTCCTGGTGGAATGATCTCACTGTGGGAAGATTGAATGTCACTGTAAACAAACATTTTAAAAAGCAATCCAGAATGTGATTACATTGTGGATATCAGGAACATAAACCTTTGGGACAAATGATAACCCTCATTTACTTATATACTACAGCAAAATTAATATAACAAAGCTGAATGGGGTTGAATTTTAATAATCTAACCGAGTCCATGTGCAGTGATCATAGTTTTTATTGTTATTATGCAAATGTACAATCATGTTCTTTGAGCCTAAGTTACTGGTTCTCGCCGTGCCTCAGGAGAGAGACTCAACAGACCAGTAGGTATGCCAGAACTAAATAGGAAGCTGCATCTGGCTTTGAGTCTCTGACTAGGGACCAAGACATCTGCTCATCAGAATTGTTGCCAATTTCACTGTTAGTAGATGTGCAATTTTCACTAGGGACATTGAAAAGTCAAAAACAGACCATTAGTTTCTGAGAGAATGAACAAGAATACAGCACAATCTTAAAGGTGGTAGTTTCAAACACTAGAAAAAAAATTTGTTAAAAATTATTTTCCATGATAGAGGCCAAACAGCATAATGGTTGTAATGCCAGGCTGCACAGTATTGCATTGTAGATCCACCTCTTAAAAATCATTAACCTTTTTGTGCCTCAGTTTCTTCTTCTAGAAAATAAGGATATGAGTTGCACCTACCTAGCCAGTTGTTGTGTGGGTTAAATGAGTTATTAAGTGTAAAGGGCTTAGAACAGTGCCAGTCACTATAGATGTGTCATTTATCACTTGCGGTAGGCTAGGCAGTGTAAAGGAATGTTCCATGGCATGGAGGCTGTCTGCCCTGCAAGTTGGGCATAAACCAGAACAGAAGCTGCTTTCTGCAAATCTCTTCCCCTCTTGGAAACTGTTTGATGGTACTTGATGTTCACTTTGACATAACTCAGCTCCCTTTCCTTGTCTTTTGGTATATGCTGGGTCCTGGAACAGGTTGCTGTCCTGACCTAGTCAACCATATAATTTCATATACTATCCACCATCACCCCTTATGCTACATAATTCTTTGGTGTCTATCAAGTGGCACAGTGATCCATTTCATCTTGCCCCTGCCCAAGACAAAAAATTACATGCCTCGTATGTAATTTTTCTTTAATATACTCTATTAATTACCAGACTGAACTGGCCAACCTCTTCTTTCAGTCTTTTCCTGCCCTCTGCTTATAGAGGTAGATTTATAGCCTTGGGGCATTGCCTCCATTTCACAGATGGATAAACTGAGGCTTAGAAAGAGTGAATGAGTCACACAGTCAGTCGCTGAGCCAGAACTAAAATCTCCAACTTCTTATTCTAGTGTTCTACCCTTTCTATCATAGATCCTTAAATTCAGAATAAAGGAAGATGGGCCTATTTCATTCACTTGTAAGAAAAGCAATAATCAAGGACTCATTCATTTTCTGACTGTGACACTCTCGAAACTGCAAGAAATTGCTTAGGATATTAGAACGAATGCTTTACAAAATTATAGTTGTAATCAATTAATGGGTTAAATATTTAATTTAGTGAGTTGCAACCAACATTTAAAAAATAAAACGATACAGTAAGAAATATCAAAATGTATTAAACATAGTGATTATTATTTTGAGAATTCTTGGTCCAATTGCATATATACTCACATACACAAACACATGTGGTGGACTGCACTGTTTTTCACAATTATTTTCCCCTTTCCCCATGCCCAGCACATTGGTACATTTCCTTGTTGAGGAATTATTTATCTTTCCCCATTACCAGTTGACTTGCAGGGCTCCTGAGTGTGGTTTGTGGGAGAAGGGTTGCTTTGATGTTTAGGAGGGACCATGGGGCTTATTAGAGTCAATGGAAGGTAAACATGTGAGGCATGCCAAGTCTGAGCGGTAGCTTTTAGAACAATTATGTCATTTGGCTCAGGGTTTTACTCTTTCCCTCTGCTATGAGCACATCTCGGAATGAGGCTATTCCTTTAGCTCGAGTTCTGGAATGGCAAGCTACTTAGAGCAGAGTCCAAGTCTCCCTATAGCCTGGAAGAGGGAGCTACAGAGTGGAACAGAGCCACTGCAGACACATAGTCAACAAGTAACATAATGATGAAGAAACCTTTGTTTTGAAGCCACAGAGATTTTGAGTTATTTGTTACCATAATATAACCCGGCCAAAGATGACTAATAAAGATGTGTATATATACTGGATTGATAAGATAAAATTAATGTATTTCTTACTGAGGATGGTGGTCAAAAAAATTTAAAATCACTTTATAAAAAGGCATTTGGAAACTTGACTCTTTAAAATATTACTTTATCTCACATGACACATTAGGTGTTTACTTGGACTTCTCATTGATTTTTGCTTCACTTTTATCTTTGTCTGCTTTTCGATAAACAAGCTCATTTTATCCTTTAAGACTTAGACCAGCGTTTCTCAAAGTACGGAATTCATAAGACAATTAGTGGATTTTCAGGCATGTACAGCACCATATTTAGTAAATTAAAATATGTAAGAATGTAACAGCATGTACCATTTAATGATAATTAAAAGTCAAATGTCAATGAGATAGTTTTGTAATATACTAATAATATATGCTAATATCATAGACTAAGGCATACATAGACACTTCCATAATAAATAACATTAGAATCTCAAATAGGTACCTCACCCACTGTTTATTTTGATATCATTTATTTCTATAAAATGATATCCAGCCCAAATATAGACTCAGATTATGGGAAATTTCTCATTGAAGACATGCTGGTATCTGATACTAAAGTTAACAACCATATCACATAACACACTCAAATGCTGGAAGGCTGAATATTTAATTTGAAGGATCACAGAAAGGGAGTCTTAATCCATTCTGGTTGTCTTCAGCTCTAAATATCATTTTTCCTTTCACTGTTATAGCTTTTGGATGGGTTTTTAAGCATTCCCAATAACATGTTAATTATTTTCTTCATAGATAAATTGGAAAAGAGGGGGAGAAACACACTAAGCATTTGAAAAGAATTAAATTCGTAAAGACTGAGGTGTTTGTACCACAATTTGTTGTTCTTCAGAAATCCTATGTCTTATCTTCAATAAGAAAAAAATAATGACAATGTTTCCTTTAGGTGATGGTTGCATGCATTCAAGATTGTGAATAAACCACTAAAATCTGCCATTTGAACAAACTATCTGAAATCACAGAAATAGTCTATTTGTAACATCAGTAAAGAAGAAATGTATTTTTTAACTCTCATCTCTCATTTTAAA
Organism: Eidolon dupreanum; assembly: GCA_028627145.1. NCBI lineage: Eukaryota > Metazoa > Chordata > Mammalia > Chiroptera > Pteropodidae > Eidolon > Eidolon dupreanum. The sequence continues at coordinate 59,719,375 of CM053507.1, forward strand.
TGTTCATCTAAGCAACATTTTCCTCAACATTAGTATGAAAAAGTAGAGTTTTGAAATAGCTACATGTGAAGAGTACTCTGTAAAAAGTTAAAATTAATTGCCATAATTAAAAGTATTCATATAAATATTCTTTAACGTTTTTCACTACTAAATCAAGATTTGGAGACATAGTATCAACTACCAGTTATTCTCTATAAATAAAGTGGTGCTGGATTGTTATTCAGGCACAGTCCCTTTAATTCAAAGTCCTTCATTGTTTCATGTGCAGTTGGTACTCTTTTGGTATTAATTACAATATATATAAAGTAGTAAGATATGCTGCTTTGGTTTAAGATAAGCATATCTTAAACCAAAAATAGAACAGAAACACAAAGTAACAAAATGAAGCTAAAACTGCAAGCCTGTTGGACTCTGTTTCTGAAAGTGGGCAATGGCTGCCAAGAGCTAGGATTCTATGTGTTTACAGGGACCAAAAGAGAAGCACAAAAGAGAAGCAGTTATAATCAGATTGACTACTAGAAGCTAGGACAAGGTAGCTGTGGAAAAGATTTACATGCCACTACATGAAACTAAAACTTTTAGCAAGCTGTAAGCCTCAGGAAGCAAGAGGACAAAGAGCTGTGTGAATGAAATTTGAGCTAATATCCCAGATACCACAGTAAAGCAGGTGCCTCAAAGTGACATTATAAAGACTCTAAGTCCAGCTAACTAATGTCAGCAACTGAAAGAGGGAGGATGGGGAAAGAAGAAGGTAGAGGGGAAGAAACAAGAAAACAAACACAAAAAATAAAATACTGCTTTTTTTGGTTGGTAAAATTCACTTTTGAAAAAATTTACTTTATAGAAGAGTCTGGCAACTACTTTAAAATATATATTTAGGACATCTAAAGACAAAAATAAAAGAATAAAAGCCATTAAAGTAATAGTTTATGACAAGTAGACTTAGGAGACAAAGAAACAATAATAACTAAAGGAACTGATTAAATATATCAGTAAATTTAAGTATTGACTATTTTGAGTGTGTGTTAACAACATTGTGTTTAGATGATAACAGAAAGATGCAGGGAGAGAGTAGTTTGGTTGATTAAATTGTGATGAGGAGGATAGAAGTAATAAAAAATTTTAGACTTGTTTAAAATATTTATAGTTAAATAGGTAATGTGGAATAAAAATTTAAAAAAAGACCCTAAAACTAAAGTGTATTCCTTTTGTATGTGTTTTCTACTGTTGTATAATAAATTATCATAATCTATCTTCTTAAAACAAATACATTCAATATTCAATAATAGAGGTTTTGTGGATCAGGAGTCTAGGCACAAGTTAGGTGGGTCTGCTCTGCTCACAGTCTGCAGTCAAATTGTTTGCTAAACTGTGTCCTCATCTGGTGCTCAATAGGGAAAGATCCACTTCCAGTCTCCCTCAGGTTGTTGGCAGAATTCAAGTTTTCACAGTTGTCTGACTGAAATCCTGGTATTCTTGCTAGGTCTCAGCTCCTAAAGAGTGCTCTCAGGTCCTTGCATGAGGCCCCCTCCAGAGTCAGTCTACACTGTGACTATCTGCTTTCTCAAGGCCAGTAGGAGAATCTCTGTGACTTGTTTTTGACCTCTAAACTTTCACCTGAAGGGCTCAACTGATTAGATAAAGTCCTACTAGGATAACCTTCCTCTTGATCAGCTTAAAGTCAATTGATTAGACACCTTAATTACGTCTGCAAAATCCTTTCACCTTTGCCATACAATGTAACAGTCTCTGACATGCTGTTCCCATCATATTCACCAGTCCTGCCCATATTCAGGGGATAAGATTATACAGGGTGTATACAGCAGAAGATGAGAATCTTATGGGTGTTAACATAAAAATAAAAGTGAGAGGTAACAAACATTTGAGATCCAAAGAATAGCTATTCCAGAAGCATTGATTCAGGCAGAAACACAAAAAACAGGTTTGGGTTTAGGAGGCAAAGCAAGGGATATTTACGAAAAAGGGAAGGGGAACAATTATATGAGTAGAAGGAAGGAATTTCTATAGGTGCAGATAAGCTAACATAGTGTTAAACATTCTTCTTTAGTTCAGTAGTCAAAGGAATATAGTTAATAATATTATAATTACTATGTATGGTGTCAGATGGGTACTAGATTTATGGGGGTAATCACTTTGTGAATTGTATAAATATCTAATCACTATGCTGTACACCTGAAACTAATATATATTGTATGCCAATTGTAACTAAAAAATTAAAAAGTTTAAAAAAACATTTGAGAAATTTATAAAATAAGGGTTAACAAGAAAAGACAGTCATGAAATTTCTCTTTATCCCCAAGCAGAAGTGATTTTTGACCAGGGACTTTGCTAAACAAACTGTGGGGATAAATTTGAGGGCAGAAAATGTGTCCCCTAATACTTTGCTTTCTGATAAGATGCCATGATATGAATGTTTCTCCTCCTAGAATTCATATGTGAAATCAAAGTAAAGATATTAGGAGGTGGGACCTTTAGGAGGTGCTTAGGTGATGAGGGTAGAGCCTTCATGAATGGCATTAGTGCTCTTATAAAAGAGACTCCACATAGATCCTTTACCCTTTCTACCATGTAAAGACACATATATACCAGAGGGATGGCTCTTTCCAGAACCTGGCATGTTGGTGCCTTGAGTTTACAGTTCCAGTCTCCAGACCTGTGAGAAGTAAGTTTTTATTGTTTATGTAAAATTAAAAAAAGATTGCTTTGGCTATTCAGAGTTATTTGTGTCTTCTTTAATTTTGTTTATCAAAATGTCTTATAATTTTCAATGTATAGGTCTTTCACCTCCTTGGTTAAATTTATTCCTAGGTATTTTATTCATTTTGATGTAATTGTAAATGGCATTGTTTTCTTAATTTCTCTTTCTGCTTGTTTGTTATTACTGTATCCAAATGCAGCAGATTTTTGTATATTCATATAGACTCTGAAACTTTACATAATTCATTTATTAGTTCTAACAGGATTTTAGTGGAGTCTTTAGGGTTCTCTATGTATAAAATCATGTCATCCACAAATAGTGACAGTTTTACTTTTTTTTCCAATTCGAGTACCGTTTATTTCTTTTTCTTGCCCAACTGCTATGGCTAGAACTTCCAATGCTATGATAAATAAAAGTGGTGAAAGTGGACATCTTTGAAACTAGGAACTTTTATACAACTTTATTAAAAATGGATAGATGGACCGAACAAAAATTTAATAAGAATAGAGAAAATTTGAAAACAGAATTATTGTTTGATTTAATAGCAGCAATATATTGAATTTTGTGCCAATATATTCTTTTCAAATGCAAATGGGCCATTTACAGTAATTAACTATCATAGAGATATGTCAACAAACTTCAAAGTTTCACTATTATATAGACTATGTTCTCTGATGGTAATGCAATTAAACTAGAAGCCAATATTTAAAAGATAGCAAAAAGACCATATATTTAAAACTTTAAATTTTTTTCTCCTATATAATTCATGAGTCAAAAGAAAAATTACAGTGACAGAGTTATAAAATATTTAAAAGAGAAAACCAAGGAAAAGACAACATAACAAACTAATGAAATTTAGATTATTTTAAATGCATATGTTAAATATTAAAAAAGACCAAATATAATCAAATTAAGTATTTAAACTGAATATCTAAAAATAAATTTTAGAAAACATAAACCCCAAAATTCAGAAGGAAAAATAACAGACCTCATAAATTAACAATAACAAGGACAAAAAAGAGACAGATATATCACAGATGTTAAAAATTTATTAATCTGAGAATTAAGGTACTTCTATTTTCCTTGCTTGCAATAGAGGTAGGAATAAATATTATGACAATTCTTGTGAAAAGAATGAGACAAAATGGGAAATTTTGCTAGAACTGTTCTAGGAGTTTTTTTCTTTTCCTTCACTCTAAGGACCTGTCACAAGAAAATAAACTTCTACTTCCTGGTTTTGGATGTTGTTATCTGATGAAGTGGTGCTTGGTGCTGTGACAGCCATACTGGATCATGAGGATAAAATCAAAGGAATCAGAGAGGCTAACAAGGATATTGCTGAACCTCTGAAGTAACCAACCCTAGAAGTACTGTATCTTCAGGTTATGTGAAATATATCCTTTGAGGTAATACATTCCTTATTGTTTAATTAGCTTTTATAAGATTATTCTCTGAATTGGAGCCGAAAGCATCCTAATGAATGTAGCATTCTATAAGATGGTTCTTAATTTTGTTTTAAAAATAGGGATTGAATACAAAATCCATAGTTTCTCTTCCCATAAAGAATGAAATAATCTGAGTAAGCTCCTTTCTTTGATAGCAAATGTGCTCTAGGAGCCAGGAATGGAGAGCTATGACAGGATGACAATGTAGAGCCTCTGAACTCTCTGTCTCCCTCTCATCAAAGTACTGAACAATGAACAGGATTCACAAGTGATCTCACACAAGATATGCAAAGAGTGGAGACCAATGGCCCATTCTCTAATTAAGAAGCCAAGGTTCTTGGAAAACCTGATCATAGTCCTTGATTACACATTCCTTCTTTCTCATGACTCTTCAAATGCCTAAATCAAGAAGTACGTTTCTTCCACAAATTTCCTACTTAGATACAGTCCTAAAATATTTGTAAGATAGAAAAGTATAATCAACGCTCTTTAATTTTCTGTTATCGAATAGCTGAACTTAAATGTAAAAACAAATAATTTTCACAATATTCATTAATTTGTGAAAGCAATATTAGCAAAAGTATCCTAGCAAAATTAACTTTTAATACAAAAAGATGCCAGTGGCACATTTTGGTAGGTGACATGCTCTTGGAGACCAGCTATATTCCCATTTAAGTTTTCCTTTTCTTGCTTTAACTACACATAACTTCCTTGTTTTACATAAGAGTACTTGAAATTGAAGTAATAGATTCTTATAATAATATTTTTTTCTTGAAATATATTTAGACATATGAGATTATGGGATCTATAATGCCCTGTTACTGACATTCATTGATGGAACATAGATATTACTGGTTCTTCTATCACTGGAAGAGTATATGCTATGAGGACCACACTTTTTTTTTCTGTTTTTCTCTCATTTGTTAGGAGAACAACACAACGATTCTCTCAGATTGCTGGCAATTGGATAAGGCAGCATGAACCAGGTGTATTTTCTTATCTCCTGATTAAAATAGAAACTACATAAAATAAATTCTAATGAAAAGAGACTAGAATGACTGCAATACAGCCTAGACTAGAAGTCAAGACTCTTGGATCTAGTTGTTCCTTCTTCTTCTGAGACACTGAGAAAAAAAATCACTGAAGAGCCTCTTGGTGCCTCTCTGGGCTGCACCTTTAAGAGGTAATTTTACTTTTCTACTATAGAGTTCTCTACCATCTATTGTGGTACTATCTCAGAGGAGTAGTTGACAGCTTAGTTAATGCATGGAGCATAAATCACTTTGGCCTTCTCACAGGAATACGAAATGTACATTAAATACCAAGTCTAGCAGTACAGGAAGGGAAATAGAAACTGTGTATCATGAACACAACACTAAGAAATGTCTTATATATAAAATATAAATGTAGCCTGTGGGTGAAAAAGAGTAATGATGCAACTGATGGGATGGGTTAATTTCTAAGGCAAGACTGAGGAGAGATGAGGCTGATTTTTGCCACAGATTTGAAAATGGGCAACTGTGTGGGCCATGGCAACTCTGGAACAACTTAAAATCCAAAATGGTCTGGCTTCTGCCCACTTCTCTGTTGCCAAATTGATTACATTAATGGTCCAATTCTTCAAACCATGGGGTTTCTTTTTCTTTTTCTTTTTTTCTTTTTTGACATGGGAATTTAAGCAACTCTCATCAAGAAGTACAGTATATTTATAGTATCTTGATTATGAATTTGGTCATGTGACTTACTGTAGTCAATAGGATGTTAGCAGTTGTGATGTAAACAGTTGTATAAAAAGTGCTTCCACATTTCTGGGTTTGTTCTTGCTCTTCTGTGATTGTGAGGAGAACATGTACTGGCTAGAATGCTGATGAATGAGACACATGGAACAGAGTCAATTTGCCCAGGTGTCCCAGCCAGAGTCAACTGCGATCAACCATCAGCCAGCTGGTTCACAGACATGTGAATGAATCAAATCAGCAAGAGCCCAGCCTAAGTCACAGACTGTGACTCAAGAGCAAAATAAATACTTATTGTTTTAAGCCACTGAGTTTTGAGATAATTTGCTATACAGAATTCTTGTAGCAATTGATTAGACACACTCTCCAATACTTCCCTCATTGTTCTCTGTACTCTAGCAACATTAGGTATATATACTTAAGAGAATGTTCCACATTCCCTAGCACAGGATCCTTGCACATGCTCTTCTCCCTAGTCCCTTACCTTAGTCAGTTTCTTAGTTGAATATATATATTCATTGGTTCTCAACTCAAAAGTAGCTTCTGTAGGCAATCCTTTACTTCTATCTTTAGGTGAGTTAAATTTCTTTATCATATATTCATGTCACTTGATATTAGAGCAATTTTTACTGATATCTCTGCTAATAATTATACTCTATTTTTTGTTATATGGGTTTTAAGTCTGTCTCCTACACTAGATTGTAAAGTCAGAAGACACAGTTTTCCAGTTCTCCATTGTGCCCTAAAGCAGTAGACAATACCTAGTATAGTGACTAACGCTAGTTTTTATTGAGTAAAGAATTTGTAGCAGATGCATCTATCTTAAACCTTCTGTGGGTGATGACAGTTAAAAGCTTATATCCATGTCTTTCTCCAGAGAAATACTCTTGAGTGGCAGGAGCTGCCTCATTCAGAAGTACCTGAGAGGTTATCCAAACCTCTCCCCCATGAGGAGCCCATAACCAATGACTGACTGATGGCAGGCATTGAATAGTCCTGCCCATTTCCCTCTGGGTGAGACAATCTCTCTGGTGCAATCTATGCTCTAGAGCTCCTATGGGATCAGGCTTAGGCAAGACTTCTCCTGAAACCACATGTTTGTCTAGTCCCTTCTCTTGCACTATGCCATTCCTTTCATCATGCTTCCCCCAAGAACGTGACCTCAATAAATCACTTCCATGAAAGACTTTGTATCAGGTTCTACTTACAACCAAACCCTATCAAAGACATGAGTTCAACTTGAGCATTTCTTGCTCACCAAAGAAATAAAACCAAGTTAGAATCCTGAAATATTATCCACAGGGATAAATCTGTGAATAAAGAAAAATAAGAGTTCACATTTCTCAAACGATCCAGAAATTCACAGATATCTAATAATTTCAGCATTGGTTAGAGCCTCCATGGCCATCACTACTAACTCAAATATAAGATTTTTGAGTGAGTAAATAAAATATAGGAGCATAGAGCAAAGTTTGATTTCTTCCTGGAAATGTGTGTTCCCATAATTGTACCACTATACAATAATACATTTCTCAACAGAACTGTCCAGGTAGAGAACATGTTTGATATCTTACTTCCAGGATTTTTATCTCACCTCTATATGTATGTTGTTGCTTTCAGAAGATAATTAAAGAAGAAGTGATGGTGGCTGTGAAAATGCTCATAACATAATGTTAAAAGAAAAATGATATGAAGTTATATATAGTATAGTATTAAATAGTAAAACAAATCTATCTATCTATCTATCTCTCTACTAGGCATTAAAAAATGAATGAAAGGAAGCATACAAAGATATGAATAGTAGCAGTAGAATTATGATTTTAATTTTCTTTTTTACATTTGTAAATTTCAACATAAAAAGCATGACTGCAATTTTTTAATGTTAAAAAAAGTAAGTTAGCAAAAAGTTCATAGAGTTAAGTGGCATTTTTCTTTCCCTAAATAAACTCAGTTCAAAGGTCTACAAAGGGGTCTTCTACTTCTTGGGAGATAAAGTAGATATATTTTCTTCTTTTCTTCCAAATAAGTAAAACTAAGACCTTGTACATGATGCATTAAGCAAACATAAGATGACTCTGAAAGGTGGAAAAAAGATCTCCTGGGGACCTCAGGAAACAAAGAACAACAAGATGGCGAGTTTCCCGGTTGTTTTTTTTTTTTTTTTTTTTTTTTTGCCTCATATATTCCAGATATGGAGCTGAGGAAGCTGGCAACCTGAAATTCCAATGGGCACACACACAAAAAGCCGAAACTCAGCCAAAGGACAAGAAATGGAACAGCCTACCAAGACAGAAAACATTAAGAACATCACTCTTCTACTGTAGCCAAACACCACAGAAATGACCTATGCTCCACCCCCATCCAAGCTAGCAAAGACCAAGTGGAATCCTCGACTCACACCTTCACCAGGTGGTAAGGATGCATCCCAACCCTCCTGTGTCTGAGCCAAAGTGATGAGCCATTATAACTGCAGTTAGCCCAGGAAGGTTTAGTTGAGCAGAGAAATGTTTAAGACACTCAAATGTTCAATGCATAAAATATGATATTTTGTGCACTTGTCATTTGTAAGAAATGTTTAGATCAGCATCATGTTTCTAATCTAACAAGTGTGACTGAGCTTTTGATAAGAACTTGGAATTTTAAATTGAAATCTTACCAAGTATACAAACAATCAGCACATTTAAGATAATGTAAGGATGACTATTTCAAACTTTAATTTATTAGATTTATGAGAATTACTTAAGTGCTTGGGATAGCTTGTCATGAAATCAAGAACACTCAAAAACAAAATGGTATCTATTAAATTTGTACAATTTGGATGTTTAAAGGAATTGCACCAAGTTTAAAAATAGAAACATGAATTGAAAGCTTAACAGTGACTTGTTAAATTGGATAGATTTATACATAGAATAAAATCTATAAGTTTAAAAAAGAGGTCTGAAAATCTGTAAATTAATCAATTATTAATCTATAAACCAGTTTAAATCTCTGAAAAATCCTCCCAAATGATATGCTTATTATCTATGAGAATTTCTTGCCAGGTTTTTCTAGTGTTTCATTTTCCATCACTTCTCCAAGTCCTGTCAAATTCTAGTGAGTAGGTCTAAGCACATCTGGATTATCCACTCTTAGTACCAGGTCTGTCTTTATTTAAACTGTTTTCTCCCAGCAGCTGCTATGTTGCTGGGAAAGAGCAGATGTTATATAAACATGTGTTTGAATGAAACTTAATTAGCTACATTTTTCAAGCTCTATTTTAAAATGGCATATGATGGGACCAGTGATCCCAAAGAGGTTTTGTGTTCATGTCACTTTCAAATACAATTTTAAATATTCTACTTCTAAGGATGAAAAGGCAGAAGAACCTGAAACTCACCAGCCTTATTCATAACTTGAACATTAAAGTGATGTCAACTTCGAGCAGCATTCTGTCCTCTCCAGCATGCTCTTGTAGTTTGGGAAGAACTGTTGACTGCCTTGAACAATACTCTTTTAATTACTCAAGAGGCAAAGTTCTGCTATGGTCCCTTTAATCATTTTTCTGAGGTGCTGGCTTGCCCTACACAATACTTCTTCCTAAACAGCAAGTTTCACTCCTGCTAAATGCCTCAACATAGATCCATATACTGTTTCATATTCATCCCTGAAACACAGTGTGGCATAATTTCAAACATTAGAATTTTAGACACTACAGTTCAGTGGTTTAAGGGAGTCCAAACAACATGAAACACATTATTAACACATCACAAGTGGCAGAAAAATAATGTCTATGTATTGAACAAAATGGTAGGGGGGTTACATATCCATGAAATATATACTAGTTGAGAATCACTAACTAATTATTCTAATCCCAGGCCTAAAACTAAAATTAGCATTTACTCCGGGGAGAAACAATGTAAAGTAAATGAGATTTTTAAATGTCATTTTAAACAGACCAGTTTAAAAACAAACTTTTACTTGGGCCTGTAATGACCACATTCTTTTTTCTTTTACAATTTAAGATTCTCCCAAAATAAAATATTATTCATAAGAACTTATATACATTTTCAGTCTTATAGAAGATTTGCATTGCAAATTAATCCAAGATCCATAACAAGGGGCTGTATAAATGAATTTATAGCTTTTTAAGCTGAACACATTCATCTACTCAGTAAATTCCTCTCCAGTTTCACTGAGTGTTACTAATTTTTCTCCTACAACTGTAATAATACTGTCACCTCTCTTGCCCCCTGCCTTTTGTTTTGTGAGTGGTTTTGTGTACTGGGGAAGGCAGTATATTAAGAAGGCACTTGGGATTAGGTTCCTAGACAAGAGCCCCCACCCTAGGTGCTGTGCAGGTCTGGGAAGGTGCCATTGACACTGAGGCCACGCAATTGGTCCAACTGCATAGGGCAATCTTTCGGTTTTTAAATTCTGCTCCCCAAGGTGTGGGGCATATTAAAAAGGCAATACATTCAAGAACCCAGCTTTCTAAACATCTTTGTCTCCAATACTCTTTCAAATTACCTATTATTCTAAGTGGCACACCTATATTGAATTTGGTTCCTTACAGGTTTAAAACAGAGAGCAGTCACTGGCTGTGGACATAGGTCAGAGTTTCAGTCTTGACTATCCACATACCAGTTGTGTGTTCCTGGTCATATTCTTATCTTCCCTGAGATACAATGATCTCATCTGTACAACAGGAATGATAGATTCAGAGTTGCCGAGAGGATTAATTACGGAAACATAGGTGAAGTTTCAGGCACGTGGTAAACACTAAATTAGTAAAGTAACACACCCTAAAAACAATTCTATTTAGACAACAGAACTGAGCTGTCCAATATAATAGCTACCAGCAACATGTAACCATTAATTAATTGAAATTGAAGAGACTAAAGTTCTGTTCTCAGTCCTAGTGGCCACATATTGGACAGTAATGACACTTACCACTGCTGTCATCACAGAAAGTTCTACTGGGCACTGATGCAATAGAAATGATAGAATTACACAAGAACCAAAAGTCCGGAAGCCTAAACTTTACCACTATGTAATTTTAGAAGAGCAACTTTATCTCTCTGTTATTATTTCCTCAATGGTAAAATTGAATAGTGCCTTTGCATCAGTGTTATGGGAATCAGATTCACTGAAATCACTTTTTCCTTGCTTTCTTAGCATCTTCCCAGGACCCCAAGATTTAATTAGGCACAACAAAATCTCTAATAAAGAACTTTTTGAGGATGAATCAAGAGGTACAGTTCTTTGGGAGTTCCGTAGCCATGTTGTGGTATTATTTCAACAATATGTTAAAAAGCACACCAAACTATCTGAAGGCAATGCCTGTGGTGATAGAAAGACACAAATCAACATAATCGAATAGGTTTTATTGGCAAATGGCCTTTTGTAGACTAGTAAATTCTTATAGGGTTTAAAATGGAAAGATGAAAGATTGTATTTCCTAGTTATTCATTTGTTTGACTTTAATGCCTAAATCTGCTCTTTGCAGGTTTGGAAACAATAATTTATTGCTGTCATTTTGGGGGCAATATTGCATTTTTTTATTTAACTAAGAAAGGGTTTGGCAAACCTTTTCTGTAAAGGGCCAAACAGTAAATATTTTAGGGCGATAGGTCTCTATCACTACTTAACTCTGCTGTTGTAGAATGAAAGCAACCATAGACAATATGTAAAGAAATGGGCATGGCTGTGTGCCAACTAAACAATTTACTAAAATAGTCCCTCTGACCTTAGTTTATCAACTTCAGATCTAAAAAGATACATTTAGAACTCATCCTTCCTCATCTTCTCATTATTTTTCACCACTATTCTTTATTTAAAATTTTTTAACAAACGACATCCTGAAAATGATCACTGACTTTTAAATGTTTAATTTAGAAATGTCAAATTATAATTTTTCTTCTCATTTTTATTAAGGCCTTAAATAAAAACCAATATAATTCCTTAACTTTTTTTCCCGTTCACACAGCAAATTGAGAGGAATGTACATGGCATATAAGTTGTAAAAGAACTAATTAAAAACAATTCACAGATCTGCTCAAGTCATTTAAAGTTTCTTGGCTATTTTATTAATTCATGATTTGAATTACAACTTAAATAGAAACCAAAATTGAGCTAAGTGATTCAATGCCATTATTTCTTATGTGGACATTACTGCTCAAGACAAATAAATTAAGGTCAAATATTTAGATGACTCAAGCAGTATCTACACACTCACACACACACACACACACACACACAACCTGGTAACTTGTATGCATGAGTAAAAATGGACTCCAAAGAACTAGTGAGAAAAGAACAGAATCATGAAATTTTAGAGTTCTAAGTGTCCTTATGGAATAATTTGTTCAACCTCATTGAGTTATGGTTAATGAATGTGGTTGTCATCTCTTATTTTTTTCTCCATTGTTTCTTATTAGATCTCCCATTTTTCTTATTGAATTACTCCCTCTCTCCCTTCTTCTCAGTTTTGATAGTTAGGATGAGGCTATTTTTGTCTTCAGGTTAACAAGCGGTATTTACTCTAGTCTGGACGCATCAGAGCCCTGTAAACGCATCAGAGCCCCAGAAAAAACTGGTTCAGAGATAGGTTCCTGACCCAAAATTGGTCATCTCAATTCTGGGTTGTCTCTTAGAATTGTCAGGACAGAGAAGCTTTCTTCCTTTCTTTTTTCCTCTCTCACTCTTTCTTTTATTCCCTCTCCTTTTGTCTTTCTCTACCCCTCCCCTTCTCCTTTTTTGGGGATCCTAAGCTTGACAACAGATGGCCAGCAGCCATTCTGCCACCTCGTGGAAGTGGCCTCCCTGAGAATGAAACCAACACAGGGCAAGCTGGTCTGAGATGCAGTGTCCAAGTTCTGATGGCTTTTGAGTCTTTGGACCCAGCCTTAACTATAACTAGAAGACGCTGTCTTTTATAACTACAAGAACAAAATAGTTCTCCCTTTTTTGTTCCTTTTAAGCTTGAGTTGGGTTTTTGTCTGGATAAACACTAAATAGCTTAATCAACTCAAATAAGTGAACGTTGATAAGTAGAAGAGTCAACCCTTAGACATTCTCTAAATCAATGCTTGTTCTAGCACACTGACATGGTAGAACAGCATGTCTGTTAAAATCTTACAGGCAAAGCAATTCAGATAATATGTACTACTCTCTAAGTACCATGTTTAGATAGATATCTTGTTTCATGAATATTCTTGCATAAAATAGAGTGAAGTTTTAAAAAATATCGATCAGATTTAAAGGGTACTATTTTTCATATTTATATATAGTACAGGTGAGACAAGACTTAAAGGGGATGCTGGCAGGTCAGCAATATGTGACACATTGGAATGGGTAATATACAGAGTACTGCAGATCCACTACCAACACTAATTGCCCCCAATTCTATTCTGCCCTCTGTCAGTATAGCTGAGTTTACACACACATACCAGTAATTAATGCTACAAATATTTATGGACTTTATACTTGTACTAAGCACCAGGGATAGCATTTGAGCAATATAAACTCAGACACTTGGAGCTTCAAGAAAAAAAAAAAATTTAATCCTGACAACCTTGAAAAGGTTTGAAAAGGCTTATTTGAAAAAAATAAGAGGGGTTGGCTATTTTCTTATTATTAACCCTCTTACAAAATGACCACATGAATAATTTAATTCCCTTATACTCACCCCACCCTAAAATGGATTGATTAGAAACATCAATATATATATATATATATATATATATGATGTGAACACAGGCCCTTACAAAGGGCAAAACATTCAAATATGCTGACTTTTGTCTACTTAACAAAATAAGTTTTACCATACTAATTATTAAACTATCAAAAAATCAAAACAAGGTGAAGAAGACATTGATATTTTTCATTCACTGCATAACAATTAAAAAGGACATAAGACTCATCTATTAAATGGTTTCTTTCTCCATGGCAAATATGGATCTAGAACGACTTTTGAACTTCTGTCTGTATGTAAAATTTATGAGAACAATATAAACTTGTAAAAAACAAAACAAAAGGTTCGGCTGCTAAACATTTGTGTGCTGTGGGAAAAACTGTTAATGCTGGCAACTGAATCTCATTAAATGCAGATTTTCTTTAGCATTAGGCAGACTGAAGTCACATTTTAACCTGTTAGATATCTGTGACACTAACCTGGGATTCTTGTTTGTACATAATTTTTATTCTTTCATTGAATAATCTCCTGACAGAAATGGTTGTTGATAAAGTTGAATGGAAATGAAATAATCCTGGGACTATATAACCAATATATAACCTAAATATTCTAATTTTAGAGATATGCCTAAGACACTAAGGCTAGTGTATTAGCAAAAGAAAAAATGTTTAAGGAATAAAATTGACTAAAGGGAGAAATACACAGATCTTAGAGCTTACAAAAGATAAGATTTTATTTAAATTTGTGTACAAATAAAATTTTACCAAAATATCAATCAACATAAACCAATTCAAATCCTCCCCACCCCCACAATGAACATTATAGAAAAAAAGCCACGTTCTCTTAATTACATTTTTCCAGCGGGTAGATTTTGGGGGGAAAGGAGAGGGGAGAAAAGATACTGACACTCACAATAGAATTTGATCTCCAGTGCTGTCTCATCTTGGAATGTCTTAATTACAGAGATTTCCATAAGAACTACCTTTCTTTTCACATTAAAATTAAATCTTCTACTTAATCTGACCACTTATGGCCACAAATAAGGCTTCTGGCTTTATTTTTCATTTGAGGTAAACAGTATTTTTGATATTAAGGCAAATGGCAGAATACACGTATGAGATATTAGTGTGGACCTTCCATTGTAAAATATATTTTAGAATATTCATGGATATTCCAAGCATGTGCTGGAATTAGAAACTTGTTAAAACTGTTTCAGTGTATAGGAGCTATTTGTTTGAATGTCTTAGCTGCACCTTTTTGACAGTTAATCTGTTAAATATGGTTTTGTCTGAGTTTTTTATGGACTGTTATTTTTTTATTATACAGGATTAAATGTCCACCAAGATTGCTGTAAACGAATGAGGACCTGATCACAAATTCTGCACACACACACACACACACACACTGTTTGGTCACATAGACTGCTCCCCAAGTCAGCAACACAAGTTTACTGAGCAGGCTCACCACGACAGAAAAGTATGAGAACACAGGGCATTGATTTAATAAAGACTATAAAGAAATCAGGTTATTTAGGATGTCTATATATCTTTTTCAAGAAGATACAGATTTAAGATTTTTCATATAAAGATTCTTGCTCATTCCTAACCCATGTCTTTTCCCCAATGTGCTAACCATTTCCTTCACAGTGAAGAGAGAACCATCCCTTTTTATGATAAAATGGATTTCTGCCACGAGATCAGGGCAAAGACATCACTTCTTAGCCACGCTGGCCACAGCCTTTTTTGCTGCATCCTCCAGGTCGATGGCTGAAGTAATTGGGAGCCCGCTGTTACTGAGTATCTTCTGGGCCTCGTGGACATTGGTTCCTAGAAGAGGGGGATAATGGACAGTCATTGAAATGACACTGGAGGTGGTGCCCTAAGAAGTTTCATAAAATCTGAAATCACAGAATGCCCAGGTCTCACTATAACAATTTAATTACAATTCAGTTTCAAATTTTTATGATCCAGATCTGGCTATTTAGATAACTCCAGATGATGACAAATTAATTTTTACCTCTTTTCACCTCAAATGCCTGGTATTATAAAGATAATGCCTATATTTTCTCTGGCACTTAAAAAATGAAAATAATGAGTTTCTTATTTTGTGAACAAAGAAAGATTAACAACTACTTGTTTGATGAGGTCGAAAAAGGAAAATCTTCTGAAATGGATTTATCCCTTCATTGAATAGTCTGAATATGAAAATCTAAAGAAAAAGCTTTGTGTAAAAAATGAGCAAGAGAATGGTGAATCAGGGTGTTGAGATGGCATGGAATACTGAGACTAACACAGGAGGATGCACGGGACTATATAATCACCCCATTCCTGAAATGAATTAAATGTAGGTTCTAGTCTATGTGACTGACCAGAAAGATTATGTGACAAGATCTATATCAAGTAATGGGTCCAGTTAGAAAAGAGGATAAATATGGGACTTCCAAGAGACTCATGAACTCTTTTTTCTTTTTACTGATAGAAGCTGAAATTTCTACTGATAATCCAGTCAAGTGGATTTAATGTGGTTTTGGCCGTATCAGAAGTCACTTGTCTTAGAGTCCTCTTAAAATGAAGGGTACGAGTTGTGGCTTACTCTGAGATCTGAAGTTCTGATGATCTGCCCCACTATGGCCATGAGCCCGCTGCTTTGGAGACAATGACAGTATTCAGCATGTCCATTATTACTTCTTCCTCACTCTATCTAACAGAAAAGGCAGAGGCCCTAAAAATGAGCATGACAGCCTCGAATGACATCTTTTGGCCACTTCTGGTGGATCTGTAGCATTTTCTGGCCAAGCCACCCCATCCTAAGGTTTGCTTCTGGGCTACTTAACATGCAAAATGCTTTTCTGTTCTTTCAGAGTGAGTGAACAAGCCTCTAGGAGAAATGTGATAAGATTTAACAGTCTGAAATATCTCATTTTACATCATTTCTTGTGCTTTTATCTAGTTAGCATGAGAGAGCCTATTCATAAACAAAGGCCTTTAAATATAGGACTTAGAGGACCTAAAAGTGCAAATAAAAAGGAGGTGCATGGTCAGCATGTTTCATACAAAAAGGGCAAAGATGGATTTAAAGAGGAACAGTTGGAATGAAAAGGTGATGTACTGTTGATTCTCCAGGGATCCTGGGTCCACCAAAGCGGTGGTGAAGGGGACACTTGGCATTGTGTCTGGCTCAATGCTTACTCGCTGCTGCCTGACCCAGGAATCTGATGAACAGCCTTTAGAAAGCAATAACTCGAAAGGTAGGGAAGTTGTTAGCTGAAATATCCAGCCTCTCATCCTGGCTCTACTGTGTATTACAAGTGCAGTTGTGGGTAAAGCATTTAACTGCTCTGAGCTTCAACTTCTTTATCAACAGACATAACTTATAATCATCTTCCTTATAATATTCATTAAGCACTTAAATATGCCAAATATAATACTAAGTGATTTATATGCAGCATATGAAAACTTTACAATGACTGAATAAATAGATCCTATTGCCTCTGTTACATAGATGAGAAAACTGAGGCACAAAGAGGTTAAATAACTTTTGCATAGTCACATAGGTTGTAAGTGGTAGAGAAAGGAAATGAACCCTATTCTCTCCAATGACACAGTCCTAAATGTTTTAAAGCTATGCTGGTCTGTTTCCTTGTCTGTAAAATGAGGGTAATAATGCTGATACCATAGGCTGTGGTGAGAAGCAAATGAAATAATACATGTGACAGCATTTTGTAAGTGGCAAAGTATCTGTGGCAGACCATGCTGGCTGTGAACCAAAGACCCACACTCTTTTTACACAGTGGAGAGCTTTTGCTGGGAGGGAGCTGTCAGACCAGGGTGCCTTTCCCAGGCCCCCCGCATCTAGGTAGGGTCATGTGTCTGAGTTCTGGGCACTGGAATGCAAAGGGATGTAAAACACAAGGCCATAACAATGTCCAACGTGACCCTCCATGCTCTCTGCTTTCCTTGTCTGCCTTCTGGAATGTTGCTAGCCAGGTTAACCCTGAAAGGCACATTTTCGAAGATGTCAATCACTCCTTCAGTATGGATACTTACTTGATTAACTCTGTAGAGCCGAACATATCTCTCACTTGCCCTTTTAGACGTTACATGATTGTGAAAGAACCTTCCATTAAGTCTGTCATTTAGCGTTTCTCTTCGTTACAGAAGCTAGCATTGCTTTAAGAACACATTACTTTGTATATGTGGTAGGCAGCTTCTAAACCAGTCAATCCCCATCTCCTGGTATTCACACCCCAGTGTAATCCTCTCCCCTTGAGAGTGGGCTGGATCTAGCTACGTGTTTCTTATGAATAAGAATGTAGCAAATGTGATGAGATGTCAGTTTTGAGACTGTTACAAAAGCCCATGATTTCCGTCTTGTTCTCTCTGAGTCCTTGTTTGTTAGCTCTGATGAAGTAAACTGTCCTGGTGTGCCTGCCCTCTGAGAAGTCCAGCAGGCAAGGAACTGAGAGTGGTCTCCAGCCAACAGCCAATGAAGAACTGTGGCATCTGGTCCCACAACTCAGAGGAAATTTCATCTTACCAACAACATGAGTGCACTTGGAAGTGATCCTTCCCTAGTCAAGATTTCACATGACCTTAGCTGAGGCTGACACCTCTATTGCAGCCCTGCAAGAGGCCCTGAACCAGAGGATCCATCCAAGTCACATCTGGATTCCCCACCACAGAAACTGAGATAATCAATGTTCCTTGTGTAAAGCTGCTAAATTTGGGGGTGATTTGTTACACATTGGTACTTAACTAATGCAGATGTAAAGATTTATTATTTCATTAATATAGCCTCAGTGGGCATTTTGATTCATTTAAAGTTTCAGTCAAGGTCTCAGAGGTTGAAAAGTAGGACATAGGATGGATGGGACTGTGGCAGGTGTTAGATACCAGGCTAAGGAATTCCCACATTAACCTGTAGGCAGCGCTTTCATGGAACAACGACACAGTGTGAAGCAAAAGTCCTGAGTGACACAGAAGCAAATCAGTCTTTGGACCAGAAGGTGAATAAAAAGTAAATATGTAAATTTTTATCTCCTTCAATATAGATATGGGCTAGAATTCTCTCTCCAACTGTCTTCCAATCTGCTAAGGAAAAAATCCAAGTTAAGATACAAAAGCTCTTCTCCCTCTTCCCTTTTCCTTCAGAGCACCCTACAATCTCAACACATGGCTCCCAAGACTTCCATGATCACGCCAAGAGGCAGACTCATCTGTCTGAGCAGTCCTCATCTTCTGACTCTCCTTTTCCTTGGTGTGGGTCCTGCTGTGGGCATGGATCTTATCAGGCCTGTCAAGCTCTCTCTGTGTAACTGCACTAATATAGGAATTAGCAGTGCTAGTTGTAGTGATAATCAAAGCAGTAATAGCAGCTATCGATTAGTATGTGTCAGACTGTTCCACCAGGGTTCTAAGTATATTAATGTGTTCCTCAGTCGCAACCCCAAGACAGCTACTATTATTATTCTTCCTTTTGCAGATGAAAGGACTGAGACACAATGAAGTGAAAGATTAAAGCCTAGGGAGCACGGCTAGTGATTGCTAGAACACAGTGGAAAGGCATTCAACAGTGCTCTCTCATGGTTCTGAATGATCTCTGGAACTACTACCCATTCTGAATCTTGACTAACTCCTTATGATTTTGTAAACACATGTCATAATAGTAATGTTGACAATAATTAAAAAAAAACTCTATGTTTTTGTGGTTTACAAAGTCCTCCCACATTACTTATTTGACCTATACAATGACCTGTGAGCTAGGTGTTTATAAGTCAGCTTCTTTTTTTTTTTTTTTTTTTTTATGCCAAAGGCAGTGAGGCTGAGTGACTGGCAGGAGTTAGTCTCAAAATATTTTGCTCTTCCCGCTCTATTTTGATTTCCTGGTGACTCCTGTTTGGCATTTAACATTTGCAGCACTTTTCCATGCATGAGATCATATGAATCCCAATGATGCTATAAATTACTTAAGAGCAAGGTCAGGTACGATTAGGATGTCTGTTCTTTCCAAACTCCTGTCTGGCTAAACCTACCCTACCCACTGTCCCTACTTGAAGATGGACCACAGGGTGTTCTGTCCTGAGGCAGACATCAATTGTTCCCAAAACGTTGACTGCACCTGATTTAAGGGCAGTGCAAATACAGATGACGGTCATTAATAGACTCACTCTATTGAAAGTCTGAATGGGTAGTGTCCATAACATAGAAAGTAGTATTGTGAAAAGGCCTTACTAGTTATAAGTAAGCAAGAGAGAGAAAGGCAATGAACATTTGCAGAGAGCAGTGGAGTCAAGGGAACAGACAAGTGCTACAGAGATGCTCCAGCGGTCTGCCTCCTATGGTACTGGCACATTTTGCAAACTGTTGATTCAGTTTCACCTGAGTTCCCATCTATGTACATAGATGAAATAAGCTCTTGACCTTTTTTTTTTTTTTTTTTTTTTTTTTTTTTGAGATATGGGTTGCTCTTCCTTGCAACCAACTAGCCTAGCTAACTCAGTTCCTTAATACTTTCCTCAGCACCCAATGGAGCACCAGGTATATCCAAGCGGGGAAAAAAATTATTGGTTTAGAAATCTGTGAACCTGCAGACATGCTGGGCCTTTGGCCTTGCCGTGCTCTCCACTGAGAACACTGTTGCCCTCTCTCTGTCATTCATAAGCTCTCTCTTTAAATGGCATTTCTTGGGGAACCTTTCTTTTCACCACCTCCCACCCCGCTAAATAGAGCAGGGGATTATGCAGTGAGCTTCCAGAGCACCTTGTAAGTCTCAGAAGCACAGCACTGTTGGGCTTGCTTGCTTACGTTTCCCTCAGCCCTAGTAAACACAAGTTTCACAAGGGCCGACACTTTGTCAGGCCTGCTTATCAGGCTATCGCTGAGCTTGGCACAGTACCCTTCACATAGGATGTACCTACTGACGGACTGAAGAAGTACAGAGGGGCTCGATGTACAAAGTGTACATGGAGGTGAGGTGTGGGTGGGTACTTTTCTGATTGCCTTGCTGGCCCAACACCCTCTAATAACACTTTTTGTTAGGTTTGAAATAGGAACCCTAAACGGCCTGAGGAAAAACAAGGAAGGATTGTTCCTGAGCTTTTTTCAGGGTTCTCCAGGGGCTTCTGTTGGTGCTTTTTTCTCTAAGAAGGGCTATGTAGCAGCTGACTGTGTTCAGTGCTCTTGCTTTCCAGGCCTCTGCCCAGCAGCTCCTAGTGCCTCAGGCAAGTGAGACCTTGCTCAAGGTCAACAACCGGTGGGCAGGGCCAGGGTAAAAGAGGGGTAGAGCAGCTATCCAGAAACGCAGGGCCCTTCTCTCCTTCCAGCTGCTCCTGCAGGGCCATATCAAAATGCCTAATTGCTTCATAATTTCAGGATCCACTAAAGTGAATTTTAATTATACTTGCAGTTACACTTTAATTACAGCCTTAATTATTAAACATATACTAAGCAGTCTAAGAACCAAGCACTTCTGAAAGAAATCTTCATGTTGCAATATAAAGCTCAGGCATAGGACTATGAGGATAAATGAAGCCTATATAGAGGGACTTTGGTCAGATGAAAATCTTTTACACTAGGGTAGGGGGTGGCAGTGTGTAGAAACAGTGGTGAAGGAGAGACAGAGACATAGGCAGTGGAGTTAAAAAAAGAGACAGGAGAAAGACACACAAAGAGACAGACAGACGGACAGACAGACAGACAGACAAGAGATAACACAGAGAGAGAATGAGAAAGAGACAGAAAACAAAGAGATAAGAGAAGGGATGAATGAGGGAGACTAGAGATTTAGACAGATATGAGAGCAAGAGAGGGGAAAGGCAGAGGGAGGGGTAGAACAAAAAGGAGAGGAAGAGGAAGAGAGAAAGAGGTGCCAGAAACACATGAAAAGAGGGAGAGAGTCTTGAGGAATAACCCAGAGAGGGACAGACACATGAAAAGGAAGAGACAGAGAAAGAATCAAGTAGAGAGATGAAGAAAAATGTGAGCTTGTGAAGTCCCATCCGCACCAGCCCTGACCCTGACCCTGCCAGCATCTCCCTCCGAACATCCTAGCTGGCTTCTCCCTGGATGGCGTGGCTATGAACAGGCCAGGGAGAAGCAAAGCCAGGGCAGGCCCTGCTGCCCACTAACCCTGATTCCTCTTCCTGCTGAGCGAGCAGCTGCAAAGGGAAGTGGGAACATACAGAGAAGAGGGTTAAAAGGGAAAAAGCAGCCAGTAAAACGAGGTCACTGGAAAAGGATAACAGAGGAAGCCTTGGGCAAATGCTTGCTAGTTTGTGGATTCCTTTCATTAATGATATTCTTTGACTATTTGAGGTTAGTTTCTTCTTGATTCACCAAGTAGCTGACATCTACTCCATAGCCCCTTCCCTGCCTTTATTTCTAAACAGAAATCATCATGGCTGCTTTAAAGTCCTACACGAAATTAAGAGTTCCGAAGAGAGTGTTTGTGCCTGTGTACCCAATTACAAAGGAAATTGATCTTTTCCTTATATTTAAATAGCATTGCTGTCACGTTCTAGTATTTATTAAAGGCAGCACTGCTTTTTTAATGAGGCTGCAGGACAACACTTTTAATAACGATCTCTGCAGATAGCTGATCCAGTCACGCTGGTCCAACTTCAGGTACTTCTATAGTATCTGTTTATTGAAAGCCACTCAGCAAATGGTTGTCTACCAACCGCATGCCCTAAAAATGGTAATGCTTAGAGAATCAAAGGGGACTGATTTGGAAATGAAATCTTGCTCAACTAGTAGAAGATATTATAAAAAAATAATAATAATCATTAAAATTTAAAAAATTCTCCACCTCTTCTGCCTGTTTTACCACAGAGTTCCTGCCACTGGGTGGAGTGAGAGAGCTGTAACAGAGATTCATGGTTGATTTATCAAATTTGTTCTTTGCTTTCATTACGAGAAAAGGTAACAGTAGTGGACAAAAATTAGAGTTTGGTTCAAAAGATGCAGTCTCACTCATTCCAATCAGCACAGCTTTTTATCACAGGACTATGAAGAAAACTACTCTGGAAGTATATAGATGCTGTCCTGTTAAAATTATTTTAATAGGAATCAAGTTTTTTTGTTGTTTTGGTTTTGTTTGTTTGTTTGTTTTTTAGGATAGCACTTATTGAGTATATACTAGGTGTAATAAATGTTTGTTGAAAACATGAGTTAAGGGGCTCATAATATCATATCACCTTAATCTTTGCAGCAACATTTTAAAGTCAATGTCATTTTTATCCCCATTTTACAGATGAGGCAACTGAGGCAGTGGGAGGCTTAGGAACTTGCCCAACGTCCCCCAGTAAGTCAGAGACCAAGCCAGGGCTAGAACCCAGGTTTGTCTGACTGCAAAGCCACATCACAACCATGCAGCCTGGCTTTCAGTCCTGAAAGGCATCCTAGGGAGACTTTAAGATAAGTCCATTTTTTTTATTAGAGGAAACTGAGGCCCAGAGCCGTCAGATGATTTGCAGAGGTGAAACCATCAGTTAACCATGCCAGGTTTGCCTCTCAGACTGGTGTTCTGTCAGGGCTGGCAAATCTGCCTTCAGGCCAAATGCAGCCTGCAGCCTCCTTTTGTACCACCTGCGAGCTAAGAATAGTTTTTATATTTTTAAATAGTTGGAAAAAAATCAGAAGAATAATATTTTGTGATACATGAAAATTACATGAAATTCAAATTTCAGTGTCCATAAATAAAGTTTTGGTGGAACACAGCCAAAGTGATTCATTTACAGATTGTCCATGGCTGCTTTTGTGCTATAATGCAGAACTGAGTAGGTGTGACAGAGATGGCATCGCCCATAAATCTAAAATATTTCCA